>CP025646.1:2751515-2782352 GCA_003576665.1 Ipomoea trifida
TAATGTCCCTTGGGCATGTACTCGAACACGAGAAGTTTCTCATTCCCGTCGAGACAGTAACCAAGTAGAGCAACGAGGTGGCGATGCCTAACTTTCGTCAAAACAGCAATCTCGGATTTGAACTCGGCTAGCCCCTTCCGGCGATAACTCCAGACTCCATTCTCTTCACGGCAATCTTCGTTCCATCGTGTAATTCTCCTTTGTAGACGGTCCGAATCCTCCTTGCCCTAATATGTTCTCTTCACTAAAGTTGTTCGTGACACTCTTCAAGACTTGAATCGAAATTACCATATCCCCAGCCTCGACCATTTGAATGTCACTCGTTTCACTGGGGAAAACGGTGTGGGTTTCACTCGCTGCACCTACACTAACACTGGACCCCGCAACTGTGATCTTCACACTGTCGTTATCAGAACCCCCGAACGGCGAGGATGAATCACCATCGCATTCGGACTCTGCACTCTGCTGAAACGCTTTTGTTAATTTTAAATATGTAAACGCTTACATGGACAACATAACGTTAAGAGAAATGCCACATCAAACGCCATGTCAGCGGGAAGATAGGGAAACCTGCTAAAAGTTCTAGGTGAATTTTTTTTTGGTTTGTGACTTGATATATACGATATGAAAATTCATGGTGCGACATGAATAATTGGATATAGTTCATGGTGTTAGATGACACTTTAGCAAAAAAAAAAGTCCATGTCAGCATTTAATACCGGTAACTTGTTGATAACCTGTAAAAAATTCTAGGTGAAAAAAAAATTATGGTTTATGGATCGAAAAATCACTTATGAAAGATCAGGGTGCGGCATGAAGAATCGGTTATAGTTCAGGGTGCGGGATGACACTTTAGCCTTTTTTTTATTATTGTGTTTTCCTCTCGTTACTTTCACGAGCTTTTCATTTTCATTAGCATAAATCGTTTAGTTTGGTTTCGGCAAGTGTTGATCTTATCCTGTGCGAGCAAAAAAGAATGATGACGAAGACCCAGATCTTTGATGAAGCTTTAAGTTCCCTGAAGGAACATAGCTTCCCAGTTATGAAACAGTCTGTGATTCAAGTTTTCTATAGCACAATTAGAAAAGTTGTTTCTATGTCTGACTGTAAGTTGTTTCTATGTCTGACTGTAAGGAATGGTTTACCATTTCATTGATCGGTAAACGTTTTATGTTATGGATTAATGAAATGGCTACGTTTACCTTAAAAAAACTTCAGTAAAGTTTAATTAATTCAAAATAATTTAATGGGTTTTGTTTTGATAATTAAATATTAGAAAGTGATTTTAACTGTATTTATTTATTTGGGGAAAGGATTACGATTCAAGAATTTGAAAATAAGAGAATTTAAAAGATCATGCGAAGTAACACTTACCCAATTTTCCATTTCCTACAATTGTATAATGGTTTGTTTGAAAATTTTAAAATATGATTTTTGGGAGCATACTCATTTTAATTTTTTTTTTAAATTTTATGGTATTTGACAAAAACTGAAAAAAAGTTCTTTTTGTTTATAGTTTAATTTTTTATATGAATAAAAATCTATTACAAATAATTAAAGAATATATATATGCAATGGATCCATCCAGCAAGTAATAAGTAATATTATGATATGTATGAGAATTTACAACAGTTATGCCATGGACTCGGGTCAAAATACACCATTTATATACTAAATGTTCACAATTTATATATTAAATGTTCGCAATTTAAATTGTAATCAGTATGTAAATTGTGTAAATTTAGTTTATAAAATTGTGAACACTATTCAGTATATAAAAATTGTGAACATTCCGTATATATATAAATTGTGTATTTTTGAATCTGGATCCATCTTATAAAGTGGACCCGAATTCACAGAATAATTTAGCCGATGACTTGTTTAATCAATTGCCTAACTCTGAACTTGGAATTTTTTAAATTTTATGTAAACAAAGAAGACAAGTGACACTAAATGGGCAAGTGGTACAAATTGGCTATCTCAAATGGGAGATCATAGGTTTTAGTCTACAGATACTACATTGTAATGATATGGGTCGGATCTTTGACCTCATTAATCACAGATACACAAATTTTTTTGTTGTTTTTTTTAAATAAAAATTTAAATAGAGTATTTGACTTGGTTCAATCTAACATGAATTTTATCAGGGCTAACTTGGTCCAATTTAAATACTAACTGAGTATATGGTGTGTTGATTTTTTTTTTTTAAAAGTAATATTGACTCTGTTACAATGTAATATCTGTTCAAAGTTATTTTCTCAACCAAATAAAGCACAAAGAGCTAATATCGCCTCCACTGAAACTCAGCTTCACCCCCTCTCATGTGGGGCCATGGGGTGTAACTGGGTGCCACTATACCACAAGGTCTTTGGCATATAGTGGGTTGAATTTGACACCACTTTTCAGAGATTGGGAAAGAGTCTGTTGGCAATTTATATCGTTGGCATTGTGAGCTATGGATCAAAATGACCTCATTTTGATATTTAAGCTTTAACAGATGCTGTAGTTTGCCATTTCTCATGTTTCAATACAAATTTTAATTTATTCTAGGTATAGAATCAATACTCTTAAGGTACAAAATTAACACGAGACACAAAAAATTCACAACACAAGACATATACACATGTTATATATTTACTTATTCTCAAATATGATTCATGTAAATATATGTTCTATAGGCACATAATTTCATAATACAAGACATAAATTCGTAAAATAAGACACACAATATGTTGAGTGTTTCACAATTACTAATCTATTTCAAATACAAAATTGCATAACATGAGACACAGAAACGCATAACACAAGCCACATATACATGTTGTATATTTACTTTAGTTCAGGTACAAAATTAATATTTTAAAGTATAAAATTACATAACATAAAACACAAAACGCATAACACAAGACACAAAAATGCACAACTCAAGACAAAAAAGGCGCATGTTATATTTACTTTATAATTTCAGGTACAGAATCCATACACTTAAGGTAAAGAATTGCATAACATGAGACACTGAAACGCATAACACAATGCACATACACATGCTTTACAGTAAAAAAAAAAAAAAAAAAAAAAAACTTGTAACATGAATTTAACGATAAACTGTTATTGTCAAAACTAAAATTCAAAACTACGTCATTTAGGACCTAGGTTTACAGTGCACTGTGGACCCTGATCCACGGTATAACAATTGGACTCTATTCAGCGTGAGAGTGATTCAAAAAATAAAAATTTGAGTGCAAATTTTGGATGACATTTTTCTTCAGAATATGCCATTTTCGTTTCATAATAACGAGTTTTTTGTTTGAATTTATTATTATTATTATTTAGATAGTAACGAAAATTTAGATTTTGTAAAATAATATTTGAATTTTATTTTTGGGTATACTAGGTAAAATATGAAATTTTACATGTGATTGTGCGCCACTTAGGATCACAAAGTTGCTTCACCAAAACACACCTTAGAATAACGATAAATACTCCCATTCCCTGTAAATTAAAGAGAGAGAATTTGTTTTCAAAAAAAAAAAAAAGAGAGAATTTTATAAAGACGCTATCCTCAAACTACCATATCAAAGTAGAAAGTAGCAAAACATAATTAAGCTCCATTATATCACAAGTGATCAAACATAAAACTCCCGCAGCAGACAGCAAGAACAATGATGCAAAACCATTCATATATGTTCCCTCTTGTCAGACGACTGGCTCGCCGGCTTTGATTGTACGTTCTTATATTTAATTATATAATGATAAATAAATTCATTTATACAGTTAATGTATGGCTGTATGTCCCCCCTATAACGTTATTGGAAATGTTCCAAAGACAATTAAGAATGACATTATCTTGCATGTAGTGTCATTTTCTGTTTTTAATTAGGTGGTCGATCATATCAGATTTTAATATTTGATGAAAGTGGCGTGAACATTACCCATCAGAAATGAGATGCATTTTTTAGTACTATAAACCGTATTACAAGGTAGTATATGTTCTATACTTTCTCTATTTGTTTCAGTTCAAAGAGTCAATACCCCGCCACCGAAATCTGATCCTGTGACGTTCTCTTAAGGAAAACCACAAAGGACTACATTTAGTTACATATGTGCACCATATATGTATGAATCGGATATGAATTTCTCCTTATTTTTTTAAAAATAATTTTCCATTGGGATCATTAGAAATCAAAGCATGTGGAAATTTCCTGCTCAGCTCCCTTCCGTCTCGAAGATGTTGAGCATATATAACATTTAAATATAAATGTATAATTCAACTATCAGCTTAAATTTTTAGTTGAGATGCAACACATGTTTTAATTTGGTATTAAAATCAATCTCATCAAAAAATAATTGGCCACATCGCTATGGTCCACGTATTGCTTGGAGCCCATAAAAAATATAATTAGTCCGCACAGATAAAGGAACGTGTTAAACATATAATATATATAAACATAAATGTGCCATTTAACTATCAAATATATGAATTCAGACCTAGCCTGGCAACACACACTTTCTTTCTTCAAAGTGTTGACTTTAATTTCGTTCAAACATTCGCATTCTTACAAATACTACGGCAACTAACCATCGTCACAGACATAGGGAAACTTCCTAGTCCTATCCCTTCTGTGTCGAGGTTGAATTCAGACAAGGAAACATATATTTAGATCCATGTTGGTTTGTAGTGGCTTAAGCGTGCACATCGCTTTAAATTTATTTATCACCAGATATATCTCTATATTGTTTAATCACAACGGTATTCAATTATCTAAAAATCTGTCAACAAATTTGCGGTTGAATAGACCATGGCTATAAAAGATTAGGGCAAATAATATTGTGGATCAGAATCAATCTTACATACTGAACTCTAATATTAAACGATGTTATTTTATATTAAGTGTCAATTGGTGTATCATGTTTAATGTTTGTTTTATATGTTTATAAACATAAACCTTAATGTATTTAAACACTAAATTGCATGTACATCATATATGAAATTCCAGTCACTCTATGGTAAATTCATAATATTCATTTTATATGTTCATAAAATCGAAGGTTAATGTTCATAAAATAACATTACATACACATGCCAAAGGCCTTGTGGTCTAGTGGTACCCGGTGTCTCGGTTTACACTCTCACATGAATGATGGAGTGGGTTTGAGCCTCAGTGGAGGCAACTGTTGACTCTTTGTAATTTGTTTTATATGATCATAAATCTAACGCTTAATTATATCAACCTTTCATCAGACACTATGTTCATAATGTTTAATTTGTTTTATATGATCATAAATCTAACGCTTAATTATATCAACGCAACCCTTCATCAGACACTTGTTCATAATGTTTAATTTGTTTTATATGATCATAAATCTAACGCTTAATTATATCAACGCTAAACTACAGGTACATCATATTTATCTCAATTTTCTCTATAGTAGTAGTAGCTTGATAATATGTCATGTTGATAAAAACAAAACTTAATGTACATAAAGTTGATGAATTACTTGTGCATCATGTTTAATAACATTCATCTTGTACTATGTTGGAATTTTAGCATAAAATGACATAGAAAATGGCTATTTTGTGGTACAAATATATGTGAGGTCATACTTCCAATTTGGGTCGGGTTGAAATGTATTCGGGTTATTCGTAGTAAGATGAAGAAATTGATATATTGTACGCTCAAAATGGATAATGGGTGAATGTGAAATTGATTTTCAAATAAAACTCATTTGAGTTGGAAATGAAGGTGGAAAGGCTTTGTAACTTATCTCACATTGATTTGAGAAGTGGGTTTGTACCAATATGTATATAAGAGCCTTTTAGAGGCGTGTTGAATTATATAGTATAGAGATTTTTTCTCGCGCGGGGAGTGCAAATCAAGTCCCAAAAAGAACTTGCCGGCACCTGCGAGCACGGAGTCCGAGTGCATCGTAACAGCCATGTTGAATTCCAGTGTTATGAGGGGTTACAAATATGATTTAATTCAGATGATTAACGCTATTAATTATTTTTAAAAACTCTAAAAATCTTTGTTTTCTCTGATCTCTTCCTCTCTCAAAATCGTTTTCTTCAAAGAAAATTCTGCCAAACACTTCCATAAACTGTATGGAGTTCTCACCTATTGTTCTAGTTCGTTAGACCTTTTGTTTAAGTGCTCAAACTTAAAGTCGTGATCTATTTTATCTTGGAAGACTGGCGCTACAATGCTCCTAGCACCCTCGGGAAGTAGTGAATCAATTTTAAGAAAAGTGTGTGTTTATTACACACGACTTGGATCTTGCTTTCTTTCGTTGGGTTTAAATTATCAGATTTAAAAACCCTTTTTTATTTATTTTATATAAATAAATTCTTGATTTCATACCAAGTTTGGTGGGATTAATTTTCTATAAATTAATAATTATTTTGGTTTCGTACCAAAATTTTGGTTGGAATTAATTTTCTAAATTAAATTCTATTTTGTGTATCGATTTATTCACCACCAACATACTATGTTCATAATATTTGTTCTATATGATCATAAACCTAAGTCTTAATGTCAAATACTTTGTGGTCTAGTGGCACCCGGGTTACACTCTTACCTGGAAGGGAGTGGGTTCGAGCCTAATAGGTTGAGAAAGTAGCTACTAGCTACGAACAGTCATTTCTATCTTCATTCACGGTAGTAGGTATACTTCAATAGAATTTGATAACCAGAACAATTGCACTTAAAAAAAATCTTAAGAACGACTACCATTTGCTGAGTAAAACAAGATGCTGAAAAATTGACCGAGTATTTATCAAGTCTTCATTCCCAATAATTCTATTCTTACCTATAGCAAATATTAATGTTATTTGAATTCACTTTACTCCACCTTATTCTTTTTCCACAGGAATTACAATTAATTATTTTTCTAATTTTCTACTCTCAACCAAACGCGTTGTTATAGTCGTCGTAAATATAATATTAGTTTTTTTTTGTTGGTCGGCGTGATTTTGTGGTGTCATACGCAACATTGAACATATACTAACCCCAAATTAAATTAAATGTTTTGGGGGGGTTTTAGTCAGTCATGGTTGAACTAGGAAAGAGTGTAGTAAAATGAAAAAAGAAATTAAAGAATATTATGGTGGGCAAATAGGAGAAGAATTGAAGAAGATGATGAGCCAATGAGCGGTTTTACCTGTTATCTTTTTATGAATAACCGTACGCCATGCATGGACCATATATATATCCGCCGACGGAAGACGACAACGCCCTGTGGTGAAACCCAAGACTGTGATATCATATTCAAAACATATGGGAAACACTTATATACTAATTAAATAAATTAATTAAAGCGAATGACCACCACAAAATGCCCAAACTGGTGAATATATTAGTATATGATTGTATTTAGGGTATAAAGTGTATAATATTATTATTGTTGCAATCCTTTAAAATGTTGCATTATTTGGTACCTAAATGGCTAAGTTCCAATAGGGTAGGGGAATTGATCAGTTTTGCTTTTATTAATCTATAATTAACGAATTAGTTGAATACTGAAAGCAACGGAATGGCCATTTTAAAAGATATTTCGTAATTAATATAGGCCAGTTGATAGAGAGAGAAACAGATTTCCTGCATGATATTGATCATGAGAAAAGTTATGATTATATCATTTTCAATTCCATTTGATTTGTATTTTGACGTATCAAGCAGGACTGAGAAGAAGACGATGTAAATAAAAACGACAACATAATAATTGAGATGATGAAGATGTGATAAAAGATTTTAAGGCTTAATCTAGTGAGCTTGATATGTTAATTAAGTTCAATAATTGTGTTTGTATGTTTTTCATGTATAAAGTTTACTGATTATTAAATAATTACCATCATGGCTCATGAAATGAATTTTAAGTAAATAGGAATGTTAGTTTATTCTAATGGAATATACAGAGAATATAATATGAATTGTGTTATATTATTTGGTTCTCAAAGAATAGAGTTTAAGAATGTTATTACTGCGTCTGACCATGGAAACCATGTGTTACAAAAAAAAAAAAAAAGTGTTTGGTTTGGTGAAGGAATAGGGGTATTCTAAGGAGCGTCATTCCATTCAATCTTATTACGTGAACCAAACGCAGGGTAAATATAGATGTTATACACACACACACACATGGGCTTAGGATCATGCAATGTGCGAAGAGGCGCTCATGTAAAATATGTGGATAAATCTGAACCGTTAATTTGTACATATCAACGGCTCTAAAAATATATTGTACACTTCTAATCTACAAAATGTTCACTTGAAGGCATACAAATGTGAACTCGAAGATCAAAATTGTGCACTCCAAGACCAAAGTTGTCCATTGGTCCAAAATTGTGCACTTGAAGACACAAAAATATGTACTCGAAGGTCAAAATTATGCGCTCGAATGCATAAATTAAAGATGTGTACTCGAAGGCTAAAATTGTGCACTCGAAAACATAAACATGTGCACAATATTATCAAAATGATACAACAATTTGATTTTTTTTTTTTCATTCTAGACGGTTGATATGGACTAAATCAATGACAAAGATTTAACCTTTTTTTTTTTTTTTTTCTTAAACAACTCTTTTTATTTGATCTGTTATATATATACACACACGTTAACACGTAATGTTATAAATTGAATTCGATTACTTTGTCAATTAGTTTGCATGATGTTAACCATATATAACTTGTACAAAATAATAGAAAATTTTGCAAGTTAATTATGTTATAATGACATGTATGGTGCTATTAATAACCTCCATACCAACATATACGAAAAAAATTCCACTACCCCTTTGTATCTGTTCATAACTACTTTCTCAACCTATTGAAGGTTCCACCTCCCGTATAAATGGAAGGTTTGATACCACTGGACCACAAGATCCATTCTCCAAATGGAGGAATGGATACACAGATGAACAGTGTTTTGGGTGAACAGTGCGCGAGGTCCAGGGATCGATTCCTGGGTGTGGCATGCGCCTAGCATCTCTTATTAACACAAACCTAACATGCATGTTAAACTAATAAACTTTATCCGTGAATTGAAAAAAAAAAAAGACATTGTAATTTAATTTGTCTGCTCTTTTTTTTGGTAAATCTACAGGGTCTTTCTCTCCGTCCGTTTAACGGTCCGGGGTCCACCCACGTTCGCTCCGGGAGGCACGGGAGCTGGCCCAGGGGGAATCGTCGCTTGTGGGAATTGAACCCGGGTTATCCCGAAATTCCTCCCCACAAAGAGAGCTCACTGAATTGGAAAATATCTTTTATTTAAACTAAAACTTAAAGCTATTAGTGAGAAAATATATTCTATAAATTTGAAATAATGAAGTGTAATAATTAATTAATTAATTAATTAATTAAGGCAAAAACTTGTGTGAGACCGTCTCACCATGAGACGGGTCGGGTCGGGTTGAGTCAAGATGCAAATGTAACACTTATAAGCACAAATGCCATACTTATATGCTCAAATGTAATACTAATCAAATATAAGATTTTTGTTACTTATTAGGATAAATGTAATACTTTTAAGGGAAAATGCAATACTTTTACATTTCGATTTAAAAGTATTACATTTTTCCTCAAAGTATTATATTTGCCCTTATAAGTGAGAGACGCTTGTCAACATTACTTATTATGAAAAATGTATTACCTTTTCTCTTATAAGTAACAAAAATTGTATTTTTAATTAGTGTTATATTTGAGCATATAAGTATGAGATTTGCACATATAAGTATGACATTTGCATGGTGCTTTGACCCGACTTGACCCGTCTCACGAATAAGGATTCGTGAGACGGTCCCACACAAGTGTGACCCATTAATTAAAACTATTAATGAATCTATAATTCGACCCTAACATATTATTGTCAGTTTTATGTTAAATTTAAAATTGACATTGTTATGAAAAGTGATTCTTTGCTTGCAATCTAACGAACTAATGTGACATATTTTCTAATATAATCGATGTTATTCAGAACTTGATTGATTGAGATATTAGACATGTACATTTAAAGCGGATTAATATAGGTAGGGCTATTAGCGAACAGAGCTTTCGACAAACTACTCGTGTTCGAGCTTGGTAAGCGTTCGTTTATGTTCGTTTATTAAGGTAAATGAACATTAACAAACAAAATTTAGAGTTCGGTTAATAAACGAACAGAGTCTGAACAGTGGTAAGCTCGTTTGCTAAGTGTTTGCGAACAAGCTCGTTTGTGTTCGTTTAGTTGTGTTCGTTGCGAACAAGCTCGTTTAGTGTTCGTTTAATAATGTTCGCGAACATGTTTATATATATATATATAAAATTGTTCGTGAAGATGTGAATGCAGATTATTTATTTCCGCAAACAAATTGTGTTTATGAACATGTGCAGGTGTTTGGTTATTAAGTGCTCACGAACGTAAATGAACATGTTTGTGAACGTGTTTGTTAACGTTTGCGAACACGTTCGTGAACATGTTCGTCAACGTTAACGAACACGTTCGTGAACATGTTCGCGAACGTTAACGAACACTAACGAACGCTTAACAAACGAACACGAACAAGATTTTCAAAAACCTTAACAAACGAACACGAACACGAACACTCCAAAATCCTTAACAAACGAACACGAACAACCTCTGTTCGTTTATGTTCGGTTCGTTAACAGCCCTAAATATAGGGTGCGTTTAGTTGGAACTTTTGCACCCTACTATGTGTTTTGATACCTATTAGGCTATTACCATGTTTATTTGCTTATTTTTGTTATCCAACTATTGGAATTAAATCCTTTAGTAATTACAAAACTCATTACCCTTTTATTCATGTGCTTTTAAACAATGGAATAAAAAATAAGTAAGAAAAAATGAAAAAATTAAAGTAAAAGGTCATTGTCCATGCATTAAATATTGAATTTTAATATATATACACATGTATGTATGTGTATCTATATTATTATTATTATTATTATTATTATTATTATTATTATTATTATTATTATTATTATTAAAATTTGTTTTGATTTGCATTCCTGTTTATTACCAAACAAAGTGATTCATTTTACTCAAACTCATTACGATTACCAAATATTTGATTACCATTACCATTACCATTCTGATTCTAATTTTGTTTGTTTGTCTTCTTAATTAGTTTGAAAAAGGACAAAAATTGATACAATTTTTAAGTAGCAAAAGTTAAATTTAACTAATTTTGAATTTAAAATAAAAAAGTTTGAATGACTTTTGTGAAACTAGTTTAATTGAAATTTTGTTATGATTTATTTAAATCTGTGTACCTTTCCTGGAAGGAGAGACTGATAGCAAAAGTCAGCAAATCCAATCAATTATGGCAAGCAACAGAAAAATGAACTGAAATTGACTGAACATTTAAAAAATTGGGTAATACCAAAGTATGTATTAACTTAGAAATTAAATTAAATTTTGACAACCCAATAATCACTTTCAAAACTTCAATTCTACCAAGCCCCGTCTAATCCTCCCTTATGGTTCGCATATTATATTGCATATACGGTTTGTCTATTTCACATATTACATAATTCGTCATTGTCTACCCATGATTAAAATAAATCATAACAAAATTTAGTAGTGTCAGGGTGACGGATGCTATATAGTATAAATCATTTTATTATTCTTCAACGTTGAATTCTCTGTTCTTTAAATCTTATGCGCAACTGAAATGTTCTGAGAAATGAAACGCAAGAATCATGACTTGCAAAGCTGTTGTAGATTCCTCGGCCAAGAAAGAAAGACAGTACGTCGGAGTTCGGAAACGGCCGTGGGGAAAATACGCCGCCGAGATTAGGGATTCGACGAGGAATGGGTTGAGGGTGTGGTTGGGGACTTTCGATAGCGCCGAGGAGGCGGCGTTGGCTTATGACCAAGCTGCGCTGCTCATGCGGGGCCCGACGACTTTTCTAAACTTGCCGCTCGCCACGGTTCGCGACTCGCTGAAAGGAATGCGGTGCGGCGGCGACAAGGCGGCGTCATCGCCGGTGGCTACGTTGAAGGAGAGTTACAAGAGGAGGAGTAGCACGTCCATGTTCGGAGGTAACAACAAACGGGGAATCGAGTTGGATAAGGTTTTGGTTTTAGAGGATTTGGGCCCTGAGCTATTAGATGAGCTCTTATCAGCTTCTTGATTGCTAATTTCATGATCTGCTACACCTACCTCGTACAAACCAAAATGTGTATCATTTCCTCATTTAACAATTTCTCTCCTGCATTATATATATATACACAACAATTTTATATAGAATTGCATATTATTGAAGTAGATTGGGTCCATAGCTTGTCTGGATAGATGGGTGTGTCTGTTATACTTGCTTACCAGTCAGCAAATTAAACCCGTGATCTACTTTGATAACTACTAACTCTATTCGAATGCAGTATCTGTTCATAACTACTTTCTCAACCAACCTCTATTCCAACGTAGTATCTGTTCATAACTACTTTCTCACCACCTCCCGTATAAAGGGAAGGGTTTGATGCCACTGGACCACAAGGTTCTTGGCAGGTCAAAAGTTATACTAACTAATAGTAAATGTTTAATTTTATTTTCTTACACCTGCGTAGCACTTAGAGTCATTTACTTTTATTTTCTTACACCTGCGTAGCACTTAGAGTCATGTTTTGATAGTAGGATGTTGATACTCTGTATTGATAGATTCCAGTGCTGGACATTTATGATCATTCATTAGTCATTATATATCACCCTAACTCATAGACGCCTTGCCTGCTACATGGCTAAATGGTTCAAGTTAGAAGATTGATGAAACCCTAGTAGAGTCCAGGACCGAAGAGATGAACCTTAATTTCATACAAACTCTTGCTTAGTAACGATATAAGTTAATACAAAATTCAAAATAAAAATAACACCGGACAACTTTTAATGAAAGGTTTGCTGATGTGTGGAGGCAGAAATATTTTTATTCATGTCGTGTTATAGGTTAAGTAAAACTAAATAATAGGGAAATCCATAAGAGTCTATAATTTTTATCATATTATCAATTTCATAAACAATTATAAAAGATTCTTTAAAATTGTAACTTCTGAGTTCTGACTTCTGACACGTTATAGCTATCCAGCGTTCGATTCTGCGTCATTACTCATAATATACCACCGAAAAACAAATTCAGTTGCCCGAGTTCTTGAACTACACTAACTAGTGAAAAAAACATAAATAAATAAAGTGGGAAGTTCTTTAGAGTAAATTCAGAGATACTCCCAGACATGTAATCTTCTTGATGTTGAAGTTAATGTTATTGTATTATAGCATTATTCATTACTTTAGTTCAATTTGATAGTCTTTGTATCATTTTATTGGTAATTTGGTACGATGTATTTAATTTGTTGACTTTTAAACTTGTTCTTGTATATTTTATGTCATTGACGTAAAACCTGGGTAGGTTTGCCCAAGCAGCCCAGCGATAGCAAACACAAGTCTGCTGAACGGAGATTAATTTGATGAATCAAGTCTAATATCTCGTTATCAAAACATAGTGTTACTTTTTATATAAGTATAAAGAAATAAAATTGTGACTTCGCTATTAATTACTACGTATAATATTTAACGTAGTAATAAACGTTTTAACCTAACAATTAGTATTAGAGCATGCAAGTGGTATAGGTAAGGGCTTAATCCGGACATCTCCCTACTTGGGTAATGGAATTAAAAAATTAACTGATGAAAATGGATTTTAGTAAAAATATATATATTTAATTTATTATTTGCAATTAAACTAAAATATGAGAAATTGAGGACTATAATTTGTTGTCCATCTAATCATCTAATCGACCAAAATATAAGTTAGTTTAAAATATCAAACAACCAATACTATTTTTAAAACTAATTAATAAGGAATATTCTTCGAATATACCTCCTCATGCATACAGTATGTATGGTCTATACATGGTCAGGCCATCAAAAGGAACCCTTCTCGACCTTTGCCGACCATTTACCTTGTTATTCTCGACCTAATAGTGATAACCGACCTAAATAGCAAGCAGTAACGCTTTATTGCCTAGGGACCGGCCCCGACCAGTTTAGGTCGGGACTATCTTCGCGAGCAGGCTCATTCAGATGTATATATGAACCTAGACGTTCAAGGGGCAGTCAGCAATCTTAGAACACATGGCTGTCGAGGCGCTGCTCCCGAACCTACCCACTGCATGCACGACACGCGTTAGCCATGTCGGACATCTGGCATGTGTCCCTCGCCTGTCCTATAAATATAACATTTATGGCGAGGACAAAGGACTTTTGGCATCTTCACCTACCATACATAAGCTCGGGATCGTCTGACTCTTATTCTGCCCCCGAGCTCACAAACTTAAATCAACAAGCAAACTAATAAAGAAAGATCTCTTCGTGATCCGACTCCGATCCAATACTTATACGTATTCATGGAAGTCACCATATTTACCACATCACTAATAATAATGCTTACCCTCTCAGGTCAAATTATCTAAAATGTTTAAATACAAAAGTTCTGTATTATCATTGATTGTATTGGTCAAACCATACAACAAGTAAATAAGAGGCCACATATCTCCTTCATGGAAGATCAATTAGGGCTGCCACAAGTTTGACAAAGTTTAGGGTAGTGTGTTTGTATCTTCTTTAGAGTCATCCTTTGTTTAGGTATGTTTTGTTAACTAGATACTTTGAGGTAATATAAATTTTTTAAAAATCTCACATAAGTTAAGATTGTGGGGAGAATGTGATTCTCACCAAAGCTACCAAAATGTAACTAAAATGTTTAAAAATCTCACATTTTGTATGGTTAATTATCTCAAATTCTTTAGAACCAAACAAGAAATATGATATTATCATATCCATATTCTTAAAATTATGTGATATAATTTGAACTAAACACCTGCCTATAGTAATGTATGATTACTCTTACCAAGAATGCGCAGCTTATTCCCGTAGGACTTAACATATAGTGGTTCGTCACCTGACTTGAAGTAACGATTGAAAGCGGTAGTGTGCGGTGTTCATAGCCAGGATGATGGAAGGTGTGGATTGAATCTCATGTGCGCACATAAAGACCAATATTTGACCGGTGGGTTGATTGCGTGACTCACAATTTACCTATGCAGTGACTCTGTAAACATATGATTAGTTAAGTGAGAGTCCCTTAAGTATTTTTTTTTTTAAAGCGCATTTCAGAATACTAGTCTACTAGGCACAAGCTAACTTCTGCTTTAATTTTGTCCATATACATACCATAAACAAAAAGTAATACGGTTTAACATGTACCAACTGGTTAGTAAAAATAGTGACAATATAAAAATGGACAAACTAAGTTAAAATATGCGGTATGCCTACTGCATGAAAATCCATATATGGTAGCTACCTAGGAATATAATTGAATGATTTTATTTTAATTTGTTGTTCATGGGCAGAGATAACTTAGCGTACAATAATGTACAAAGCATATCCCACATTGGGTGGTACATTCACATCAGATGAGAATTGAAATGAATGTACAGATACAAATACAATGAACCACAATTCCGTTTCCAACTTTTGTTTGAACACTCAAATCTTTTTTATTTTTTATCCATTAAGTGGGAGACAACCTCCTAATCCGTTTCTGTCGTTAACTCTGTACACAAGTAATTCATTTCTACACTTCTGCTAATTTGCTAAGCCCAAAAACCCAAACTTTAATTTAAAGAGCCCTAGCTCGATCTAAGATTTTGTTGGTGGGAGTCAGTCATAACCTTACCATTAGAGTGGTGGCTTTAGGTCAGTGGTCTAATACTCATCTTTTTTATTAATCCATTAGAGATTAGAGAATACTACGGACCATGAAATAATAATCCTCTTCCAGGTTGGTCAAGGAAGTTTCTTTTGTTACATACGCAGTTTGAAAAGTTTAAGGAATCCTACCTTTTACCTACCATTTTGCTTCTTCTTCTCCCTCTTTTTCTCAAGTTCCTATGTTATCTCACTCCTAAAATTTTACCCAACTGGATGGCATATATATATTCTTAGTGGTCTACTTGCAGAAGCCATTGGCCTTGTTTAAAATCAGACTCCAAACTGCAAACTGGGAAGGCATTGAAGGCTTCAAGCAAGGCCTGCAGGTATGTATACACTTATATATTGTATGTTTAGTTTCCATACCTCCATAGTTTGAAATATGGAGTCACCAGATAATTAACATATATACTTCACAAACATAATAAAATATGGTTTGGGTATATGTCATCTCTATTATTTAGTTAGCTTTTGAAGTAAATTTACACTATTTTTTTTTAATACAAGTTGTAGTAATTACATATATTTTTTCCCCTTGAGCCTGAGAATCCATGGATGTAATAGCTAAAACTTGGTTAATCAAGCAATTAACATCCATCTCTGTCAATCCTTTCTGCTGTAACTTTGAGCCAATTATTAATTAATAGAACTGAAATAATGGTTGGGACAATGGTATGGTTAGGAGTTTATTATAACTGATCAAGTCCGGCCCCAAGTTGTCATTTTGAACTGATTTTCAGTGGGACCAAGTCACCAGCCCTAATTTAATGAAGCTAAGCTAGCTATGCTATTAGGTTTGTGGTTGGGTGGGTGGCTGATGACTGGTTCACGTGATTCGTTTTAAATGTTACTTCAGCTGGCTTGAAAATGTTATTCAAAATCTTTAATTTTAAAATGTATTAATTGTCGTCTATTGACCGTCGGTTCTATAGAATAATATGAGATGCTGGTAATATATTCTGTGGACATTATTGTAGGTGGTAATGTTTAATTTAATTAAAACTAACCATTATTGACTTTTCAGCATTTGCATTCCTGACTTTAAGATGCTTAAATGGTGTGGGCTTACTTAATTCCTGACTTAGAGTTTGGACCAGATTAAGTTAGATTGAAACGGCTTTTAACATTATTGATAGAGTATCGATTGTATATAATATGTAAATGTATAATTCTTTTATTAGTTTATATTTTTAATTGAAATAAAATACATCTTTCAATTAACGGGATATAGCTTGGTTGAATTAACTGCAAAGTTATACAAAAAATTTATCTTGGCTTCTCTAGTGGAATTTTTAAAAATAAAAAGAAAAAAGAAAAGACAAAAAAGATTATTAAAAGAAAACTACTATTCCATACTATAATGTTAAAATAAACCTCGAATCCTGGGAAGGAAATAGTGTGCTGTGTCAGTGTGGGTGTCAAATCGAAGAAAAGTCATGAATCCAGGTGGGGTATCCGCCGACGGAAAAAGACAAAATTGGAAAAGTGACCAATAGCGACTCAAGATGGCCTGGTGACCACCTTTATGTTAATTATATCCTCACATCCAATCGAGTATGAATCCTTTCCAACTAGGTGCAAATTGATTGGACTAATTTTCTGTTTTTTTCCTATTTTTGGTTCGAAAAAGATAAGTGGGTCCCCAAAAAAATCCTCCCCTAATTTCATTTCAGTTGAGTTATCATAATTTACATCCTTTCAGATGTTTTCTCGGATCGGGGCATGGGCCCTTGGGATTAGGGATTCAACCTTTTGGGTGAAGAAAAAATAAAAAATTTATTTTATTTTACTTTAATAATGTTTTTCATGCTATGTCAATATAAAATAAAAAATAAGAGTCGATATAGACATATAGTAATTTTTTTGTTAATTGCTAGTGATTTTTTACCACAATACTTATAGATTTTGTTTTGTTAATAAACAATAAAAATTATATAATTCATTATTTAAAAAAATCAAATTTACCTGTGAAAAAGCTATAGGTAAATTATTGAAATTTGTATATATTTAATTTATAATCAAATTTTGTAGATAAAATATTGAATTTTGCATATTTAAGTTGTGACTATTTCATCTGTTACTAAATCAATTGTTATTTACTACGGAGTATTCTACCACTTTTGGTTAAATGACTTTGTCGTGATGATACAGTCTTGTTTGGTTAACTTAGTGGAATTTATTAATTTGTAAATAGTTAATCATCATAGAGAATTGGTAAACTATATGAGCTTGTGTAAACTTATGTATATTTTTTTTTTTTGGCAAAAACTTGTGTAAGACCGTCTCACCATGAGACGGGTCGGGTCGGGTCGGGTCAAGATGCAAATGTAACACTTATATGCACAAATGTCATACTTATATTCTCAAATGCAATACTAATCAGGAATAAAATTTTTGTTACTTATAAGGGTAAATGTAATACTTTTATAGGAAAATACAATACTTTTACATTTCGATTTAAAAGTATTACATTTTTCCACAAAAGTATTATATTTGCCCTTATAAGTGAGGGGCACTTGTCAACATTACTTATTATGAAAAATGTATTACTTTTTTTCTAATAAGTAACAAAAATTGTATTCTTGATTAGTGTTATATTTGAGCATATAAGTATGACATTTGCACATATAAGTGTGACATTTGCATGGTGTCTTGACCCGACCCGACCCGTCTCACGAATAAAGATCCGTGAGACGGTCTCACACAAGTATGACCCTTTTTTTTTTGGGGTACAATATAATTTACTGAATTTGATAACCTAATGGTTGATAGTTGAAGTGAAAAAGAAGTTGGATTTTATTTTTAAAGAACACCTTGGGTTTGAGTTATGTGAATTCAGTACGAAAAGTTTGCAATTTTCCTCAATTTTCGTATAAAATTCAAAATTTGTTTGACTTCACAATAACTACGGAGTAAAACTTTATGTGACTTTCAAATATTGAAAAAAGTAAAACTTTATGTGACTTTCAAATATTGAAAAATGTATAGCTATGGTTAGTTTTATGACTTTTGAACAGTTAACAACGGGTCAATATAACCATTAAAAACAACGCGTATATGAAAAATATGGTGAAAATTAAGAGAAAATAAATATGTTTTATTGATAAGTATTGCTTGTTCTCTCTTCATATATGTGGTCTATTTATACAAGTGAGCTAAGATTCTTAAAAGAATTAAAACTCGATTGGCTCATAATCTCATATTGGGATTCCTTATTACATTAGAAATAGGGGCTCAATTCTTATTATATATACTGGAAATAGCAAATCCAAATTGTTTCGTATTAGATATCCTTCTTGGACTTTCTTGGCCCAATCCTTTTCTTGAGCGGGCCCTCGTGGCATAGGCCTTGTGGTTGACTGGTTAGACCGGCTACCTTGGGGGCACTCCGATCAGCGACCGGTTAACCTAGTATACCATTCATCAGCTATATTATCTTGAAGGCACTTTCAAAAAGTGGTTGCACACTTTCTCATAAATCAACGTTTATATGAAGTTTGTAAATTTTATATGTTAACTAGAACTAAATATATTAATATATGTTACTATGCACCCTACTCAAATTATAAGAGTAAAATTTTCCTCTACCTCTTTTACACACACATACGTCCTTAAGAGAAATAAGAATCAATATCAGCTCTTCTAAAAAAAAAAAAAAGAAAAAAGAAAAAAGAACCAATATCAGCTTTACATATGGAAAAATCGGAAGGATCAAATAAAATTAAAAAAAAATGCAGTAACATTTTCATAATTATGACCAACTTTACTATGCAAAATTGAACAATAAAATCTATAATTCTCAGCTTTTTCCATGTTTGCACATTTAGTATTAACATTTTGCATATTTAGTATTAAAAGATTGCACTTGCAAAAATGCGAAAGTGTGTTACACTTAATGTCTTGATTTTAGACTTTATATACACTTAATGTTTTGATTTTAGAGTTTATAATTGAGTTTTTTGTTTTATTTGGTTTAGTGGCTCTCTTTTTACTGCTTAAGGTATAGTATTTATGAATTAAATTTAAATTTTAGTTTTTTCGTTGATTTTAAAATTTTTTACTAGATTTGCATATTTAGTTGTTAAAGATTGCATATTTAAATGTTCTAGTTTGCATAGTGAAGTTGATGATAATTATGAAAATTTCACCACATTTTTTTTAAAAAAAAAATCTGATCAGATTAATCAAATTTTTACAGAGGTAAGACTGAGATTGGTTTTATTTCTCTTATATGGTACTGTTCTCATAGGATCCTTACCCGGCTTAGGATCCCATGAGAACACATCTCAATGAGAAAACTAAGAACTAATTTCAGTCTTACATTTGTAAATATAAGACAGATCAGATCAAATTTATTAAAAAAAAATGCGCCTACATTTTTATAATTTTTTCAATTTTATCATGTAACTTGTAGCACTATACTCTACACTTTGTAACATCATAATATGCATTTTTGGATAATATTAAAAAAAAATCAATGAAAAAAATTAAATTTTAAACCTAAATCGTAAATGTTAAATCCTAAGCATAAAAAGTAAACCTCTAAACCAAATAAAACCAAAAAGCTCATTTATAAACTCTAAAATTCAAACCCTAAGTGCACTGCACTCTCGATTTTACAAAGTTTAATTTTTATTCGTAAAAACATAATATGCATTTCTGGAAAATCCAGAGAAATGCAGAGTATAAAGTTCTGAGCATTTGTAATAATTATGAAAATGCGACCGCATTTTTTTTTTTTTTAATTTGGATATACAGTAATGCGTTAATTAATTGGTTTAGCTTCTATTTCGTTAGGAAACATACTATTTATTAGATTAGATTTAGTAAAATAAGAGAAGTTAAGTATTTAGCCATTTAGGGAGTACCTATAGTTATTAAGGACTCGAGGCACAATTATTTTATGTGCATATTTCAAACCACTTAAACACAAACATCATATTATGCATTATTCATCTTTCTTTGTTCCTTGTGGATTCACTTATTTGTTGTGCTCCTGTAAACCTTTTTAATTTGGCTGCTAGTTAATTAATTATTGAAAAGAGAAACGCTACTCTTTTCAACTTCTTTACAGTTTTATCATTTTTTATGTAGCCAAGAATTTGGATTATTGATGCCTAATTGGCAAATCAATGGCATATTATTCCAATATCAAAAAGCTAGTAGACAGAAACAAGTCAATGAAAAGGCTGCCCCATCTTAAGCAATTGAGTGGGATCTGAGATGTAATTTGATGAAATAGATTTAAATTTAAATCTTGATCACTATTTTTATTATATGTGCATTGGATATGTTAAAAGTCTAAATGATTTAGTCATTAGTAAAATGATTTATTTTTGATAATTATGTGTAAAAAGTTTATAATTATGGTTACACTAGATCCGTTTCTTCTTCTTCAAGTTTAAGAGAATAGATGAAAGGTGGGGTAGATAATGAAACCATGATAGCTCTATCAAATTTGGAATTGATTGAGACAAAAGTTAAGGAAGGTTGTAGAATTGAGGGTTGTTAAATTCAAAGGAGGAGATTGAATTTTTCTCTAAAATAGAAATTATTGGACTTGGGATACTTTGTGAAATAGAAGGATATGAGATACTTTTGGTGGGTTCAAATGCTAAAATATGCTTTGTAATTTATTGGGATTTCGTTCATATATAGTTATATATAATTTATATTTGTGATAATTGATTGAAATTTGGGTTAAATTAATTGAAGCATGTGCTCTATCTAATTAAAACATAAGCTGATAGTTGGATTGCACATCTATGTTAAACACGCGCCCCATCACGTATGTGGGATACTTTTTTTTTTTTTTTTCTTTTTATCGGGTGACGCAGAGACTCGAACTCATAACTTTTGGCATGGAATTGCACATTTATGTTTGTATATTATATATGCTCCACAAAATTAAGACTTGATGTTTTCTAATCTCTCTTTTAATACCTAAGGTAGTATACTAATATGCACTGTAGGAAAATTATATAATGCAAAACATTACAATATAAACAAATAATAGTTCCTTAATTTGGTAAGTTGATGTGAAATTCTTTCCTTGTTCTTCACTATGCTAAACTTTACGTATCAAGATCAAATCTTATTATTATGCAAAAATTTATATATGACAACGAATACAAAATCTAATTTTCTTAAACATGAATAACAACTAGCCCTACGTTTAGATTTTAGATGACATGATATTAGACTCGAGTCTCAAGGCCTCCACCCAGATTTAAGTATACCACAAATTTACAATTCAATGATCTAATATTAAATTCATAATCCATCAAAATCTATAATCCATTCAACTAAAAACTTAAACATGGCGAACGTATCAACATACTCCATTAGTCCATTGCAATTCATCAACAACAACAAAAAAAAAAAAAAATAAAAAAAAATTAGGGTTTTAAGTTTATAAATTAGGACAATCTCGTGTTTGTGTGACTTTTCTAAAGATTATATTTTAAATTAAAAAGAAAATGATTTAAAGATGTGTGGTATAATAATATGGCAAATTATACCAAGGACAAGGTAGACCCCGGTCTAAAAATAACCTTCATATTCTATATTTGTAGTTGACAGTTTCTGTATCTACAGTTGATAATTTCTATATCTGTAGCTATTATATTATTTGTCAGCAATTATTAGGTTATTTGTGTACAAAAACTGTTAACTGTAGGTATAGAATATGTTAACGGAAGGTACAAATTTTATATTATAGTCACAATCACTGTTGCAAAAATCCCCGCCTAGGCCGCCTAGGCACCCGCCTAGGCGCTAGGCGCTCATGGACCGAGGCGAATAGCTCTCTAGGCGTCCGCCTAGGTGGCCGTCCGCCTAGGAGGCCGCCTAGCGCCTAACTCGGCCGACTAGGCCGAGTTGGCGGCCGACTAGGCCGAATTTGGCCGAGTTAAGTCGCCCAACTCGACAGAGTTAGCCGAGTTAACTCGAGCGAGTCGGCCTTGTTAATTTTATTATTACATTTATATATATCTAAATTTATTTATTTATATAAGTAAGAGAAGTAAGAGATATATATATAATATATGTAATATAATATATGACATACACCTACACACATGAACTAATTTTTTGTTTTTATAGGTTGCCGCCTAGAGCCGCCTAGACCGCTTAGGCGCTAGGCGCTAGTCTACCGCCCGACTAGCGCCTAGCGCCTACTGCAACCATGGACTCACAATACAATATCAACCCTAGTCCATCCATGGTATAACAATTATTGATAATTCTCAATTTCAAAATTTCAATTCAAGTGTCAAGGTAACCAAAAGAAGGGAAGAAAAAACTCCACCCAAATTTTCTACAACACATATAGTCAAGGTGTACTTAAGAAACGTGATTTTGGACAATGACATTAAGAATCAAAATATAAACAAATTTCTAGGTCCAAAATTAAAGAAGTATATAATATAGTTGACATCAAATTAAAATTTTCATTTAATTTTTTTCTAGTGCATAAAATTTGTGGTACAATTCTGTTGCAGTCTCCCATCAACCTGGGGCCAACAATTGGCTCGATCAATCTAATTCTGATCTTCTGGCTTCCTACTCGTTAAAGCATCTTCCCACTTGTCTTTTTTATTTTTTTATTCCAATAATAATAATAATAATTAATTACTTTTTTTTTTGAAAGCATAATAATTAATTACTTAATTAATTAATTTCAGTTCTACCCACAACATACGCATAATTTGTAGGACCATGTTAAACAAAGTAATTTAATTCTTGTGTCATTATTGGATAAGGTTTTTGGGTTTTTATTTTATTTTTCTAATCTTTAAATAATTCTTCCTTTTATTATGATGGATATATTCCAAAGTTTTTGTTTTTATTTTTTATTTTTTATTTTTAAATTTTTTTCTCTCTTTCTTTCTTCGTCGCTCTGGATATAAAAACAATTTTAATTTCCTAAATATTTCCTTTCTTCTTCAGTTCCTCTTCTAGCTAGATATTTCTAACTATACTATTGTTAGTCCACACTTCAATCCTTATTTGTCTATATATATAAATCAACGGAGAGGCAAATTCTTGGTTGAGAATGGGTGGTGGTGGTGAGATAATCAAACAAGAATCGGATATGATTTTCTCCGGCGGGGAAGTAAAATCTTTGGAGGTGGAAAACAATGGCGACCCAAGAGAGAATAATAATAATAATAACAATAAATCTCCCAAGGAGAAGCACTATGTTGGGGTTAGAAAGCGGCCGTGGGGGAAATACGCGGCGGAGATTCGGGATTCGACGAGGAATGGGATGAGGGTTTGGTTGGGGACTTTCAACAGCGCGGAGGAGGCGGCGTTGGCTTACGACCAAGCGGCGGTGCTGATGCGGGGCCCGTCGTCGTGCCTCAATTTTCCGGTGGATAGAGTGAACGAGTCGTTGCAGGAAATGGGGTGTTGTTATGGTTGCAAGGACGGGTGGTCGCCGGCGGAGGCGTTGAAGGAGAAGCACAAGAAGAGGAGTAGTAGAGGGAAAAGGAAACAGGCCGACAACGGCGGCGGCGGCGGCGGGGGGTTTGCGTTTAGGGATGAGAAGGCGGCGCGAGACTGCGACGACGGCGACGATTTGCCGCCGCTGGTGTTTGAAGATTTAGGCGCTGATCTATTAGATCAGCTCTTGTCTGAGAGTTATACTTCTCAGTAAGCAAATCTAAGCTCTAATATTCTTCTTCTTCTTCTTCGGATGTGTTTTTCTGATCTTCACATGATGTTTTTTCCAGACCAATAATGTGGTCCTTTGCATATAACTCCTTCAATAAATCTATCAATTAATGTCCGTTATGCTTACATTATTTCCCAGGCCACTTGCCACCTGCAATCATTTCTCCACTGTGGTTCCTATTGGTTTTTTGTTTGACCCATGAGTTCAAAAAAAAAAAAAAAAACCCATGAATTTCTTGTTCATTCTTACTTAATAGGGAAACCCTCAAATATAAATTGATAATTTTCATTTTCTTTAAAAAAAATGTTGTGATCTATTGTTTGGGGATCCAGTTTACCTATCTCATTACATTCATTTTTTCCCCTTCTTATCATTTGCCATTCTCTATCTTTATCTAAACAGATTCAGAAACAATACACTGGAATTATTAGTTTAATGTCTCCTAGTTTGTCTTCATTATTTTCATATTAATAACAAAATTGAATTATATATTTGAATGAAGCATGCGGAACTTCTCAATAATCTGCTTGTTTAACCAATATTTTTGTGGCTAATGATCACCTTGTGGTCTACTGACACAAAATGGCTCTCCCAAATGGAAGGTCATGTGTTTGAGCCCTAGCGGGAATATTCACTCTTTGTGATTCAGTAGGTTGAGAGAGTAGTTATGAACAAATACTATATGTCTATATTGTAACAGAATCAGTAGTATTATTAGCTTGAGTTTTACAGAGTGATTTATAAGAAAAGAAATGCTAAATACTTGATAAAAGATATTTCATTAAATCATTAAACTTAAAATATGTTAAATTGAACCATTAAAAAAACTAAATAAATGCAATTCAGATTTTTAAAAAAAAAAAAAGTATTCTCCCACTATAGTTCAATCACATTGCTTATGTAGTTATGTATGCATGTACTAAGAGTAATTATTTTGATTACATATTTTGTGTCTTTAATGGTTCAATTACACATGTTCTAAGTTTAGTGAATAAATTGCACAAAAATTATAGGTTGAATGTATTGTTTCTTCCTTGTTCTTAATTTGTATTACAGAATGAAGTCATTTTTGGTCTGTTTGCCTCTTTTCACAAATAAAGTATATTTTATTCAATAAAAAAAAAATTAAAGTCGATCACATAATTAACAATGCAGACAAATTTAGAAAGAACAAAAAAGTTTCATTAATCTTCATTCAGGATATGCCCTTGCCTGGACTCCAGGGATGCTTTATAGGCATGTTGCTCTGAGGATGATAGACTACTGTTATTGCATGACAGAAATTAAAGTAATATAATTATGGCTAAACAGTGGGGACTACTCTAATTTAACATCATTATGGGTCTGATTATCAATAAGTTAACAAAAGGGAGCCTTGTTTACTAATTATTATTAGTCTAATAATCATCATTAGATTACAGATCATCTCTTCTGGCTCTGATGATGCTCTGAAAACCTAATGCATTTATGAAGGCTACATTTTGTAGTTTGTAGAGGAATTACATACAGAGCTGGTCAGGCATATTCCAGTCTTGGGCACGTGTAATGTTCCAACTAGGAATTAACACTAATTCATTTAAACTCTAAAATAGATACGTAGTAACTATATATATTGGAGGCAATCTCCAGTCAAATTGGTTAAACAATTAACTTGGTAACTATAACTGTCAAATTTAACTTTTCATGGAGCTGTCTATTACTGTTCTTGATTTAAGTCGGTCAACTATGAGCAACCTAAACTGATTTACTTCATTGTGCTTCTTTTGAATTTTTTGCACTTTTAGTCTCATGACTATAGTGTCACTTGCAAGATTGGTCCACGACTTTCAAACTTTGCAATTTTTGACAAGGACTATTGTTTTTGTTGCAAAAATGGTCATTTTAGTCAATTTCTTGCCGGAAAGAAAATTCTACGGATTTTTCGGCAATTTTTGGTCGAGAAAAAGAAAAAAAAAAAAAAGGACCACTTCATTTTAATCCTACGAAAAATTGCCGGAAAATCCACTGAATTTTTTTCCGGCAAGAAGTTGACTAAAAAGGATCATTTTTGCAACAAAAACAATAGTCATGAACTAAAATTGCAAAGTTTGAAAGTCATAGATCAATCCTGTAAGTGTCACTATAGTCGTGGGACTAAAAGTGCAAAAAAAAATCTGCTTCTTTTATATATAATAATGATTTTCAAGTGCACTTTTTGAGTTTTATATTGCACTACTTTTGATTTTTTTATTATAGTGTTTACAAGTATTTTTGTGTATAATAGGATATACACTTTGTAATTTTGCATAGAGCACTTTACAATTTACTCTTGGAACTAGAAGCGAATTATATATATAAAAACTTATGGGCATTATTAATACTGTCTTTATGAACTGTCATATAGGATCGACCTATAAACAAAGTTGACAATAAAAAAACAAATGGAGAGAAAAGATTGACGTGGGGGCAAAAAAAAAAACCCACATTAGAGGTAAGGCATCTCCTGCATCTCTAAATAATGAACAATACTATTTATATGCAATTTCTTTTATATCAATATTTGTTTTCATATTTAACTCGTGATTGAGAATGAAGTGTATAATCCTTCATGTCATTAGTTATTTATATTATTAGTTAACTTCATTATGAGTTAAATATCTGTATATGAGACTTTGTTTTGTTAGTAGTAGCAATGTGTAGGGTTCGAATTCTACCAATGTTAAAAAAAGAAAAGAAAAGAAGGTATAAACAACAATGAGAGGCCCTTAAATTTGAGGTGTGATTCTTGGTTACTCGTCGCTTATAACGCCACTAATTGGTCAAAGTTCACTAATAACTTTTTTGGTTCAGAGTGAATTCTCAAGTAAGAGTAAGCGATTCGTCATCAGGTTTCGAGTGCGGCTCAAACTTATGTATCTTATCATCCCTATATATATATATATATATATATATATATGTGCGCATCACTTATGGAGAACACATTAAAAAAGAAAAATAAAATCTAATAATGGCATTAAAAAGATGGGTTTCTTGAATTGCCTCCTCTTTGGGGCAGTTTGAGATTAGAAGTGATATGATATTCACCTTTATATGATTCAACATATATTTCCTCTGTACCGCTAGTTTTGTCTTCATTTTTATTTTGGGATATGATATGCTATTCACTTTCCTGCATATGGAAATTTACTATTTTAGCACATACTTCTCATATTCCATCCTCCCCAAATTACAAGCTTCGATGAAATGATGAAACTTAAACTCAAATTTATAATTCATTTTAAGTAATATAAAATTAAATATTATTAGTGATTTTTTTTCCTATAAACCCTTGTATTTCTAAAAATCTCCATTCTATGGAAATAGATTTTAAGGTTACCCGGCCCGACATATAGCAGTTGGGAGAATGTAAATCATGGTAACTCAACTAAACACAAAGGTTAGACTTCTGCTTCCACACTGTCGCTGACAAGACTCAATCCTTAGTCTTTCTTTTCAAACTTCACTCATGTGACCAACTGAGCTTTAATTTGTTATAGTGCTAGGTAGTGATTGGACTCTTATTCTTGATATTTTCTATGCATATAATTAAGATAAGATTTGTTATGTTGTCCTGTCATAGAAATATTGAAAATGACAAACATAGTTGTATATATAGTTGCTTGAGTTGGGATTAGGTATAAATCTTTAATGATTATTAGGTAGGATGCAAAATAATAAAGAAATTTTTAGGGTACGAAAGATACTTTTAAAGTCAAGAAAAAAAAAGTTATATTATATTGTTAGTTGTACATAAAATGTTGATGTTTTGTTTTATGTATACTTGTAGCTAGGGCTGTGCTCTCTTTTCATAATAATGAGAATCATAATTTCGCTCACCGGTATTAATTTGAATTTTGTCCATACAGGTTAATTTTTTTGGGTGACATTGCGTGATGAGTTGTTTGTGAGTTAAAAAAAATATGAACCCAAACCTAGTTTTGACTAATCCCTGATTTAAAGTTGCTCCATACCTAAAACTAATAATTGAATCCAATCGGCCGAGTTAGACGCTAGGCGGATGCCTAGGCGGACGCTTAGAGAGCAATTAGCCTCGGTGTAAGGGCGCCTAGCGCCTAGGCGGGGGATTTTTGCAATAATGTTTAAATCAAGCCTTCTTGTTTGTAACACTTATTAAATATTGGTTCAAATAGAATATGCATTTTATTACAAGTTGTAATAAAATGCCTTATATATAACTAAAAGGCTATTTCTCTTACTCCCTAGCCAAATAGCAAAAGAAAAACACTTCAAAATCTAAATGGGTCCGAGAATGATTCAGTGATGGATCTCTTTCGTCACCCAATTTAGCTTTTACTATTATTACTAGCTTTTGTCACTCCAACATCATTATTATCTATAAATATATTTGACTCACTGACTATAGGGATGGAAATAGGCTAGGCCGAGCCGAGCTTTAAAAATTTAGGCCTGCACCTGCTATGAACATCTAAAGCCTGAACCTGGGCCTGTATGTAGGTTTTTTTTAAGGCTCAAGCCTACAGTTGGCCTAGCCTGGCCTGAAACCTTTTTAAAAGCCTATTTAACATATAGGCTTTTAAAAAGGCTTCAAAATATATCATAAATAGGCTCAAAGCCTATTTAAGGCCTCCATTTTTAAGTCTTTTAAAGTATATCTGTAAAAAATTTACAAAAATACCTAATTGTATTATTATTTGTTATCCTATATAATATCATAAATAATAAACAATCAACTCACATAATTAAGTTGCGATATTTCATTAAATATTATGAAAGTAAGAACAGTTAATAAAAAAAAATAAACAATAAGAATACATACAACATGATTAACATCAATGTTTATAGTTGAACCATAATTTAGAATGAGATTTTGGAGGTGGGGGTTAAGAGTTTGGTAATTATATATATATATATATATATATATATATATATATATATATATATATATATATATAGGCTTGAAGGACGAGTCTGGTATATATATATAGGCTTTTAAAATTGGTTCAAGCCTGGCCTTTCTGTTAAACGAGCTAGGCCTAATTAGGCTTTAATTAGGCCTGAACATAGGCCCCTACAAGGGGTCTGGCCTATTCCCACCCCTAACTGACTGTGACTGTAGCGGGGAGGGCAGTTTTACCGTTTTATAAGTCCTTAACAAAGTGAAAATATATGAAACCTAATATATTAATTAAGTTAACACAATTTATGTTCAAATGAAACCAAAGTCTTTTGGTAAAAAGTGAGGTCTAATCACGATTATTTATTAAGATTTATCAATATTGAGAATTTTAGTAAAAAAATATATATGTGATTAATGTTAAAATTATTGCAAACTTAAATGTTTGCAATATTTATGAAACTAACACCGTCATTTTTTCTTTTATTTTTCAATAACCCTTAACCGTTATATAGGGAGGTTTCTTGTGAGAACATGATCCTAAATAAAAATTAAGGACGAATATAATTCATCTATTTAGCCAGATCAACGGTTGATGATTGATGCAAAATAAAGAGAAAAGGAGCATGTCCGTTTTATATATATTGAGCTTGAAAGTTTGCAATAGCTATAAAATATAATAGAAATCATATTTTTTTTTTACTAAAATCTTAACCATTAATAAATGCAGATATGCAGTTGTGATCAATCATCACTTTTTACATGAGGACATTGTTCTCATTTGAAGTATATTTTAAAAAGTTGTGATAGCTAATTAAAAATAATATTGAATGATACTTTTAAGGTTATGGCTTCAAATCTTTGCATATATAAAACATGAAAGTTTTTAAAGTTTTCTATTTAAAGAGAGAGAGAGAGAGATAAAATGCTAGAGTACCGGCCATTTCATGTATTGGGCATCATATTGGTCGTTGAAAGAGTGCTCAGCCCGCTTGCTCTCAGGACCGACTCTAAGTTTGGGTACAACTTAATTTACACCATTTACATATTAAAAATTTACAATTTACATGCTAGATATTTACAATTTATATACTGAATGTTTACAACTAAATGTTCATAATTTACCTACTCAATTATAAACATTCAGTATATAAATTGTGGCGATCTACCTTATAAGGTGAATTCGGGTACGTGGCATGACTATTGATGGGAGGACCGGGACGCAACTGCGTGCCACCATTGCCCCCTGGCCCTATATAATATGGAGTATTATTTGAAGAAAAGTTATTTTAGAAGTGTCCAAGTTAGTATCTTATCTTTAAATATAAGAGTCAATTGTGTAAAAATAAAAGTTGCAGCTTTATGAGAAAATTAAAGTGATTGAAAGAGACTAAACGTGGGCCCGTCTAATGCAAAACCACACAAATAATACTCCACAGCAAGCCAATCGGTTATTATGCCATGGACCCGGTCGGGTGTACCTTGTAAGATAGATACAGGTTCAGGTTCACA
>CP025646.1:2783383-2823558 GCA_003576665.1 Ipomoea trifida
TCCCCGTCCCCGTCCCCGCCGGGGAATTGATTATTCCCCCCATCCCCGTCCCCATTCCCCTATTTTTGTCCCCATCCCCATCCCCGTCGGGGCGGGTAGTCGGGTTCCCCGCCGGGTACGGGTACAATTGACATCCCTACACAGCAAGCCAATCGGTTATTATGCCATGGACCCGGTCGGGTGTACCTTGTAAGATAGATACAGGTTCAGGTTCACAATTTTAAAATTTTATGTTTATAATTGTAGAACTCTATACTTACACTTTTTGAATTCTATATTCATAATTTTTGAACTCTATATTCACAATTACAAAATTCTATGTTCACAATTTCAGAACTCTATGTTCATAATTTCAGAACTCTATATTCAATAGTATAACACAATTTTTGAATTTATATAACAAAATCGTGAATATAGAGTTTACAAATTGTGAATATTGAGTAATGTAATTTTGTATATTGACATCTAAAGTTGTGAATATAGAATTTTAAAATTATGAACGTAAAATTCTAAAATTGTTAATATAGAATTTTAAAATTGTGAATGTCGACATAGATCCACCTTGCAAGATAGACCCGGGTCCATAGCATAATTTAACATGCCAATCACTCAATACTTTTTTTTTTTTGAGTTCTACTGACTCGATTACAATGTAGTATCTGTTCATAGCTACTTTCTCAACCTACTGAAGCACAAAGAGTCAACAGATGCCTCCACTGAGGCTCGAACCCACTCCCTTCCACATGGGAGTGTATTAAATTTACTTCCGGTATACACTCCCATGTGGGAGACATAAGGGTTACATTTATGTTCGGAAGTAAATTTAATACACGCTATGCATCCGTGTATAGACAGGGATTAAATTTTGTGACAACCACTCCCCAAATAATAACTTTAAACTAATCTCACGTGTTAATTTAGAAAAGGTCGACCGCTCTAAAGCTAAACAATCTGAAAAAATTTAAAATGTAATTACATTTTAATTAAACTTTAAAATGTATCGCGAACGATTACAAAGTGCATATGATAATATGTAGAAATGTGTACAAGCGGTTACACTTTACATATCATTGGATGCATTTTGTATTGTTGTTCAATACACTTTATTGTGTTGGTCAATTAACTTTGTAATGTTGGTCGGTGCATTTATTTTAAAATTTGAGAAATTAACAAAAATGCAATTACAATTTTTTTTTTATCAAATTCCCTAACTTTTAAGTAGTTGATCATTTCTAGATCAACGGTCAGAATGAGTTTGTAGTTTTTAGTTGGGCGATGATTATTATTTAATCCAATACCTATATATGTTTATATATGAATATGTGAAAAAGTTGTGGTGCCAATTGGGCAATTGGCATTAGTTGTCACAGAGTTATAGTAGTTGTTATTGTACATTCATGATTAAATTACCGTGCATTACTGAGGAACTTTGCATGTTCTCACGCTAAGAGATGTTCTCGCATGAACATGACTATATATATATATATATATATATATATATATATGATGTCTCTAATCCCAATGGACAATGTGTTATATGCCGACAAAAGAAGGCAAATTAATGTTTCAGGTTAAAGCGGTACGTTACATTTGGTTTACCGGATATGACTTGTTATTTTCTTCTGCCCGTGTAATGACAGCCTTTTCTTCTCCAAAACAGAAAACAAATGGTGCTTAATTTGTTCGTCATTCGTGGCATTCATTCTACCACTCATAGTCTTACCATTAGGAATGTCAATTGTTTTTTTTTTTTTTTTAATACTATTGACTCTGTTACAATACCTAATAAGATGAACAATGTTAATTGTTCGAACTTGTTACCTCTCACTTGTGAGGGCCACAACTATGCCGCTTGACCAGAATGTCTTTGGCAGAATGTATAACTTACACAAATTTACTTCTTTATGATTCTTTGCCAACTAATTAAGTTACCAGACAAACTTCATCAAAATGCATTTTAAAATTACGAATATAATGTGAGTTTTTCTGTAAGTTAAAATATTGTTTGCACAATGTTTAATTTTTTGTCCACCTTCATGAACCCTGAAAAGTGTGTCGGAGAGATGCGTGGATGCATTACTACTGCATTAGTATCGAAAATGCAGTGCGTATTGGTACTGTATTGCTCTGTCCAGGTGTATTTATTTGGGAGTATTATTTTGTGGCCTTGAAGAATGTGCATATTAAATCCATTCACAATTATCACATACAAGTTAAATTACAATCTTGATTCTTGGATATTTTAGGGGCGTTTGGTTCAGGTCATCTGAGATTATCAGGGTAATCTCAGTCTGGTAATGTTATATTACCTTATTTGGTTCAAGTTATGAGATTACCTGGTAATATTATATTACCTCAAAGCTGATGTGGAGGTAATATTTCAAGGTAATGTGATTATCTCCATTTTCTTAGGTAATTTTAGATTACCTTGTATTATTCCAATTTGCCATTATTAACTAATCCTTATATAATAATAATAATAATAATAATAATAATAATAATAATATATGTTTATATAATCAAATATACATGTGTGTATTTATATATTTATTTTTTTAAAATTAAGCATCAATATACATTCATACATATAAATAAATAATTAATTAAACACACTAAAGACACAAATATAAATAAATAAATAAATAAGTATATATATATATATATATATATATATATATATATATATATATTATTGACGGCATTATAGTAAATTGATCCATATACCCTAAAATATAACCCTTAACCAAACAAAATAATATTATATTTCACAATCCAAACCAAACACATTAGGTAATCTTACATTCCTAAAATTTCACATTACCTTCCGGGAGATAATTCTATTACCTGGGGTAATCCAAGATTCCGTGAACCAAACGCCCCTTAAAGTTAAAAAAAAAATATTGCTTGTATTTTTAAATTTTATCCTCAACTATAATTCTTCTCACGAAATTTTATTGACATTTTTATTCGATTAAGATAATTAATCATTAATTATCACATTATAAAATAAAAGTAAAATAGGGATTAGAGTATATATATATATATATATATATATATATATATATATATATATATATATATTAATTAGAACTCTTCGAAATAAATGCACTAGAACAGAGCAGTACAAATGTGCATCCGGGCATCTCTCTGACACACTTTTCAGGGCTCATAAAAAAGCTGCTCAAACTTGATTGAAATTTTTTGCAAATTAAAAGTCTCCGTTTACTATTTCAATGTATTTTTTTGATGAAACTTACATTGTAACATTAGTATACAATGAATTATAAAAAGTAAATCAACATAAATTGTTTATAGTACTTGATGCGAGATCATAAGGATCTTAGAAATTTCTCAACAGACAAAGTATACAGAGATTTCATAGCCTATGAATTTAAAATAAAGAACGTGAAGAGAGAAATATTGTCTTAATATTTTCAAAAAAAAAAAAAAAATACTGCCTTAATAGCAGAACAACCTTCCACCTTAAGGTCAGTAGATAATATAGTTTTAAAATTTTACTTCAAAGAACTCAATATATTTCCCATCAAGATTCTGTAAAAGAAATATGAGTCATGTCTAATAATTTAATGGAAAATACTACATGGACTCTCAATTCTTACTCTCATCAACTTCTACTCTCTCTCGCAAATTTTTTGTTATTGTTAAAGACTGTGTTTCGCTTATGAATAATTTTGAATTTGTTAAAGTCGCTTATGCTAGATGCTCCACTAATTCGGTGGCTCATGCTATTGCTAGAGCATCGAGTTACCGTTCTGAGCAAGGTGTGTGGATTGAGGTTCCTCCACCCGCCCCTTTATTGTTGATGCTTTAGGTGCGTATTAATAATATTTTTCTGAATTTCTTAAAAAAAAGTTAGGAGTGTGAGAATGTAATATTAGTTTAAAATTCATTACAAAATGACATAAAGAGGATAAAAGACAAAATAGAAATATTTAAAAATAATGTTACAATACCTGATAAGAGAGAAAATAATTTCCAGAAGTGTCATTTATGTTATGAGAAATGCTTTTCATACCTACAAAATCCACACAAATTTTGTCACTTCTAAAATGACTATTTTTGGTGGTTAATTTTTTTTTTTTTTTTAATTTCAATTTTGAACTCATTACAAAATGACACATTAGGAAGTGATCGAGCTTGTGTGAGTGATAAATGTAAGAGAGTATAGCAAGGTCCTTGTGTTGTTACCCCAAATTATAAAATAACTTGAGTTAAACAATATTAAATAATTAAGATAAGCATACTTACATTATTCTTTTTTTGAAGGGATACTCACATTATTCGGCATTATGAGTGTATTACGCTCACTAGAAGAAATGTCGTTGCACTAGTATAAGTAGTCAACCCTATTGTAGAGAGAGAGAGGGGGGGGGGGGGGGGGGGGGACTCTCTGTTTCTGACACACAACACTACTGTCCTCAAACACTATTGTACTATTGACTATACTTAGATTAATAATACATACCGGTAACAATACTTACCATCACATATATTTTTTTGTTCTCATGGGAAAATGACAATTTTAGTCAGCTAGTTATACCTAAATTGTAAACTCAGTGCATAAATTATTGTTTTATACAACTTTTTGCCTTTAATTATGTTGAAAATAGTTGTTTTAATCCATTACATATAAATTTTGTTAATACTAAAATTTTATTTTGATTTGCCAAATTATTAGAGGATAAATTGATCATTTTGTAGAATTTTCTCAAGTATAAAAAAAAAAACAAAAACATTTCACCTTGATGATTTCCGGTGAATGTTGGGTTTATTGTAATGTTCATTACATGAGAATACCTTAGTCTACAATATAGGCATAATTAATGGATTAAAACCGTCATTCCCCTCTCTCTCTTTCTCTCTCCCTCCCTCCCTCTCTTTTAATTTCAGGAAAAGGAATTCCTCTCTTCATATATTTTATTTTGCACACTTTGAGAAACTATATAACATGAATTTCTATATTACACTCACATATCTTTATTATGTAAGAGCAATTGAGTCTTTATACTAATTATATTTTCAATAATTTATTTTGTACCGATAAATAATATAATCAATATTTCAAGTAATTTTTCTCATAAAATTTAAATTCAATTCATTCTCAATTCTTTATAATAAACTAATTCAGTTGTTAAATTGTTTATCAGAAAGATAATTTTCAAAATTTTTATCGCATTGCGATTATGTCAAATTGCAATTTTAATCTTTAAATTATAGACAAAAAATTGCCTTCTAATTATTCATAATGAGAAGGTAAAAAAATTGAAACATGATTAAAAATCTAAAAAATTATTTATGCATGCATTAAACAGTTAAGAACTAAATTTATTATTTAATAATAGAGAACATTCATCTAATATTTTTGTGTAATCAACATTACAATAAACCCAACATTCACTTGAAATCATCAATATGAAAAGCTTATTTTGTTATACGTGGAAAAATAAGCTTATGCCAAATTTTTGTATAATTTTTTAAATTCAGAGCCATTGTCCGAGTAGTAATTCTGGTTTACCATTCGGATGTGTCCGAATAGTGGTGGGTGTTACTATTCGATCAACCTAGTTTGACCGAGTAGTAAAATTGACTATTCTGATGTAACCTTCAGGCAACTATTTGTGGGTACTACTCGAACTACCATTCTTGGGTACTGCTTAAAGTACTATACTCTTCGTAGTACCGTTCTAGAAAGTGTTATTTCTGATCTGTAGAAATTAGTTTTGAATTAATTTCAATTTAATTTAAGAGAATTAATAGTCGTAACAGTCATGTTCAATGCCATATTAAAGTTACTGTTGTGGGGGTATAAATCTAATTTTAATTAAGATGATTAATGCTTGACGGTAATAATGCGTTACCGGTATATTATTTGAATGTAACTTAGTATTTGAATACAATATTGAGCGTAGTGCTCAGTGTACAGATGAGTTGAATGTTGTTTTGTCTAAGTTCAAGTGTCGTGTCTCTACAAGTGTTTTTGTGAGCCTTTTATTTTGTTCAGCTCAGTAATGGAGCATTAAGGCTGCTGAATGTTGGTCATCAATGCTGTCAATGCTGAGGAGCTGAACGTTGGTCATCAATGCTGAGGGTCAATGCTGAGAAGCTGAACGTTGGTCATCAATGCTGAGGAGCTGAACGTCTGAGGAGCTCAACGTTGGTCATCAATGCTGAGGAGTTGGACCGTTGCGCATTGATGCTGAGAAGTGAGGTGTTCAACGGTTGGTTGAACGTCCGTTGCCTTGCCTCTGGGTCCTGCCAGTGTTTCCGGGTCGGGTGCTGCTAGCCTGATTACTCTGTCAATGCTATTAATTTCTTCATCTCCTATAAAAACCTTGTTGTTGGCAGATTGTTAGGGCGGCTGATTTTGAGAATTTCAAATTCTCATTTTGTCTTCTCTCCATCTCTCTCAACTCTTTTGTTCGAAAAATTCTGTCAAAAATTCCGTAAATTGTATAGAGTGCTCACCTAGTGTTCTTGTTCGCCAAACTTTTAGTTTGAATGGTCAAACTTTAACCTGCAATTCGTTTTATCATGGAAAACTGACGCTATAACATTCCTAACACTCTTTTAGGGGTAGAAAATTAGTTTTAAGGAAATTGTGGGTACACACAACTCAGATTTCTTCTCCTTATCATTTCTTTCGTTGGATTTAAATCTCATATTTTCAATACCCTTTTTTCGTTTTATATATATATATATATATATATATATAAAAGTTTTGATTTCGTACCAAAAATTTGATTAGAATTAATTTTCTAAATTAAATTCTATTTTGTGATTATTCATAAACCAACAATTGATTCACACGTACACATTATTACTGAAAGGCTGTACGAATGGTAAATTCACACTTACACATTCATTATACCATGCATCGTGAACAAAGCACCTGCATTTCTTTTCTCTTTTGGGGAGAGAAGCCTTTAATTACACGGCCAGAAGAAAATAACAACTCATATCTGGCAATTGCCAAATGTAACTTCGGGCTTCAACCTGAAACTTTAATTTGTCGGCAGATAACACACATTGTCCTTTGGAGTCAGAGACAACAAATTTTTAAACCCAAGACAACATTTAATTGATTAACTAATTAAATAAATTAAGAAGTTTTGCTTTTTATTCCGCTATAATAGCACAAGATTATGGATAATAGTATACAAATATTTGATAATATATAGATCGATTAAAACATATCCTGCAATTTATCTTTTATGTCCATCTCTAGGGCATGAGCGATGAGAAATTCTTAACCTTGGGGTTCAACGTGAAACCTTAATTTGTCTTCTTTCATTAGCCGATAATATACATTGTCATCGGAATCAAAGACGACAAATTTCTAAAAAATTTATAATTTAAAAGATTAAAATAATTAAAAAATTCTATGGTGTCGATTGACATTAGTACTTTTAATTTGTAAATGATACTACCCCAAAGTAAATGAGATTGTTTTGAGTTTATACCAAGTAATATAGGACATTATCCATATAGTACAAGGTCCAAAAATGATGCTGTTTTTTGGCGCAATTATTTTTTGTTCCACGCGACCGACTGTAATATACATTTTTATAACTTATAATGTACATTATTCTAACACATATTGTTGATTATCTTACCCTAGAAGTTTCAGTATAACTCATAATGTACATTATTTTAACACATAAAGTACATTTTTTTTTGAATACAACTGACCCTATTACAACTCATGACCTTTCATTTGAGGGAGACCACTACATGCCATTTGAGCACAAGGTGCTTGGCACACATAAAGTACATTATTCTAACACATAATGCACATTATCTTAACTATAAGTATCATTATTCTAAACACATAATGTACATTATTCCAAGTCATCATAAAATTCAGCGACGTCGTTTTGGACCATTGTCCACACAGTTGTGTGGATTTGCCATTAAAATTTAATCGGTCATGATCCTCCTAAAAGTACCATCGTGGTTAAAATTTGATAGTTGAAGCCTTGAAGGACCATGGGTCGTTAACTTGGAATATGGATGGTAACAATTTAAATGTCGAAGGACCACGGGTGATCAATTTAAAAGTTTAAGACTAAACGTGACAAAACAACTATACTCGAAGGATCTCAGATGGTATTAACTCTTAATCATTTATTATATCTAAAATCAGTACTTTAAAAATTATTAATCATACAATAATCATTATCCAAATTATCAATTATACTTTTTAACATGATATGAATTCTACAACTATGTCTTTTAAAAAAAAAAATTACATACAATTATTTTTGAAAATATGAAAAAATGATCAAATAGGTCCTCCAACTTTACACCAGAACACAATTAAGCTCTTGAACTTTTAAAAGTTGCATTTAAACTCATGAACATGCTTTTTTTTTTTTTTTTTTTTTTTTTTTTTTTTTTTTTTTTTTTTTTTTTGCATTATAGTGAAGCCCCAAAACCGGTTAATGACATGTAATAACAGGTCACTAGGAATCTGACAAAACTCCTGCAGCTGGTGACGATCACCGATTGCCCTTCCCCGTTGAGAAGGTGACCCAGATGGTTGCCTTCTTCGATGAGAAGGGCCTTCTCAACCGAGAATGAGACCGAATTGGTAACCTTCTTTGTCGATCAGAGAATGCAACCAGTGCGGTCGACTTTTTGAGACGGTCAACGACGACGTGCATACCAGTAACTTGGTGTTAGTTATTGCTAATTTAGACTTATTTGATGATCAATACTGGTAAGTTGGAGTATTTAATTGCAACTTTAATAATTTTAGGGATCTAATTGCTTTCTCACTTCGTGTAAAGTTGGAGTCCTTATTTGGTCATTTTTCTTTTTTAAAAAGTATTTCAGCATAACTATAATTTTAACATTGTGTACTAATTAATGTTAGATATTTATTTTTACACATCACACACATAAAAGAATAGTTAATAATATACCAATAGAAATGGTGTATGTCAAGATCAAAACTTACTACTGCACCAAAAACTTTAGCTAGTAGAGAAACGCAATTTAAATGCTGGACTCAACTCTCCAAGTTGACGCCTAACAATCCCTCTTAGCACTTGCCACCTATAACCTTTTCTCATACCAATTGTCAGGATCAAACACTTACTATTACCCCAAAAGTTAAGGCTAGTACGTAGCGAAAGTGCAACTTGAATTGGATGTTGGGTTCGACTCTCCAAGCCGCCACCCAACAATCCCACCAACACCTACCTCTTGTACCTATTCTGATATCAATTATTAGATCAAATCTCAAGGCACAACTTTATTTCTTCATACTTGTGTAACCGCCAATGTCATATTTCGATGGTAGGCCAACACATGGGATTGAAAAAACAAAAAAAAAAACCCAAAATAATAATTCCAATATTGAATTATGATGGTGCAAGACGTTTACCTAAAAGTAACCCAGTAGTAGTACTTAAAGCCACGCCCGACCCCAATCGCAAAACAGTGGTTCTTACATTATTCACTCCTTTCACCTCAAGTTTTCCAATTTAAGCATAATACATTATTATATTATTGACTTTGGAATAGAAACTTTCTGAAAGAAGAAGGTAGCTAGTCAAATTAAATTACCAACTATCAATGGAAGCACATACTTCCCCCAAGACAACCAACTACATAGGTGTACGAAAGCGGCCATGGGGGAAATATGCGGCCGAGATTAGGGATTCAACCCAGGGTGGGAAGAGGGTTTGGCTGGGAACTTTCGACAGCGCCGAGGATGCTGCTTTGGCTTACGACCAGGCCGCTCTAGCGATGCGTGGCACCTCGGCTTGCCTCAACTTCCCGCCCGAGTTAGTGCGTAAATCCTTGGAAGAATTGGATTGCAAAGAAGGGACGTCCATGGCTGCAGCTCTGAAGGAGAAGCACCGGAAAAGAGGTAAAGGAAATTCGCCGTCGTGCAAAGCGGCGGCGGCGGAGGAGGATGAGAGTAATGGTGTTTTGGTTTTAGAGGACTTGGGATCTGATCTCTTAGATGAGCTCTTGTCTGTAACTTCTTCCTCATGTATGTAACCACCATTCTCTCTCTCTCTTTCTTTTTTTGGTTGTTCGTTGCACATGATTGAGCCCTAGCTAGGGCACGGTTCGTTGCACAATGGAAAATTCGGACTGTATTTTCAAGAAATATTATTTTCTGTATGTGATCTATTTTGTTGTCCAAAGGTATCCCTCCAGCCCGATAATTAGAAGACTTAAGTAGTAGGGGACTGGTCAAATGTGAATGGGGATCGAACCTCAACACCAGGCCAATTATGTTGGTTGTATATATGTGATTTATTTTGATTATGTTAAAAAAATTAGTAAAAAAAGGGAGAAAAAAATTATCACTAGTATGAAGTACTAACTAAAATGAGTAATGATTTAACAAAAAAATATCTAGCTAGCTAGGCCCCAATAATTTATAAAGTCTGAACACATGCCTCCATGAGAATATGAGCACGAGCTAAAATGAGGTATCCGTATAACTTTTTTCTGTTTTTCTTTTCTATTTCTTCTCATTTCGATTCCCATGTGTCACGTAAAATCAATGGGGTGTTTGGTAAAAAGCTGTTAGCTGATTGAATTAGTAGATTTGACTAGTTGATAGTATTATTAGAGGGTTGTCAAACAACTAATAGTAATCAAATAAGCACAAATTAGGTGATAAAGCTAACTATGTTACCAAATAAGGTCAATATCTATCGATTATAAGATTTGGTGAACAGTTTCCAATCTTATTTCTTCATAATTTTTTATCTGAGAGCAATTTACACTACAATATCTCCTTATAATACAACTATATTTTCATTTTAAAGAATAGTGAGTTCCCCATTTTAATTAGCAAGATAGTGTTGAAAGAGGTGCAAATATAGCTAGCTAGGAATTGAATATAAGTGTACAAAACGAGCAATAATTGTCCGGCTACTTGAGTACATATTGTTCAGTGTATATAGTCGCTGGCTTGTCCAGCTCCCTGTGAGTTGTGAATTTTACTGGAAGCTTTTTCTGCTTTAATTTCTTGATGATGATGATAATGATGTGAGGTAATTAAGATTTAGTGTTCATGGTCTAAAACACCCCCTGCAAGTTGGGAGATACACCCAATGTGTATTACTTAGAGGATATTGTTTTCCCTACTCGATCTTATTTTGAGATCTATCACTTTCATAGCAGCAAATTGAAAGGAGCAAAATGAATAATGTTGGGTGGGTTAAAGAAGAGCAAAGTCTAATATTTTGTTATTGAAATGTGTTGCTAATTACTATAAGTATAAGAAAATAAAATTGTATATTTGTTACTAATTATAACTCGGTTCTGATGTAATAATAAGTGTTCTGACAATATGGATATATAGAAATTTGCAAAACTAAAATTTTCATTGATTTTTCATACATCTATTATGGTTAGCTAGGGATGGAAATAGGTCGAGTCAAGCCAAGTTTTAGGAAATTAGGCAAATTATTGTGTGGACCACGGTCCAAAACGACATCGCTGAATTTTATGAGTTAGAATAATGTACATTATGTGGTAGAATAATAAAATTTCTAGATAAGATAATGTACATTATGTGTTAAAATAATGTACTTTATGTGTTAGAATAATGCATGTAAATTATGAGTTAGAATAGTGAAACTTGTGTGGTAAGATACTATACATTATGTGTTAAACTAATGTACATTATGAGTTATAAAATGTATATTGGACATTTTGGACCGTGGTCCACAGAATAACTATTGAGAAAATTAGGCCTTACAAAAATCTAAGGCTTGGACTTGGGCTTGAGCCTGTTTTAAAACTTTTATAAGTATTTCTAAATAATTTAAGAAATATAGCTGATACAAAACTAATATATAACTACATAAGTATATATCACCACAATGCAAACATAATATTGTTAAAGCAAAATATAAAATAAAATAAAACAAGCCAGGACTTCAGCGTGCTCGTTAACTTGTTTAGGAATAAATTCAATTGTATTATTGCTTGTCATCTAATATAATTTAATAAATAGTTAACATTCAACTCATATAATTTAGTCACGACACTTTATTAAATATTATAACAGTAAGAACAACTAATAAACAATTAAACAATAAGAACACTTATAGCAGGATTAGTAGCAATGTCTATAGTTGAATAAGAATTTAGAATGAGATTTTGGAGGGGAAGGGTTAGGGTTAGTTTGGTAATTATATATACTTCAGGTTATATTGTAAATATAAAAATATATTAGGTATAAAATAGAATATATACTAACTTATAAAAATATATTATGTATAAAATATAATATATACTCAGGTGTGTTGTGCGGTGAGAGGAGAGCCATTGATCTTGCCAAAATCAACGTTCAGGATTAACTTCGTTTAAAAAAATGCGGTGACAATTTGGTCATTTTCCATATGGGTCAAACTTAAGGTGCATGATTTTTATTCTTAAGGTGCGTGGTTTTCCTTCTTAACGTGCATGGTTTTGAGCTTTAGGTGCATTAGTTGTTGAAACTTAAGTGCGTCGGTCTAAAATTTTAGGTGTGTGATTTTTCTTCTTAAGGTGCGTCAATTACGTTGTTGAAACTTAAGGTGTGTCAGCCTAAGACTTTAGGTGCGTGGTTTCCTTCTTAAGGTGCGTTATTATTTCACTTCTTAAGGTGCATCCTTTTTTCGTTTTGTTTTTTTTTGTTTTTTTGTTTTTTTTTGTTTGTTTTTTTTTGTTTGTTTGTTTTTTTTTTTTTTTTTTTTTACAGTTCCAAAACACAAATAATATTTTTCTATAAGATTTTCTCAATAAAGCCATATTTATGTTAATCCAGCTTAAGGTGCATAGATTAGAAGCTTAAGGCTTTTTAAAAGAATAGATCACCACACACCCTTCCCTATATATATATATATATATATATATATATATATATATATATATATATATATATATATATATATATATATATATATATATGCCAAACCTGTAGGCTTGAAGGCTGGACATGATATATATATGTCTGGTCTATTAAGTTTAATAGGCTTTGAAATGGGCATACACTAGCCTAGCCTTTTTACTAAACAAGTTAGGCCTAACTAGGCCTTAATTAGGCCAGATCACAGGCCCCTACAAAGGGGCTTGGTCTATTTCATCCTTAATTGTGGTAAAAAGAAACGAGTTGACAAAAAATTTAAATTTGGCAGCTGTTGGGAAGAAATTTGGAGGGCCAAGTTTAGCATACTCTATCAAATATTGACACTGACTACAATGCAAGTATATATAAAGAAATAAAGTTGCGTTTGTTACTAGTTATAGTTTGGTGTAATGGTAAATGCTTGATTTAACAATTGATATCAAAGCAAGTAAAGAGTTTATTATTATGAATAGATGAATAAATTTGAAGGGGCAGAAGTGAAGCATTTAACTTTTTTTTTTTTTAAAATAGAAAATACTATGTAGACCCCATTCTCTATTCACAATTTTTAACCCAACATTCAAAATCTTGATGTAAATACTTTTACTGAGACCCACATAAAAGTATATAGCTTATCAATACCGACCAGAATAAAAATTGGAAGCACATATATGTAATAGAATTCTTTTTTTTTTTTTAATTTATTTATAGCTAGAAATTTTGTTGTGGCATGGCAAGCGGATTTTTTGACAACGCCACAATACGTAACATAGTAGAAATTTGTTTAATTTATACTGTGTGCCATGTTCTCGATTTTATTTTTTTAATAAGAATTTAAACATATTTCTACTATTTCACGATGCATTGCATGTTGTGCAGTGGTTGTGATTAATTAAAATGCCTTTCATCTCCCTCTTTCTACATGATTAAGCAATTCCTAATCAACATTGTGTGTGGAAGAACATTTTCATCACAGGAGGAGTTGTATTGAGTTGGCTAAGTGACCAACAAGGCGTGCCTGAAACATTTCTGAGCTCCAAATATGTTATCCTTCACAAAATAGCTATCACAAATTTGCTGGCCAGTGCAATATAGGGCCACTAAACTTCAAGATGACTGAATTAATCTACAAAATTAGCCTCTCTATTCTAATTAATTGACCTCTGAGAAATAATCTATCATCACCAGGTGCTTCCACATTTATGGATCCTAAGTAGGGATGCCAATCTAGCTTAGCCCTAAACTAACAGGCTGGCCAATAAATCCCAAAATTTATAGGGTTAGGATCAATCATTATTGCATGGACCATGGTCCACACAGCTGTGTGGACCATAAATATAAGGTACATTATTTTTATACTGAAGGTACATTATTTTAGGGTACATTATTTTTATATTGAAGGTACATTATTTTATAGCACTATAAAATAATGTACCTTCAGTACAAAAATAATGTACATCCAGTATAAAAATAATGTACCTTATATTCATGGTTCACACAGCTATGTGGACCATGGTCCACACAATAATTTGCCGGTTAGGACCGAAAAAAAATCAACTCAATAAAAATCAAGCTAATTGGGTTAGTCCTATAGGCTATCAGATTAAATCGGGCTAACCCGGGTCATACCATTGGAATGTGTGTGTGTGTGTTTGGTTCACACGTGGGAATCAGAATCAGTATAGGTATCAAATACTTGCTAATGGTAATGAGTTTTGGTGAAAGTATTTTGCATGTTTGGTAGTAGGGTGAATGAGAATGATTATTACTAGTTGGAGAAGAAAGGAGGAAAGGAAATGAAACCCTTATTTAATAAGGGTATGAATTTATCAATTAATAGTGTATTCCAAATCCATAATAGTATTCTAAAAACATGTCAACCAAACAAAAACAATCACTTTGGTATCCATAACTTATACCAAAACCTGTCAACCAAACACGCTCTAAATACTAATGATAGGCATGCATAAAAAAGAACAGTTAATGATACAAGATAGAATGAAAAATGTCATATATGATTGTGCATAATACTACTGATACTAATATGGATGTGGTTTGAAAACCTCCAAAATAATAATTCCAATATTGAATTATCATGTAGACAGTAATGGCCGCAGTAGCAGTATTTAAAGCCACGCACACTCCTTCAGTCCCCAGTGGCAAAACAATGGATTTGATGTAATAACATGCTGCCTACACATCTTACTATATAATTTGCTCCTCCTTTCGCCTAAACTTTTCCAAATTAACCAAAATTCAATGGAAAAAGATACTTCCGGCAAGGCAAGCAACTACATAGGTGTACGAAAGCGGCCGTGGGGGAAATATGCGGCGGAGATTAGGGATTCAACCCGGAATGGGAAGAGGGTTTGGCTGGGAACTTTCAACAGCGCCGAGGATGCTGCTTTGGCTTACGACCAGGCCGCTCTTGCGATGCGTGGCATGTCGGCTTGCCTCAACTTCCCGGCCGAGATAGTGCGCAAATCCTTGGAAGAATTGGACTGCAAAGAAGGGACGTCCATGGCTGCAGCTCTGAAGGAGAAGCACAAGAAAAGAACCCGGCGTGGTAAAGGAAATTCGCCCTCGTTCGAGAAGGAGGAGGAAAGGAATAATGGTGTTTTGGTTTTTGAGGACTTGGGATCTGATCTCTTAGATGAGCTCTTATCTGAAACTTCTTCCTCATGCATGTAACTTGTTTCTACTTGCACTGAGTAAACCTGCCTTGTGACTCTAGTCGGCAGAGTACTATACAGAACCACAAAGAGGTAAACCAGCCTAGTTTGTCCATAGCTGATTTGCTCAAACTAAGAAGGCTAAGATTTAAACTTATGACCTTGTTGTTACAAGTTTGTATCTTTAACCATCCTGGTTGGGTTACTCTTTTTTGGTTTTGTTCTGTTGCCGTAGAGCCCTAGGGCAGGAGGCTTAGCTTGTTGAATGTGTCCATTTTTTCAATGGAAAATTCAAAGTGTATTTTCCAGAAGTATTATTTTTGATATGTGATATGTTTTGATTGTTGTTCAAAATAATTTTTTAGAAAATGAGAAAAAGTAATCGGTTGATGACTAGTATAAAGTACGAAGTAAAATGAGTAATTAATATTATATGATTTTTAGTTTCTACTTAATTTTTTACTCTTTGCTAATCTTACATCTTTTGATTGATTTAACAAAAAAGTAAACTACATATATAGTACATACACTTTATAAAACCTGAACATGCACGTGGTTTACAGGAGAGTATGAAGTACAAAGTAAAATGGGATACCTGCATGTTCCCAATCTTATTTGTTCTTAATTTTTGAGAGCAATTTACACTACAATATCTCCGTATAAAACAACTATATATGCATTTTAAAGAATAGTGAGTTTCCCATTTTAACAAGATTTGGAAGATAGTGTTGAAAGAGGTGCAAATTTATATAACTAGCTAGATAGGAATATAAGTGTACATAACGAGCAATAATTGTCCGGCTACCTGCGTACAAATTGATCATTGTATATAGTCACTGGCTTGTCCAGCTCCTAGTGGATTTTACTGTTGTAAGCTTTTTCTGCTTTCTTGATGATGATGATGATGATTATGTGAGGTAATTAAGGTTAACTGTTCATGGTCTAAAACACCCCTTGCAAGCTGGGAGATTAGGAGATACACATATTACTTAGGGATAGTATTTTCCGTCCTTTTATTTAATTTTGAAAGCTAGGGAGAACCGGAGAAGTGTCATTTTAGTTCCTCAATTATATGTTATAACGGTACTTTAATTAATGGTCATTATATTTTAGTCCCTCACATCAAGTTTTTGTTAAAATTAATGGTGATGAATGAGTGAATTTAAAATTTATTAGCTTTCTCTCTAAACACAAATTAAAGTTGTAACCAATTGTTGTATGTAATATATATTAGAGTTAATTCAAAATTTAGTAATCTAGGCTCTCACTATCACTCATTTTCAATTTTAGTTATTGACTTATAAAGCTACTAAATTTAATCCTTAAGTATTGAATCATTTTCAATTCTAATCCACCATTAACTTGTCTGTGAGTCTGTTAATATTTGTAAATGTTTGAATCATAATATATTATTTTAAGGGAAGTTAGAATCGACTACATGCTTAGTCTGAGATAACAAATAGAGAAAGAGTAAGACAAAAAGAGATCAATAATATAATTATAATTAGTCCTTGATACGCCCCATCAAGATGGTGGATCTGTTGGAGACACTCACCTTGGACCAAAATGAAAGAAAGAAGGCACGTCCCAATGGTTTAGTAAGAGTATCTGCAATTTGTGACCTTGAAGGAATATGACAAACACACAGAAAACGATCAGCCTCCTTTTAACGAACATACTAAATTACATACCCAATACAACTCTGTCGCGCCATTTGCTAGCGCCCAGTATTCAGCCTCCGCCGTAGACGATTGTGAAACTAGTTTTTAATGAGTAGACTTCCATGAGACAATATTAGGACCGCAATATATAACATACGTTGTAGTCGAACAACTCCCATCAGACACTCTACCCCAATCAGAATCAACAAAAGTTGTTAATTAAGTGAAGGGTCGTAGATGGCAATGAGATCACCAGAAAGAAAAAAAATTACTCGTTTGAGTATATTAAGCTCTTGATACCATGTAATGGTTTGAATCAGAATATATTATTCAGAGAGAAGAATACAACATAATATATAGAGCTATATACCAGAATTCTAATGGAAGTTACAACAGACTACATGCTCAGACTGAGACTAACAAATAGAGAAAGAATAGGACAACAACAGATAAAGAATATAATTATAATTAGTCGTTGATAATATTGGATAAAATTGAAAAGTCATGGCTATTTCACCAATTGTTTTTCACATGCAGGAATCAAAGCCATAGTTTTATTATTCTAGTACCCCTGATTTCTCCCTCAATTTTATGGAGCGTTTGGTTGGAGGGAAGGAATTAGGTGGGAAAGTAATTGCAATTTCATGGGAAAAGAATAATGTGGGAATAAAGTGAGAGTTTAAATTTCTATGTTTGATTTGCACGAATAAAATTACTGGGAATTTCAATTCCAATGTTTGGTATGCATTGGAATTGAAAGGGAATAAGTAGTATAAAGTCCAAAATGCTTATTATTATTATTATTATTATTATTATTATTATTATTATTATTATTATTATTATTATCATTATTATTATTATAAAAAATATAAATTTTCAATCACTATTGCATAGATATAAAGAATTCATTCGCTATTATAAACAAAGTTAACAAACACACAACTCACGCCGTTCACGGTTGAATAACTTGGCGCACAGAATGAACATTATACAACACACTCACCATCAACGCATGGAATGAAAATTTTGGTGTTCAAAATTTAGGCAAATACGCTATATACACATATCAAATTTAAATACTTGAGAATTTTGAGAAAACATCAATTTCAAGTTAAAAAATGGAGGGTAATTTTGTCTCAAGATTATCTTTTTTCTTCCTAAAATAAAGGGAATTAAAATCTCAGGGGACCAAACGAAGGAATCTCAATTCCTTCAAACCAAACGAAGGAATTTAGTTGTCTTTGAAATTATGTGAGAATTAAGTGGGAACAAAATTGTAATTCCTTCCAACCAAACACCCTGTTAACGGTTCACACATGAAACAGTGAATTATTACAATGAGAATGATTCAATACTCATTGACTAAATTTGGTAACTTAAAAAATTAATGACTAAAATTGAAAATGAGTGGTAGTCAAATAACTAAATTTCGAATTAACTCTATATATTATTTTTCTTCTTTCTTTCTTTCTTTTTTCTTTATTTTTTTTCTCTCTATAAATTCATGTAAATAATGCTTAACAAGGTAGACGTACTCACGTACGGAAATTCAATAAAAATTTTAATTTCACAAATTTCTGCCTATCCATTTGTTCATATTTTTTGTTTATTATCAAACCGCTTATTATTACATCAAACATTATAATTAATAACAAATGCACAATTTTATTTTCAATAACAAAATCTTGGACTTTTCTCTCATAGTCACCCAACTAACATTCATTTTTTCTCTCTTCATTTTTCTGCTATGAAAGTAGATTTCAACATGGGAGAATGGCTATTTTAACACCTCTATTATGCTATATGCTATAATGGTAAACTCAATCCCTTAACTATACATGCGACTTTATTTAGTTCTTGAATTGTTCATTTAGTGGTCATATTTTAGTCCTCACATTTCAAATTTTGTTAAAATTAATGGTGATTGAAGAGTAAAATTGAAAATTTATTTGCTTTCCCTCAAAACACAAATTCAATAAATTTCAAAGTTGTAACCATTTCTTGTATGTAATATGTAATATATACGGAGTATTATTATTTATTTCTTTTTTTTTCCTCTGTAAATTCATGCAAAATAATGTTTAACGAATACAATAACTTGCTTTAATGAAATAACTTGGTCTTACTATGCAAAAATGACCAAAACCTTTGTGTTACCTATTTGTGTATGTGCAAATCATGTGTTTCATGCAAGAATCAAACATGTTGACATTAATAGATTACCAGTTTTGTTCATGACATACAAAGTAGCATCACAAGAATTACAAGTAAATCACATTTCTATAAAAGACCAACTGCATACATCTTCACAAGCCGCTAACCTAAGCAAGGTTCAATGATTTAAAGGGCAAGCTCAACGTTCTCTCTAGAAAACTTTAAACTTGAGGAGCGTATTAGGATTCTGTATTCCAAGTCACGTTAGAATTCCTTCCTCTCCTTGTGTTTTTGGTAAATTTACCTTTAATCACTCTTTATTTACTAGGACTGTTTATATTCTTATAAATAAACCTGTACTTTGTAAATTCAGTTGTTCTATAATAAAATTTTTCTTAGAATTATTATTCTGATAGGAGGAAGCTTTTGTTTGCATGTATCAATGAGAAAGGCTCACAACACAACAACAAAAATAGGAAATCTAGCAATCTTCCTCTGATTTGCATGTCGATTGGTATCAATGAGAAAAGACACACAACACAACAACAAAAATAAGGAAATCTAGCAATTTCTATATATATATATGGCTGACAATCAATGTTTCAAAGATCGTACATAATAAAATAATAATAATACATTGTATTGTGATAGATTCCCTCCTGATTGGTACTGGTGAGGAGCTGCAAAATTAAGGCAAGTCTTGTGGTTGTTGCATTGTCAATATGTATTTATTATTATGCCTCACTACAGTACACTCATCTTGACATGTGTCACTTCATTCTTTCATGTCCACCCGACCATCAGGTCCATCACTACACTAAATTTAGAATTCTTGATTTTTACGTTTTTAATCTTCCACTTTACCGAAAACGGAATATATGGTGTTGTATAATCTAATAAGATTAAAATTATATGGAAAATAAAAAAAAAAAAAATGTTAACTACCATACAGTTGGACAGTAATTTCAGTCAAAAAAAAAAAAAAACCAAACAAATCAATTGTAAGCAGATTTGCTGTTCCAATCACTACAGTAGATGAAAATAATCATTATTCCATAAACTATTAATAAAATGGCATTTTTAATGTATTAAAAATATATTATTTTGTATACTATTCTATTAAATAATATATTTTAGTCTGTAAATAATGTACTTTAGTATATTAAAAATGTAACTTTTATTCATGGTTTACAGCAAAATTTGCCACATGAAAATGTTCTTTAATTTCACACACAATGTTGGCTAGGAATTGCTTGATCTTTCTTTTCTTTTTTTTTCTTTTTTTTAAAGGGAGAAGAAAGCCATTGTATTGACAATCATTGCACAACTTGTGACATAGTAGAAATAAGTTTAATTTCTATAAAAAAAACTAATAAATTGAACATGGCACAGTATCAATTAAACAAATTATATTTCTACTACGGTGCGGATTGTGGATAGTTGTGCAAAAAATCCGACTGCCCCATTGCCCAACAAAATTTTCTAGCTAGAAATTTAAAAAAAAAAAAACAATAAATTTCTGACAAAGTAATTTTTAAAAAGAAAAAAAATATAAATGCTTCTCTTCCTCCCCTCCAAATTTATACCTTTGCTGATAATAAATTCATCGATCAGCAATGATATCAGTTGTCATATCAAACACTTAGCGAACACAACTTTATTTCATTATATTTGCATACTAATTAACGCTACATTTAGATATAGTGATGTTATTCTACTTCGTATTCAATTTCGTTCTTTAAACAGCGGTAGAATATAAACCAGAGAAAAAAGAGGAAATCTGACACTCTTTTCAAAAAATTGATTCACTGCTAGGGTGATACGTAATGTCAGTCTCCTAGAATAAAATGGATCAACGATATTGTCAATTTTATGACTACCAAGGCAATTAGCAGGCGAACCAATGCTACCGAAAAAATCAATAGTTTGCCAGAAACTTGCATGTTCTCTCAACTCTTGTGTATATGAAAGTTGCTTAATGTTATAAACAATTATGGTGGCCACTTTATTTTTCAGCAAAGTATTGGCATCACCTATAAATCTATAATATAATTTTTGGACCTATTATGGTTATTAGGCTCAATTCATAGATCAAAGTGAATATTTTGTTAGGTAAATTAAGTTACGCCTATTTCAGTTATTAAACCTAGGCTAATTTAATTTGGGCTTAAAATCTAAGAAATTATATTATTTTGGGTCCCTTTGTTTTGCTTAAAGCATTTGAACTAGTTTTAAATGCTCGACCCATTTGATTTCATATTTGGGCTGAATTCTTTTAGTAACTCAATTTCTTAAAGATCTTCTTCCATCATTTGTCTTTTGGCCTATGTTTATTCACGGCTTCTAGAATATATTGACAAAGAGTTGGTACCTTATTCATGGTTTGGCATACCACAAAACGATAACATGGTTTTGTTCGGTTACACCTGTTGTTACTAAACCTTAATTTGCCCTTGTAACAACAATTATATGCCTTATAAAAATCCATGAAGGATAGTTTTGACTAATGAAAGTACTTGAATATACCGTAGTACTTATTGAATCATAAAGAGCTTAATGTGTTAGCTCCAAAAAACTAATTTTAGAAATTAAAGGACTTGGAAAACCAAGTATTATCTCGACCTGTAGATTGAGTACTCCCTTGAAAGTTATATACATCAATTAGTCTTTTTTTTTTTTTTTTTAGAAAGATGTCTTTAAAGCATTTCATATTGATTCATCACACTAACGATTATATCTCTTGAAGAAGATAAAGAATCGTTTAGACTCAAAAATGATATTAAGGACACTTTAGGACCTGAAGTCCATTTCTTCATTATTATGGGTGACCGGTGTGATGAATTTTGGCACTAAAACAGTAGTCGTTGATGAAAATTGGTACTAAAACAATAGTCGTAGAACCAAAATTGGTAGAAATTAAATATGTGGATCAAAATTTTTATTTTGCTAATAGTCGTGGGCCAAAATTGATATTTGCTCGTTACAAAAACTTACAATATCTAAGCCTTATCCAAATTACTAAGCTTAAATAATTTCTAGCTCACATCCATAAACTCTCTAAACTTCATTTAATTTGAATCATTTGCATTCAATAGTCTTATACATATAAGTATTTTTGTACTGTGAAACATTTATATATATAGGTTTGCATTCTGGTGTGAACCTACATTAATATATATAGCTTGGTTCTCACCTACATTAATATATATATCAAACTTTTTGTTAGGGTGGAAAACAATGTTTTCTACGCTTTTGATTTCAACCCCTGCCCAAAAAGAAAAACAGACAAATGTAAACTGCATCAATTACCATCGGTTGGGCCGCCTAAAACAAGACATAACGTAACATAGACAATAATAGGGGAAACATGCTTTCATAGGCAGTTTAGTTGGTCACATGGGTAAAATTTTTAAACAGAATATCAGAAATTGAGTCTCATCATAGATAGTGTGAAAGTAATTTCTCAAAATGTGACGAATTCTTATACACAATAATCAAAATTAATATCACGTAAACTTTTGTCTTACAAATTAAGGACAGTATTGTGGTTGTTGCATTGTCAATATGCATTTATTATGCCTCACTACAGTGCACCTCATTCCCGACATGCATATATCACTTCATTCTTTCATGTCCATCCGATCATGAGGTCCATCACTACTCTAAATTTAGCTACTGGTTAGAATTTTTTTCATTTCTGACAGGAAATTACATACGGAGTATTTAATTAAAGTTCCATCCACTTTACAGAGTATGGATTGGAATATATGGTGTTGTATAATCTAATAATCCACATAAATTTCAGTTAACAACAATGTAAGCGTAACAAACTCATCTCAATCATATGACAATCTCATGCGCATAATACCATAGCTTAGTTGGATTACTTCGATCAATATCTAACCATCATATTACACATCCAAATCTCTCATTTGTTGAAAACAAAGTAACAAACTCTGTTAGTTTATGCAATCTCCAACCAATGACCATTGTGTTTCTCTAAAGTGTGTTCTAAGGTATGTCAAAGCTACTCTAGAGCATAAGCTACGTTTTATGAAATCAGACTTAGACAACATTCATGATTAGGCGGGATGTCCAAATGACCGTCAATCCACCAGTGGTTTTTCTGTCTTTATTGGTAAAATCTAATTTTTAAGGCTTGCCACAAACAAAATACCGTTGCTAGATCCTCAACGAAAAGTAGAATACAAAGCTATAGTCTATGTCTCAACCGTGGAAACATGGTTAGTTGCTTTAATGAAATAACTTGGTCTTACTATGCAAAAATGACCAAAACCTTTGTGTTACCTATTTGTGTATGTGCAAATCATGTGTTTCATGCAAGAATCAAACATGTTGACATTAATAGATTACCAGTTTTGTTCATGACATACAAAGTAGCATCACAAGAATTACAAGTAAATCACATTTCTATAAAAGACCAACTGCATACATCTTCACCAAGCCGCTAACCTAAGCAAGGTTCAATGATTTAAAGGCAAGCTCAACGTTCTCTCTAGAAAACTTTAAACTTGAGGAGCGTATTAGGATTCTGTATTCCAAGTCACGTTAGAATTCCTTCCTCTCCTTGTGTTTTTGGTAAATTTACCTTTAATCACTCTTTATCTTACTAGGACTGTTTATATTCTTATAAATAAACCTGTACTTTGTAAATTCAGTTGTTCTATAATAAAATTTTTCTTAGAATTATTATTCTGATAGGAGGAAGCTTTTGTTTGCATGTATCAATGAGAAAGGCTCACAACACAACAACAAAAATAAGGGAAATCTAGCAATCTTCCTCTGATTTGCATGTCGATTGGTATCAATGAGAAAAGACACACAACACAACAACAAAAATAAGGAAATCTAGCAATTTCTATATATATATATGGCTGACAATCAATGTTTCAAAGATCGTACATAATAAAATAATAATAATACATTGTATTGTGATAGATTCCCTCCTGATTGGGTACTGGTGAGGAGCTGCAAAATTAAGGCAAGTCTTGTGGTTGTTGCATTGTCAATATGTATTTATTATTATGCCTCACTACAGTACACTCATCATTGACATGTGTCACTTCATTCTTTCATGTCCACCCGACCATCAGGTCCATCACTACACTAAATTTAGAATTCTTGATTTTTACGTTTTTAATCTTCCACTTTACCGAAAACGGAATATATGGTGTTGTATAATCTAATAAGATTAAAATTATATGGAAAATAAAAAAAAAAAAAAAGTTAACTACCATACAGTTGGACAGTAATTTCAGTCAAAAAAAAAAAAAAAAACCAAACAAAATCAATTGTAAGCAGATTTGCTGTTCCAATCACTACAGTAGATGAAAATAATCATTATTCCATAAACTATTAATAAAATGTGCATTTTTAATGTATTAAAAATATATTATTTTGTATACTATTCTATTAAATAATATATTTTAGTCTGTAAATAATGTACATTTAGTATATTAAAAATGTAACTTTTATTCATGGTTTACAGCAAAATTTGCCACATGAAAATGTTCTTTAATTTCACACACAATGTTGGCTAGGAATTGCTTGATCTTTCTTTTCTTTTTTTTTTTTTTTTTTTAAAGGGAGAAGAAAGCCATTGTATTGACAATCATTGCACAACTTGTGACATAGTAGAAATAAGTTTAATTTCTATAAAAAAAAACTAATAAAATTGAAACATGGCACAGTATCAATTAAACAAATTATATTTCTACTACGGTGCGGATTGTGGATAGTTGTGCAAAAAATCCGACTGCCGCCATTGCCCAACAAAATTTCTAGCTAGAAATTTAAAAAAAAAAACAATAAATTTCTGACAAAGTAATTTTTAAAAAGAAAAAAAAAATAAATGCTTCTCTTCCTCCCCTCCAAATTTATACCTTTGCTGATAATAAATTCATCATGATCAGCAATGATATCAGTTGTCATATCAAACACTTAGCGAACACAACTTTATTTCATTATATTTGCATACTAATTAACGCTACATTTAGATATAGTATGCTGAAATTCAATAAAAATTATTTTCCAACTCGTTTCTTTTTACCAAGGTAGACGTACTCACGTACGGAAATTCAATAAAAATTTTAATTTCACAAATTTCTGCCTATCCATTTGTTCATATTTTTTGTTTATTATCAAACCGCTTATTATTACATCAAACATTATAATTAATAACAAATGCACAATTTTATTTTCAATAACAAAATCTTGGACTTTTCTCTCATAGTCACCCAACTAACATTCATTTTTTCTCTCTTCATTTTTCTGCTATGAAAGTAGATTTCAACATGGGAGAATGGCTATTTTAACACCTCTATTATGCTATATGCTATAATGGTAAACTCAATCCCTTAACTATACATGCGACTTTATTTAGTTCTTGAATTGTTCATTTAGTGGTCATATTTTAGTCCTCACATTTCAAATTTTTGTTAAAATTAATGGTGATTGAAGAGTAAAATTGAAAATTTATTTGCTTTCCCTCAAAACACAAATTCAATAAATTTCAAAGTTGTAACCATTTCTTGTATGTAATATGTAATATATACGGAGTATTATTATTTATTTCTTTTTTTTTTCCTCTGTAAATTCATGCAAAATAATGTTTAACGAATACAATAACCCTATAGCTAAATATTTTCAAAATTATTGAGTGAAGTAGTTAAGAAAAGACCAATAATAAAGTAAAAAAAATAAGGTAATATTTTTAAGTTAATTAAAAGCATATTTTAATTCCCTCGCAAAATGTGTACATACATTGCAGTTAGTACAAATGTATTATTCAAGACAATAGCTATATCGAGTAATTGCGAAAATAATGGTTTTGGAAAATACATTTGTACTAGCTGGGATGTATACATTTGATTGAAAGGAATCAACATATGCTTTTGACATAAAGTATTGTTTTTTTCTAAAGTTTATTACCGGTCATTTCTTAGCTTCCTTTAATCATTTTGAAAACATTATCTATGAAATTATATTATTTTGTTTGGTAAAAAGAAACGAGTTGGAAAATAATTTTTATTGAATTTCAGCATAGTATATCTAAAGAGTCATTTCCATTTTTGGTCCTACTGTTATTGGGGCATTGCCAATTTTAGTCCACTTCATTAATTTTTGCCACATTGCGGCCAGTTTTATTTAGTCATTGCCACTTTTAGTCCACCGTTAAAATTTTCGTCAAATAATTGTCCAAAACAGGGATATTTTGATCTTTTCATGCTTTGATCATCTCCTTTACCTTTGTTGTGGTTTTCCTTAAAAATTTTCATCCAATGAAGAGGTCCGGCGAAAGTCATGGCTTTGTAATGTGGCTCACGTGGCTTTCGTTGGACATCTTCAATGGATGAAAATGTGTAAGGAAAACCACTGCAAAGGGTCAAGAAGATAACCAAAGCATGAAAAGACCAAAAATACTCCTATTTTGGACGGCAATTTGACGAAAATTTGAACGGTGGACTAAAAGTGACAAGGACTAAATAAGACTGGTCACAATGTGGCAAAAATTAATGAAGTGGACTAAAATCGGCAATGCTCCAATAACAGTAGGACCAAAAATGGAAATGACTCATATCTAAATGTAGCGTTAATTAGTATGCAAATATAATGAAATAAAGTTGTGTTCGCTAAGTGTTTGATATGACAACTGATATCATTGCTGATCATGAATTTAGAATCAGCAAAGGTATAAATTTGGAGGGGAGGAAGAGAAGCATTTAATTTTTTTCTTTTTAAAAATTACTTTGTCAGAAATTTATTGTTTTTTTTTTTTTAATTTCTAGCTAGAAATTTTGTTAGGCAATGGCGGCCGTCGGATTTTTTGCACAACTATCCACAATCCGTACCGTAGTAGAAATATAATTTGTTTAATTGATAATGTGCCATGTTTCAATTTTATTAGTTTTTTTTATAGAAATTAAACTTATTTCTACTATGTCACAAGTTGTGCAATGATTGTCAATACAATGGCTTTCTTCTCCCTTAAAAAAAAAAAGAAAAAAAAAAGAAAAAAAAGATCAAGCAATTCCTAGCCAACATTGTGTGTGAAATTAAAGAACATTTTCATGTGGCAAATTTTGCTGTAAACCATGAATAAAAGTTGCATTTTTAATATACTAAAGGTACATTATTTACAGACTAAAATATATTATTTAATAGAATAGTATACAAAATAATATATTTTTAATACATTAAAAATGCACATTTTATTAATAGTTTATGGAATAATGATTATTTTCATCTACTGTAGTGATAGGAACAGCAAATCTGCTTACAATTGATTTTGTTTGGTTTTTTTTTTTTGGACTGAAATTACTGTCCAACTGTATGGTAGTTAAATTTTATTTTTTTTTTATTTTTCCATATAATTTTAATCTTATTAGATTATACAACACCATATATTCCGTTTTCGGTAAAGTGGAAGATTAAAAACGTAAAAATGAAGAATTCTAAATTTAGTGTAGTGATGGACCTGATGGTCGGGTGGACATGAAAGAATGAAGTGACACATGTCAATGATGAGTGTACTGTAGTGAGGCATAATAATAAATACATATTGACAATGCAACAACCACAAGACTTGCCTTAATTTTGCAGCTCCTCACCAGTACCCAATCAGGAGGGAATCTATCACAATACAATGTATTATTATTATTTTATTATGTACGATCTTTGAAACATTGATTGTCAGCCATATATATATATAGAAATTGCTAGATTTCCTTATTTTTGTTGTTGTGTTGTGTGTCTTTTCTCATTGATACCAATCGACATGCAAATCAGAGGAAGATTGCTAGATTTCCCTTATTTTTGTTGTTGTGTTGTGAGCCTTTCTCATTGATACATGCAAACAAAAGCTTCCTCCTATCAGAATAATAATTCTAAAAAAAATTTTATTATAGAACAACTGAATTTACAAAGTACAGGTTTATTTATAAGAATATAAACAGTCCTAGTAAGATAAAGAGTGATTAAAGGTAAATTTACCAAAAACACAAGGAGAGGAAGGAATTCTAACGTGACTTGGAATACAGAATCCTAATACGCTCCTCAAGTTTAAAGTTTTCTAGAGAGAACGTTGAGCTTGCCCTTTAAATCATTGAACCTTGCTTAGGTTAGCGGCTTGGTGAAGATGTATGCAGTTGGTCTTTTATAGAAATGTGATTTACTTGTAATTCTTGTGATGCTACTTTGTATGTCATGAACAAAACTGGTAATCTATTAATGTCAACATGTTTGATTCTTGCATGAAACACATGATTTGCACATACACAAATAGGTAACACAAAGGTTTTGGTCATTTTTGCATAGTAAGACCAAGTTATTTCATTAAAGCAACTAACCATGTTTCCACGGTTGAGACATAGACTATAGCTTTGTATTCTACTTTTCGTTGAGGATCTAGCAACGGTATTTTGTTTGTGGCAAGCCTTAAAAATTAGATTTTACCAATAAAGACAGAAAAACCACTGGTGGATTGACGGTCATTTGGACATCCCGCCTAATCATGAATGTTGTCTAAGTCTGATTTCATAAAACGTAGCTTATGCTCTAGAGTAGCTTTGACATACCTTAGAACACACTTTAGAGAAACACAATGGTTATTGGTTGGAGATTGCATAAACTAACAGAGTTTCTTACTTTGTTTTCAAGAAACGAGAGATTTGGATGTGTGATATGATGGTTAGATATTGATCGAAGTAATCCAACTAAGCTATGGTATTATGCGCATGAGATTGTCATATGATTGAGATGAGTTTGTTAAGCTTAGATTGTTGTTAACTGAAATTTATGTGGATTATTAGATTATACAACACCATATATTCCAATCCATACTCTGTAAAGTGGATGGAACTTTAATTAAATACTCTGTATGTAATTTCCTGTCAGAAATGAAAAAATTCTAACCAGTAGCTAAATTTAGAGTAGTGATGGACCTCATGATCGGATGGACATGAAAGAATGAAGTGATATATGCATGTCGGGAATGAGGTGCACTGTAGTGAGGCATAATAAATGCATATTGACAATGCAACAACCACAATACTGTCCTTAATTTGTAAGACAAAAGTTTACGTGATATTAATTTTGATTATTGTGTATAAGAATTCGTCACATTTTGAGAAATTACTTTCACACTATCTATGATGAGACTCAATTTCTGATATTCTGTTTAAAAATTTTACCCATGTGACCAACTAAACTGCCTATGAAAGCATGTTTCCCCTATTATTGTCTATGTTACGTTATGTCTTGTTTTAGGCGGCCCAACCGATGGTAATTGATGCAGTTTACATTTGTCTGTTTTTCTTTTTGGGCCAGGGGTTGAAATCAAAAGCGTAGAAAACATTGTTTTCCACCCTAACAAAAAAGTTTGATATATATATTAATGTAGGTGAGAACCAAGCTATATATATTAATGTAGGTTCACACCAGAATGCAAACCTATATATATAAATGTTTCACAGTACAAAAATACTTATATGTATAAGACTATTGAATGCAAATGATTCAAATTAAATGAAGTTTAGAGAGTTTATGGATGTGAGCTAGAAATTAATTTAAGCTTAGTAATTTGGATAAGGCTTAGATATTGTAAGTTTTTGTAACGAGCAAATATCAATTTTGGCCCCACGACTATTAGCAAAATAAAAATTTTGATCCACATATTTAATTTCTACCAATTTTGGTTCTACGACTATTGTTTTAGTACCAATTTTCATCAACGACTACTGTTTTAGTGCCAAAATTCATCACACCGGTCACCCATAATAATGAAGAAATGGACTTCAGGTCCTAAAGTGTCCTTAATATCATTTTTGAGTCTAAACGATTCTTTATCTTCTTCAAGAGATATAATCGTTAGTGTGATGAATCAATATGAAATGCTTTAAAGACATCTTTCTAAAAAAAAAAAAAAAAAAGACTAATTGATGTATATAACTTTCAAGGGAGTACTCAATCTACAGGTCGAGATAATACTTGGTTTTCCAAGTCCTTTAATTTCTAAAATTAGTTTTTGGAGCTAACACCATTAAGCTCTTTATGATTCAATAAGTACTACGGTATATTCAAGTACTTTCATTAGTCAAAACTATCCTTCATGGATTTTTATAAGGCATATAATTGTTGTTACAAGGGCAAATTAAGGTTTAGTAACAACAGGTGTAACCGAACAAAACCATGTTATCGTTTTGTGGTATGCCAAACCATGAATAAGGTACCAACTCTTTGTCAATATATTCTAGAAGCCGTGAATAAACATAGGCCCAAAAGACAAATGATGGAAGAAGATCTTTAAGAAATTGAGTTACTAAAAGAATTCAGCCCAAATATGAAATCAAATGGGTCGAGCATTTAAAACTAGTTCAAATGCTTTAAGCAAAACAAAGGGACCCAAAATAATATAATTTCTTAGATTTTAAGCCCAAATTAAATTAGCCTAGGGTTTAATAACTGAAATAGGCGTAACTTAATTTACCTAACAAAATATTCACTTTGATCTATGAATTGAGCCTAATAACCATAATAGGTCCAAAAATTATATTATAGATTTATAGGTGATGCCAATACTTTGCTGAAAAATAAAAGTGGCCACCATAATTGTTTATAACATTAAGCAACTTTCATATACACAAGAGTTGAGAGAACATGCAAGTTTCTGGCAAACTATTGATTTTTTCGGTAGCATTGGTTCGCCTGCTAATTGCCTTGGTAGTCATAAAATTGACAATATCGTTGATCCATTTTATTCTAGGAGACTGACATTACGTATCACCCTAGCAGTGAATCAATTTTTTGAAAAGAGTGTCAGATTTCCTCTTTTTTCTCTTGGTTTATATTCTAATTTATAAAATCTTTTTTCCCGTTTATCAAAAAAAAAAAAAAATCTTTTTTCCCGTTATATATATAATTGCAAAAATTTTGCAGCCTTATGAAAAAAGTGATTGAAAGAGACTAAACGTGGGCCCGTGTCATGCAAAGCCACACAAATAATACTCCACAACAAGCCAATCAGTCAATAACATTAATTGAGATGTTCAGTGGGAGACGTAAGGGTTACATATATGGTTTTTTTTTTTAGCGGTTACATATATGTTCAGAAGTAAATTTAATACCAGGGTTCGATTCCCACAAGTGACGATTTCCCATAAATCAATTCTCGTGCCTCCCAAAATAAACGTGGGTGGACCTTAGCCATTAAATTGACAAAGAAAAACCCCATGAACTTACTAAAAATAAAGAAGTAAATTTAATACACACGATATGCATCCATGTATAGATAGGGATTAGATTTGATGACAACCACTCCCCAAATAATAACTTTAAACTAACCTCTGTTAGGTATAAATAATCTAACCATACAAAATAGTTTACGAGAAACCTGATCTCGTAATAGCGGAAGCCACAGTTCATGTGATGCCTCTCCAACCACAGTTGATGTGATGCCTCTTGAACGGTAGACCGTTAGCCATATTTGTGAGCAGTATGAGTACCGTGAACTGTATGTGCTACATAATGCATATCGTGATATGTCTTCTATTTTACAGAGTAGCCTTATATTCTCTCACTTGGTGCAAGTACTAGCACAACCCTCATCAAAGAACAAAACGCACGAATCATAGTGATATGTCTTCTATTTTACAGAGTAGTTTCCATTATGGTCACATACATTTTAATTCTCCAACTTAGGCCTATCATGAACAAAGTTAATGTTTATTCTCGGTAACTTAAGGGATGTTTCTCAAAATATATTATGTGCACAACTGAAGAGAGAAACCATCCAAAATATTTGTACAAAAGAGTACACCGTATGATCTTTAAAATGCTAACTGTATTTCATGAGTTCTTTATAACTGAACTTAAACACTATCTCTAACAGCTAAGAGCTTGGAGCTAAAATGTCTGTCATTCCCACTCCACGTTAAAATAGCCAAAAGATAGTTAAGTCACAGAAACATTCCAATAACTTAGAGAACAAACCAAAATCTCTAAGTCCATACATTTGGAATCATACACCATAACTTCCCAAATAATCTCAATGTCCACTTTAAAAGCTGAATTGAACATTATGAGTCTTACTTTTTTGTCCCTCAAAATTATTTTTCAGCCTTACATACCAAAATGGCCCAAGATCAATTTTGAAAGAAACTACCAATAATTTGAACTTATTAATTTATATGAACAAATTAAAGATTAATACTTGTGGAATCTTTTTGACTTATTTTTTGACATACAATCCAATTTGCATTGGGATGTATGAAGACAATAATTAAATCCATAATCTTTAGTGGAACATCTTCATGATCTTTTTCTAAATGATCACTTCCACTGTTCTTTAGCAAAATTAGTGATATACACACTCATAATTGATTTGACCAACTAATAAATGAAGATAGAATTCCCCACCATTAGTTGGGCATACTAAATAATCAATATTTGGTTCCAATAAAAGTCCAACTAAATAATGAAGATATAATTCCCTACCATAGTTGGACAAACTAAAAAAAAAAAAAAAAAAAACAAAATACAGCTTCCAAAACCAAGTTAGAATTTGGTTCAAAAGATACATTTTATTCTTGAAATTCAAAAGAAGTATATCATATCACGTAACTTACTATAGTTAGTCCAAAGAACCAAGTAAGCTTTCGTGGAATAATTAATAAAAGTGGCTAAATTTTGGGATGCAACTGAATACATGTGTTGCAAATGCAAACCATAAAACTTAGAATTTATAATTGCACTAAATTTATAAATTCTAAGAAATTGTGATAAAATTATTATATGCGTTGAGGGGTTTATTGACATATAAAACTTGCATGTGGGCTGAAGTTTTAATTCTATTAAATGCAATTAAGAAACCCTTTATGATAATATTTTATCTCAATTATCAAATAGCCAGAAAAATCTAAAGACATAAAACTCGCATGTGGGCAAAAGTTTTAATTCAATTAGATCCAACTGAAAATTTTATTTATGATGAAACAATTATCAAATGAGTTAAAGAATCAAGTGACATAAAACTTAATTGTGGGCTAAAGTTTTAATTCAATAAGATTCATTACAACCATTATAATAAAAAAAACTTAAAGAAATCAAGTTCCTTTTCCTTAACCCTAGTGGGCAATTCAAGAAATATGATCCAAAGTTTACATCATAAAATTAAACTTCATGATATAATTGAAAATTATTTACAAATAACCATAAAGTAAATAAATTGATTTACTTCTATCATCGCTGATAAAACTACTAAACTACATTCCAATACATAATTGCATGTGGGCTAAATTATGATCGTAGTCTAGTATTTCATCCTATTTAATTATACAAATATAACGAAATTATCTGTGGGCTAAATTCAATCATATTACATATAATTAATCACAATTTATATGTTTAAAATTTTATGTGATCAAGATAAACTGCTTAATATATAATTTTAACTAATTAAGGATGTTGTGGCTACTCCCAAACCAAATTAAAATTATGAGATTACTAGACATTTATCAAATCCCTGTGTAATCTTTATGTGATCAAGATAAAGATATATATAATTTAATCTGATTAAGGATGTTGTGGCTACTCCCCAACCAAATTAAAAATTATAATATCAAAACTTAATAATTTTAGGTAGTTGAATATGTTGTGGCTATTCCTTAATTAACCAAGATTGAAAACTTAAGAGATTTCAGTAAATTAAAGATGTTATGGTTATTCTTTAAAGAACCGAAATCAAATCACATTGCAAGTAATACTTAAAACTTTGACAAATTATACCAAATCATGATGGGAGATTCCAAATGTATATATACCCCAAGAAAGTTGGTAAAACAAAACCTTACTAAAGACCAACTCTTTAGATGATATCAATTTAAGGAGACTAGTGGACAAGATGTTCTTAAGTCATGGCCATAAAACTAGTATGAATTCCTGATTCATATACACAAAATGTATAACTATTTGGGGTATAAACAGAACTTTAGGGTATAATCCAAAATTGAATAGTTCACCTAGAAATAAATCTTTTTAAAAAATGGTGAACTAAGTTAACGGTCCAAATGTACTTAAATTAATGCACTATCGTAACTAAAATTCATGCATAAGTCCAATTTAATTAGGAACTAATATAATTTCATCCTAAATATATGCATTGCTAAAGGCATAATAATAAAATTGCATAATTTAAAACTAGAATATTATGCAATGGACAAATTAATATGCATAAAATTAAACATTATTAAACTCATATATTCTTAACAAATTGCAACATAAAACAATTTTAATATGAACTTTCAAAGTATAAACTTAATATTCAAATACTAATGGGTCCAATGCAAAAGTGACCTAAACTTTAAGCCTATTACAAAATGTTTTAATGCAGCACACTAAATTTATGAGAAATAGACCGAATTTACAAATCCAAACAATATCTAACAAAAAAAAGGATATATTGTCATTTGTAAAACAAAATCTCACAAACCCAAATTGCATAATTAAACTTAATATTATGCATTTAATGTGACTGAATGCATAAAACAATCTGAAGAGTATGAACCAACTATATAGTATGAATTTACACCAAATATTCATTATTCCTACTTAACCGAATTTATACCAAATATTCAGTATTCATACTTAACTAAATATGGGCATAAAGAACTAAAATCATAATTCAAAGAACTAAAAGAATTATGGGATAAATGGTAATAATCAATTGCCTAGCAAATATGTTTTTTCAAAATTATTGAATTGATTCAAACCCACTCTCCATAACCCGATTAATAATATTATTATCATTAATGAAAAAATTGCAAATAATCGAACTTTTTTTCATATCGAACTTATTTTTCCTTTCAAGGAATTTTACTTTTTTGAAAAATAGAGAAAAGTTCCCAACATGCATATGGATCATGTCCTTAAAATATATACTTGGTACAAACTAAAAACGTTCTCATTTACTTTGGGGTGATATCAATTAAAAAAAGTACTAGTGTTTATCAACACTTTATTTTGCCATATCAGAATTATTTTGCCTTTCAATAAATTTTTTTTTTTTTGAAAAATAAAGAAATGTTCCTAACATGTATATGGATAATGTCAAAAAGTGCTTTGTACAAACTCAAAATATTCTCATAAACATTCTCATTTACTTTGGGGTGATATCAAATTGAAAAAGTATTAGTGTTTATCAACATCTATCTTAGAATTGAATTTTATAACTAATTGTAATGCTTTAAATTGTAAAATTTGTTTGTCTTGATTCCGAAGAATAACGTTAGTTATCGGCTGATGAAACATAAATTAAATTTTTAAGTTAGAACCTCACATTTAAGAGCTTCTCATTACTATTAAGAGGTCAGAAGAAGAGGTAAGTCGAGTTAAATATCCCAATTAAGATATAAGTCCTTTTTGGTAAAATAGTTAGTTTATCAGTTAATTTTGACTTTTTTTTTTAACATAGTTAATTTTGACTTATTTGACCACTATTAGCTATTTGACTTAGTTAAAAAATTAATATATTTGATTAATTAACTTTTTGTAGCTCCAAAATGCTAAAATTCAGTAGTACTAAAAAAATGTTAAAATTTAAAATTTTTCAATTAACTTTTTGAGAAAAGAAATTATATCAAACTTCTATCAACTAACAGCTAATTTACCAAACATTTTTCTACAATCAGCTATATTATCAACTAGTTATATCCTCTAAGCAAATCAGCCGACAACAATTTACCAAACAGAGTCATAGGCTACCATAGACGTATATACACTAATGCCCACGGCAAAAACTTGTGTGAGACCGTCTCACCATGAGACGGGTCGGGTCGGGTCGGGTCAAAATGCAAATGTAACACTTATATACACAAATGCCATACTTATATGCTCAAATGTAATACTAATCAGGAATAAAATTTTTGTTACTTATTAGGGTAAATGTAATACTTTTAAGGGAAAATACAATACTTTTACATTTCGATTTAAAAGTATTACATTTTTCCTCAAAAGTATTATATTTGCCCTTATAAGTGAGAGGCACTTGTCAATATTACTTATTATGAAAAATGTATTACTTTTTCTCTTATAAGTAACAAAAATTGTATTTTTGATTAGTGTTATATTTGAGCATATAAGTGTGATATTTGCATGGTGCTTTGACCCGACCCAACCCGTCTCACGAATAAGGATCCGTGAGACGGTCTCACACAAGTGTGACCCAATACGCACAGCCTTGTACTATTGCAAATGCTAATAAACAAAATTTTATTACTCCGTATGTAACTTATTTTGAAGTTGATAGAATTAAGTTGTGGCTAGGATATAAATTTGATGTCTCTAATCCCAATGGACAATATAATGTGTTATATGGCGACAAAAGAAGGCAAATTAATGTTTCAGGTTGAAGCGGTACGTTACATTTGGTTTACCGGATATGACTTGTTATTTTCTTCTGCCCGTGTAATGACAGCCTTTTCTTCCCCAAAACAGAAAACAAATGGTTCTTTGTTCGTCATTCGTGGCATTCATTCTACCACTCATCGTCTTACAATTAAGAATGTCAATTGACTTAACTCGTTTGATTTTTGGACCAATTCTATCAAGCTGTTGGATTTATCGATATAGATTAATTGAGTTTTTTTTTTCTTGTTAGGTTCAAATTTTCTTACCCTAATCTTAAAATCTCTTGTTGTTCAGTTGGACGGATTCAACTAAAACATTTCACATTTTTAATTTTATAATTTAAAATTTCAATTTTAATAAACTAGAACATTCACACTAATAACTATAGCTCATGTGCTTGCACGGGCTACTGTTTCATCTTCTGTCCTCGGGGTGTGGAATCTTTCTCCGCCTGATTGTATTGCGACTTATTTCGATGCTTTAATATAAGTTTCGTCTGATTTTCAAAAAAAAAAAAAAAAAACTATAAACTTATGAGTTATTTCCACTTTTGATCCCATGAGTATGAGACCATTTCCGCATTTGGTCCCTGACTATTGAAATTTCCACATTTGATCCCACGACTTTCAAATCTCTACCACATGCGGAAATTTTAATAATCCTGACCTACCAATATATATATATATATATATATATATATATATATATATATATATATATATATATATATATATATATATATAGGCTTCTATTCAGGTGAGGACAACTTATTTTGAGTTCAAAGAGGTGTAATCTCAACCATCCATTATTAAGGCATAAAAGGCATAAATTAGAGATTAGATATATATGTCACGGCAGATTGAAATCAAAATAAGGGTAAATTAGAGAATTTTGGTTAGGTAGTAATTAAGGTAGGATTTGTATGTACAAAGTTAGCATTTGAGGATCATTATAATTATGGAATGAATGGTGTGTTTACAAGGAACGTGCATATTCTGGGTTTTGAAAACTAAACACACATTGAGTGGTAACAAGGAGCTTGTAGAGTTTGATTCCTTGTATAGTTGTGCTTCGTAATGATATTAAAATCTGCAAGATTAGTATTTGAAACGTGATATGCTGCGGTCAAATGGTGTGAAGATGAGTGGAAACGGGTTTAATAAATACATGTTGACGATTTTTATTGTGTGCCAGTTTGGGGGATTATGTGTGCCATATCCCTAAAGTGTGTTTGACTGCTGAAATGTATAGAAGTGAAAGCATACAACAGAATGAATGTTTTTTTAAAAAAAATTATTGTTATTATGCAGGAAAGTAAGTAAGTAATCTTGGCACACAATCCAATCATTACTGCATGTTTTGATCCGATAAGTTTGTCTTCTCAACATAGATGTATTCATAGTTAAACTAATGAAACGGACGTTGAAGCCGCAGAGTTAATGTAGTTTGATAAAGTAAAAAATAATTAAGAGATTAAATTTAAATAAATTAAAGAATGGTGGAGTAACCGGCTTCTTCTCGAACCTTATTGTTTGTCAGCATTGTTGATGGTTAGCTAATCAGATATGTCATATGTATTATGTTCATGCATCACTACTTTTTCCCTTACAAAAATTTAAGCAGATCAGATAAGGTTCAACATGGAAGGCATTAGTCATATAGTAATATATATGCATGTATCTGAGAATTCAAATTGCAATTTTTGTGCTTGTATATGCATGTCTAGTCATGTAGACATCATATGGATATCCATTGTGTCATATACAAAGTATGTAAACTTTATTGTTCTTATTTTTTTATAGATAAAATAATAGTCATGATCATTTTAATATAGGTTTAATTCTCGACTTCAATAATTTTGACACATTTTGACACTTGACTTTTATTTGTCATGTTTTAGCAATTTTAGTTGCATATAATTTGTCCCATGTTGGACGTTAACTTCATGGGCATATATGTAAATTTTAAATTTTCAGTATTAAGCGGTAACCACTGTACCAAAAATTTTAGTTAGTATGGAATGCACAATTTTATTTTAGTTAATAATGTTGCATTAAGGAATTTGATTGTATAACGTGTTATGTGTTAATGAACGAATAGGCATGCATAAATATTCTACATGGCATAGAAGTCGACTCAAAGGGGCACATAACTTTAACTATATCGTGTCTTGTTAAGGCACGCAAGACAAAGGACCGTGGCAAACGAGAGACAAATACGAGGCACACAAATGTGATTAGGTTGGAAGAGTTTGTCTCATGCAAAATGAAAACGGTAGTTTAGGTTTAGAAATAATATTGCCTTAAGGAATGTGATTGTAGGACGCCTTATGTCGTAAGGAATGAATTCGAACGCAAAGTTTACCTATATGGCAAACGTCGCGAATCAAAGGGGCACATAATTTTAACCAAAACATGAGTGAGGCGAAGTAGTTCGTTAGGCACGCAATATTAACGTACATGGCACACAAGGGGCTACTCCGTGGCACACACATGAAGGTAATATAAGTTTGTAGGACAAAACCAAACCTAAATGTTTAATGTAACAATTTTATATTTGTGGACAGAATGTATACAACAAATTAAGTACAACAAATTAAAAGTACACAATTTTGTGCTGAAAACAAAACAAGTAGGTAGAAATTAAAACGTAATGAGATGAGAATATGGCACACAACACAAACGTATTAGTCACACAGTCCCTAGCAAAGAGTCCACCAAACCAAGTGCAATAATGTCTTTCCTCTGGTGTGATGTGAGATCCTCCAACGCATCTACCAAATACGCATGTGAAACCCTAACTCTAAAAGTAGTGAATACTACAAGCTGTTCTGCAGTTAACTCAAAATCCAGACCATTAGGCAAAGGATCTCGGCGAACCTCGTCCTTAGCAACATTAGGCGCATCAACAAAATCATCATCAACGGTCCCAATCTGAGACGAACACCCCACTGAAGGAGCCCCCGTTGCTTTTTTGCTGACAACAACAAACGCACAAAAATGATTACCATGACACAGATTTTATCAAGTAAGGCACACGGTTAACACAACGTGGCACACATTACAAACAACAACAACAACCAAAAATTATAACTCAAATATAATAGTAATAAAAAAGGATAATAAACGAACAAAGGCACGGAAATTAAATTACTAGTCAATAAACGAACAAGCGAAAAAGACAAATCCAAAGCATGGTAAACTTGGATTATACAATTTATATTTATAAAAAAAATGAAAAAGAAAGTAGTTTTAAAAAAAATAAAGATTGGAAATAACAAACCGAGAAACTCACAGTACCCAACAGAGGCAAACATTACAACCAACAAAGGCACACACCTACACCAACCATGGAACACCAACAAACTGAATATTTTAAACC
>CP025646.1:2824296-2836420 GCA_003576665.1 Ipomoea trifida
TCACATTGATGATTTGCAATGAATGTTGGATTTATTGTAATGTTGATTATTCAGATGTAAACTTCAGGCAACTATCCTTAGGTACTGTTCTGAACAATGTTAATTTTGATATGTAGGAATTAATTTCGAATTAATTCTAATTTAATTTTAGAAAATTAACAGTCACAGCCATGTTCAATGCCAAATTAAAATTGCTGTTATGGGGTAACAAATCTAATTTAATTCAGATGATTAATGTCTTTGTTTAAAGCTATTAATTTTCTCATTTCCTATTAAAAAAACCATTGTTATTGGCAAATTGTTTTTTTTTTTTTTTGAAAACCAATTATTGACAAATTGTTAGGGCTGCTGATTTTGAGAACTTCAAAATTATTAGTCTTCTCTCTATCGCTCACAACTCTTTTCTTTGAAAAATTATGTCAACAATTCTGTAAATTGTACGGAGTGCTCTATCGATTGGTGTTCTTGTTTGCCGAGCTTTTAGTTTTAGTGCTCAAACTTTAAGCTGTAATCCGTTTATCCTAAGAAACTGACGCTACAACACTCCTAGCACCATTTGAGGGTAGCGAATCGATTTTAAGGCAAGTGTGAGTACACACGACTCAGATTTCTTCTCATTCTCATTACTTTCATTGGGTTTAAATATCAAATTTTCAAAATATTTTTTTAATTTTATATATGTTTTGATTTCGTACCAAAAATTTGGTTAGAATTAATTTCTTTAAAATTAAATTTCATTTTGTGTATGGACACCAGCAGCAATTGATTCACACGTAAAAATTATTACTGAAAAGTTGTACGAATGGTAAATTCACACGTACACATTATACTATGACTGATGAACAAAGCACCTGCATTTCTTTTCTCTTTTGGGGAGAGAGAAGCCTTTAATTACACGGCCTGAAGAAAATAACAACTCATATCTGGCAATTGCCAAATGTAGCATCGGGCTTCAACCTGAAACTCTAATTTGTCTACTTTTGTCCGCAGATTTGGAATCAGAGACAGCAAATTTTTAAACCCAAAGACAAAAATTTATGGTGGTTTAGTTAAGGGAATCGGAATCAAAATTAAAATCAAATAATTGATTATTGTAATAATTATTAATATTGATATTTGGTTATATATAACCATATAATGGAAATAAAAATTTTAAAAATAATAAAAATTAAGACAATTAATCCTAATATAATGACATCCAAAGCACCGATATAAGAAAAAATTAATACAAAAATCTAAAAGCACTCATTCAAACTTAAAAAATCAAATTACCAATAAGATGGATGGATTAATGATACCCATTTTATATTAGGGAATTAGGTTTTTAATTGAAGGGGTAATCAAACTCTATAGTTGTGTTTTGAAAAGTTGTGAACCAAACACTAACTATAATTTTGATTCTTATTCTTGATGTGTAAACCCATGAACCAAACAAACCCTAAGTCTTGATGTAGGTCATAACTCTAATTTATGTCCATTTTTCTGTTAATTTTTTTTATACATTATGCTACAAGAGTTTAATGTACAATATTTTTGGCAATAATATCTCTACCGTTATAACTTTTATTATCTTTTCCCATTATTTTTACCATGCACATGCATATCTTTTCTTATATTTTTTCAATTGTAATAAAGTATGTATACACTATATATTGGAGTAATATAAGAAATAAGTTTGATGTCATTTATATTTTAATTAAATGTTACCATAATTATATTTAGGGTGTGTTTGGTTCGCACATGGGAATCGGAATCGGAATTGGTATCAAATACTTGGTAAGGATAACGGGTTTTGGTGAAAGTATTTAGCATGTTTGGTAGTTTGGTGGAATGGGAATGATTATTAATAGTTGGGGAAGAAATGAAGAAGAAAATGAAGCTCTTATTTAATAGGGGTATGTGTTTTCTTATTAATGGGGTATACCAAACTCATAGTAACATTCTCAAAACCTATCAACCAAACACTAGAATTTAATACTCAATCCTTATGCCTAAACCTACCAACCAAACACACCCTTAGTAATATATCATATTTAAAACTCTTACTTTAATAATATCAATTATACCATAATTATTACTCAAATTATCAACAATACTTTTAATATAATATGAATTCTACAATTATGAATTAAAAAAAAACATTATATATTATTATATTTTAAAATATTTTAATATAATTACTCCGTAATATTTTAACATTGAGTATTAATATTGTGCATATATTTTTACACATCGCGCATATAAAACCTAGTCATTATAATAAAGGATCAATTGTGAATGGATATAATAATGAAAGGTATAATGTGTTAATCGACATTTGTATCAATAATATTGAGTTAATTCACTAGAGGTTATATTACTTGTTTTTCGTAACAATTTCAAATTTAGTCCAAATTATTATTTTTGTCATTTAACATTTCAGACTATTATTTTATGGATATTTTTAGTCATTTTTATGACTTTTTCTATTTTTAGTAAGGGCATTTTTGTCTCTACATATTTTTCTTTTGTTATTTTTTCGGTTTCAACCGGTTTAATTAGTTTAGGACCTTACTAAAATCGGTTGAAAAATATGGTTACTAAAAATCATAGGTTACCTAAAGTCTAAAGCAATTAAATCGGTTGAAACCGGAAAAATAACAAAAATAAATAAATAAATAAATAAAAAGATAAAAATTTCCTTACTAAAAATTGGAAAAGTCATGAGAAAGACTAAAAGTGTCAAAAATTAGTCTTTTGTAGGATGTTAAATGGCAAAAACGATAGTCTATGACTAAATTTGGAATTGTCACCATAATCAAGGGAACTCTGGTAAAATTAACTCTATTGAGTATAATTAATATATTTTTTTGTATTAAGTATTGTTAGTATGAATTATGAAATATCTAATTCAAAAAAATTATAATGTGAATTCATGTTAGGGCCCTGATTTATGTATGTATTTCTATGTTTGCAACGTTACACATATGGTGCTATCATTTTTATTGGACAAAATTATCCTTACACAATTAAACTTCCGTTAGTATATATTAAATGGAGGTTATTTCAGTGGAGGTCCTTTGTCTTTGGTAGCAATTCCAAATTTAGTTTTAGACTATCGTTTCTTCCAGTTAATACCAGATTATGATATTTTGGACATTTTTTATCCTTTTGATGACTTTTCAGTAAAACTCTATTTTAAGCTAGGGTATTTTCATCTCTTAAATTTTATTTTTCCCACTGAGTTAATTCCAACAAGGTTCATTGTCTTTTGTGAAAATTTTAAATTTAGTTCCAGATAATTGTTTTTGTCATTTGGGACCCTAGAGTATCATATTTTGGACACTTTTGATTGTTCTGATGAAATTTTTTTCCAGTGAAACCCTATTTTAGGAAAGGACATTTTTCGATGACAAAGAAGAGACTTCTTTCTCATTTTTTTTAACCTTTTTTTAAAAAAGCTTTACAACTATAGTAGATGATTCACAGAATCATGGATTATATTGAAGCCGACTGGGCAACAACATACTGAGCTTTTCAATTGCGTTGTAAAATGATTCCCCCACACTCGAAAGTCGATCTTCAGTACTCAGTAGCGCCATTGATGAAGGTCAATTTGGGGCCGGGTTGAAGGAGATGAAGACAAGAGTCAGATGATGGATATATTGCAATTGACAGCTGAAGATATGAAAATTAAAAGAAGAAAAAATTAATTGGCGCAAAAAATCAATAAAATGAAAATTTGAAGAGACGAAAATGCCCTTGCTAAAATAGGGTTTCACTTGAAAAAGTCATCGGAATGATCAAAAGTGTCCAAAATATGATTAATTGTTTGGGACTAAATTAGCGATGAAAATTTCAATCTGTCCCGTGGATATCTATCTAATGAATCCATCTCACACGAGTGATAGTGGATGGTGGGGTCGGTGATGAGTCTTAAAAAATTAAATTCGTAGTGGGTTGCGTTAGATTCGAGTTTTATGTACAAAACCCGCATAGAACTACACCCGACCCAATATGTATGCATGTATATATATATATATATATATATATATATATATATATATATATATATATATATATATAATTACTAGTTTAATTTGTAGTTAATTATTATAAAAGTTTCTTAACACTTTTACTAACTTTTTATTTATTTTTTAGTTCTAAACTAACAAGTTTATTTTTTTAAAAAATAACAATTTAGCTAATATATTTGAATATTTTTATTATTTCATGTTTTAATATAACTAATGAATATTATTATGTTTTAAAAAATGAATATTATTATGTGTAAGTAATTTAAATATTATTTTAATTTTTTAATAAGATAATAAATAGTGAGGACCCGCACCCAATGGGGCGGGAGTGAATTTTGAAAAAGTTCACCCGATGCGGGTTGGCGGTGGGGTTGGGTGGAGTAAAATATAAGGTAGGTCGGGTGATGGATGTAACCCTCCCCAATCCATTGCCATCCCTAGACTAAAATTGAAATTGTCATTGAAGACAATGGACCTCTGCTGGATTTAACTCATTAAATGCTATCATAGTTATATTTAATCATTTGTTATATCTAAAGTTAATTATACCATTATTATTATCCAAATTATCAATTATATTTTTTAACATGATATGAATTCTACAACTATGCCTTTTTAAAAAAAATTATATAAATTATTTTTAAAAAATGAGAAATTATCAAATAGGCCATCTAACTTTACACAAGAAGACAATTAAGCTCTTAAACTTTTGAAAGTTATAATTAAGCTCATGAACATGCTATTTTCGTGCAATATATTGAAGCTCCAAAACCGGTTAATGACCTGTAACAGGCCACTAGGAATCCGACAAGACTCTTGCGATCAGTGACGGTCACTGGTTACCCTTCCCCGTTGAGAAGGTGACCCAAATGGTTGCCTTCTTCGATGAGAATGACACTCTCAACGGAGAATGAGACTAGACTAGTCACATTCTTCATAGATCGAAAAAGGCAACAAGTGCAGTCGACTTTTTGAGACGGTCAACGATGACCTGCATACTGGTATCCTGTTGGTTACTGTTAATTTAGACTTATTTGACGATCAATTTTGAAAAGTTAGAGTATTTAATTGCAACTTTAAAAAGTTTAGTGACGTAATTGCCTTATAACTTTGTGTAAAGTTAGAGTGCCTATTTGACTATTTTGAATGCTGGACTTAACTCTCCAAGTTGACACCTAACAATCCCTCCCAACACCTGTCACCCGTGACATGCTTTGATACAAATTGTAAGGATCAAATGCTTACTATTATTCCAAAAGTTATAGCTGGTAGCAAATGCATAACTTGAATTGAATGCTAGATTCGACTCTCCAAGCCGCCACCCAACAATCCCCTCCAAAAATCTATATCTTGTACCTGCTCTGATATCAATTATCATATCAAACCCAAGGCACAACTTTATTTCTTCATTGTTGTATAACCGAGAATGTTGGACTCTGCCCTCCAAACTTACCTCCAACAGATGGGATTAAAATAAATAAATAAAAGGGAAACCCAAAATAATGACGCTTACCTGAAAGTAACCCAGGAGTAGTATTTAAAGCCACACCCAAAACAATGGTTCTTGCATTATTCAGTCCTTACACCTCAAGTTTTCCATCTTAAGCATAATATATTATTGACTTTGCAATAGAAACATTCTAAAAGAAGAAGGTAGCTAGTCAAATTAAATTATCAAAATTCAATGGAAGCACATACTTCCACCAAGACAAGCAACTACATAGGTGTCCGAAAGCGGCCATGGGGGAAATATGCAGCCGAAATTAGGGATTCAACCCAGAGTGGGAAGAGGGTTTGGCTGGGAACTTTCAACAGCGCCGAGGATGCTGCTTTGGCTTACGACCAGGCCGCTCTAGCGATGCGTGGCACCTCGGCTTGCCTCAACTTCCCGCCCGAGGTAGTGCGCGAATTGTTGGAAAAAGTAGACTGCAAAGAAGGGATGTCCGTGGCCGCAGCTCTGAAGGAGAAGCACCGGAAAAGAACCCGGCGAGGTAAAGGAAATTTGCCGTCGTGCAAAGAGGCGGAGGAGGAGGGGAATAATGGTGTTTTGGTTTTTGAGGACTTGGGATCTGATCTCTTGGATGAGCTCTTGTCTGTAACTTCTTCCTCATGTATGTAACTCGTTTCTCCTCTCATTCTGCAACCACCGTATATTCTCTACGTAGTCCATCTTTTCCTTCATTAATTTCTCTCATTTTCTTTTTTAACGAGGTTTTTCTCCTGGCCCTGTGACCCTAGCCGACCACAAGGAGATAAACCAGCTAAGGTTACCCATAGCTGACCGGCTCAAACCCTGAGGTTTGAGGATCAAACCTACAACCAATTTCTCTCCTTTTCTTTTTTTGGTTGTTCGTTGCAGATTAAGCCTTAGCTAGGGCACGGTTGTTGAATATAATGTGCCCATTTTCTCAATGGAAATTTCGGACTGTATTTTCAAGAAATATTATTTTCTGTATGTGATTTATTTTTATTATGTTTAAAAAAAGTTTAGAAAAGGGGAGGAAAAATTATCACTAGTATGAAGTACTAACTAAAATGAGTAATATTACTTGGCTCTCATCTTCTAATCCATTTTTTACTCTTGTTAATATGGCATATTTTTAGTACTATCAAGTTGGTCTGATTTCTCAACCTACTGAAGTACAAAGAGTCAATATCGTTTCCACTGAAGCTTGAATGGAGTGCAACACTAAGGTCTTGGCTTGTTAATATGGCATATATTTTAATTGATTTCACAAAAATAAAAGGCCCAAATTTAGAAAGTAAAATGAGGTATCTGTATAACTTTTCTGTTTTTCTTTTCTATTTCTTCTCATTTCGATTCCCACCTTTTTTATGTGTCACGTAAAATCAATATCTATCAATTATAAGATTTGGTGAACAGTTCCCAATCTTATTTCTTCTTAATATTTTATCTGAGAGCAATTTACACTACAATATCTCCTTATAATACAACTATATATGCATTTTAAAGAATAGTGAGTTTCCAATTTTAGCAAGATTTGCAAGATAGTGTTGAAAGAGGTGCAAATATAACTAGCTAGGAATATAAGGGTGTGTTTGGTTCACACGGGAAATTGTAATTTGAATGAGAATTAAATACATGATATTCATTCTTAACCAAAAGTTAAGGGTTCGGTCTTTGACTTTGGGTATGAAGTAGCCTTAAATCTCTAGACCAGTTGTCCCACCTAATAGAGGTGTCGACATTTCAGCACTGTATCCAACGGTGAAAACCCTGAGCTACACCAAAAAAAAAATGAGTTAGTCAATGTGTCAAACGGTGAAAACCTTGAGCTACACCAAAAAAAAAAAGTAATGAGTTAGTCAATGTGTCCAACGGTGAAAACCCTGAGCTACACCAAAAAAAAAAAAAGTAATGTGTTTTGGTGAAAGTATTTTGCATGTTTGGTAGTAGGGTAGAATTGAAATGATTACCTGATGTGCGGTTATATATGACATTACAATGGGAATAAATGTTTTAAAAATACAAAAACAAAAAAATCAAGGCAATTAATCTAATATAATGACATCCAAAGCACCAATATGAACCAAAAAAATCAAAACGAAAATCTAAAAGCATTAAGATGGAATGATACCTGTTTTTAATTAGGCAATGAGATTTTTAATTGAACGGGTAATTAGATATCATAGTTGTTTTAAAAAGTTGTCAACCAAACACTAACTATGATTTTAATTTCTATTACTAATGTGTAAACTCATAAACCAAACACACCTTCAGTGTACCTAACGAGCAATAGTTGTCCGGCTACCTGAGTACATATTGCTCACTGTATATAGTCGTTGGCTTGGCCATCCAGCTCCTTGTGAATTTTACTTGATGCTTTTTATGCTTTTATTATAGGGTAAGGGTAGAAGGTTCTTGATGATGGTGATAATGATGTGAGGTAATTAAGATTTAGTGTTCATGGTCTAAAAACACCCCTGCAAGTTGGGAGATAAACCCAATGTGTATTACTTAGAGGATATTGTTTTCCCTACTCTTATTTTGAGATCTATCACTTTCATAGCAGCAAATTGAAAAGAGCAAAATGAATGTTGGGTGGGTTGAAGAGCAAAGTTTGATATTTTGCAATTGAAATGTGTTGCGAATTATTATAAGAAAATAAAATTATATTGTATATTTGTTACTAATTATAACTTTAGTTCTTATGTTTTTTAATAGAAAATAATATGTAGACCTCATTCTCTACTCTCAATTTTTAATTTAACTCTCAAAATCATGATGTAAACACTTCTACACCGAGACTCACATGAAAAAATAGCTTATCAATACCGACCAGAATACAAATTGGAAGCACATATAATAGAATTCTTTTTCAACAACAAAAATATGTTATCCTTCACAAAATAGCTATCACAAATTTGCTGGCCAGTGCTCATATAGGGCCACTAAACTTGAAGATGACTGAATTAATCTAAAAAATTAGCCTCTGTATTCTAATTGACCTTGGAGAAATAATCTATCACCCGGCCGGTGCTGCCATTTATGGATCCTAAGTGAGGATGTCAATCTTAGCCCTAAACCAATGGACTAGCTCAATAAGACTTGAAAATTATAGGGTTATGACCAAAAAAATCAACCCAATAAAAAATCACAAATTTTACTGTGAACCATACATCAAAACGACGTCGTTTTAATTAATGAAAACATACGGCTGAAATGGCCTCCATTCCGTGTCCTTCACTTTCAGTTTATATATACTGAAATTACATTTCAACACAACTGCAGTTTCTTTTCAATATAACTGCAGTTTCATTTGACATTATACACTCAAATATGTGAAACTGTTATTCAGTTTTCTTTCAACACAACTACAATTTCTTTTATAATACACTGCAGTTTCCTTTAAACACAACTACAATATCATTTCTATATAACTATATTTTCATTGGACAATATACACCCAAAAATGTGAAACTGTTATTCAGTTTCATTTTATATACACTGCAGTTTGCTTTCAACACAACTATAGCTACATTTCGATATAACGAACTACAGTTTCATTTGATAATATAAAAACTAATGTGAGACAGTATCTTTTGAGATGAACTGTAGTATTCTTTGCGGAGTTCTGTCGCAGCCGTTTTTTTTTTTTACTTGATGAAACAGCGGCATTTTGTGATCATGGTCCACAATACATTGTGGACCATGATCCACCGTATAACAATTGATAAAGAATTGAGCTAATTGGGCTAGTACATCCTATAGGGCTATCGGATTGAATCGGGCTAACCCGACGAGCTATTTGGCTAGACCATTGGACTGTGTGTGTACTATATATAATACTATATATAGATTCTCTCTCTCTCTCTTTCTCTCTCTCTATATATATATATATATATGCTAATGATTATATGATTTCACCTTTTTTCATGAGTTTGTGTGGACAAATCCAATTTATTAAAATGTGAAGATCAATGGCTTAAAATAAAAGATTTTTAAAAATTTTATACCCTGTTTTTTTGCACGGTTTTGGTTGATTAATCAAGTGCCGGGGTAAATTAGGAATGTTAATTGCTAACTAATCTCAAGTTTTGTGGAATTTTAATTAATTTGCTTGGTCTTTTCCCTATTCTTTGTTGCTAAAATACCAATGTTTTGTTGAAAGTTTCTTTTCGTTGTTATGTATAATAATTATCTTTATCACTACAAGAAATTTCACATTTAGTGATAATAGAAGTAGTCACCGAATCTATCGATTTTTGTCAGTATTGAAATTAGTGACCACTTTTTGAAGTCGTCACCTACCTGTGGTTACTATATCCTCCTTCACTATTGTAATAGTGACGACTTTTGAAAAGTTGTTACAATTACTCAAAACTTTTGTGACAATGTATGTTTACCTACACTAAAAGTAATATTTAAGTGATAACAATAATAGTCACAATAAATGTACAATTCGTGACTAAATATGTTATTGTAATAGTGACGGCACCTTTTTGGACCAGGGTCGACAGTAAAATTTGCCTAGACGTGGAATAAAAGGGAGTAATAATATAAGGGATTTAGAACTGAAAAGAGGGCGCAATTCCTGTGAAGAAGCATGTGGCCTGGGATAGCTGTGCCTTTTTGGTTTAGTAGGCGCCGGACAGTGGGCAATTGTAGAACGTAAGACATTGCCACTATAAATGAAACACCCAGAGAGACGACCACGACGAGGATGTCTAAGTCGACTACAACACGTACTTTGAACTTTATGATTTATATATGTTATATATAGACCAGCTAGCTCAAAGCGTCGGTTTTGGTTTTGGACGCACATTGAAAGCAGAAAACGACACAGGTGGGACTACATTATATAAATGACTACTACTATTGTGCTAGTCCAAGGTTAACTGTTCTTTCACTTTTGTCATCATTTCCGGCCAATTAGTTTGCTTTCCAGATAACCTCTAAATTTGGTATGTATCATGTCATCAATTCATCATCACACCCTTTTCTCTTCTCCTTACAACCCCACCCACCACTGTAAGTAATTGTACCTTTTTCTCTTTTCTTAGCCGCCACACACCACTACTAAACTCAACCACCGAATTTTAGCATATGGTATATAAAATATAAATGCGTAATCTCATTATTCACCTCACCCGGCCGGCCCCCTCGGCAACGTGCCGTCTCAGCGTTTGCTGTTCTATAAATAAACATTTACCACTCTGAACTGACTGAACCAAAGGTTACTATATATTAACCCAAACAAACTCAGATTATCAACTCCAGATAGAGTATAATTCCCAGCTGGATCCAAAACCCCATTGAACTTTTCAACTTTGAAATGGGGCTTTTACTATACATGCCCATTTTTGAGTGCTACTCTCAGGGAGCTGGTTAGTAACTCCGTTCTGCCCTTGATTTCTTTAGTCTTTGTTGTTCATCTCCACTTAGCAATTCAGATTGAAAGCTGTATGTTATTGTTTTATTTCATTGGAAGATTAGCTGATCGATTTTATTTTATTGATCAATCATTATATTCTGGGAATTATTAAGATCCATTCTTTCTTTTTCTGTATACCAAAATGAAGTTTGAATCTTCACTGTTTCTAGCTTAGCTCTGATCTAGAATTTAGCAGTAGAAGTAGTTAATACAATAATAATCAGCTAGATTCGAAACAAGTTATATTGTTTTTCCTCATGCTACTAAATTGAGCTTCAAACATTTATCATTTTGGTGTTTAGAATCAAAACTTATTTGTTACATATGCAGTCAGTGATCCAGTGAGGCAAATATATTGATCGATCGTGTCGGCTTCCTGCAACTCTCAAAGAACAGCCTAATGGACAGTTATCAGTTGTGTTCAGAGCCTGTTGTTTCACTTGACCTATCTCTCTGCAGCTTTAATTCTGCAGGCTGTGATGAATTACGGCCAGGCCAAGACTCGAAACGCCTATCAACCGAAACCAGCAATAATGAAGTTTCTGTGAGATTTTCCCTAAATAATATAATACCACATATTATATTAAGGCCTTAATTTAAGTGGTGCAAGTTAATTAGGCTTATTAAGAAATCTGATTGGACTAAATAACTAAGAGTTGTTATCCAATCAGACTCTGTGCCTATATAAACCTGGATTGATGGGATACAGGATTATTCATTATATAGCACATATAGTCACGGTACTCATACTGCTCAGTAGACACCAATACACCATCTAGGGTTCTGAGTTAAGTATGAGACAAATATGGCTGACGGTCTACCGTCAAGAGATGTGTTTTGCTTCCGCTACTACAGTCCAAAGCATTTGATCAAGAGCTACGGTTAGAGGTTAGTACGGTCCTGTTTATTGCATATTATAGTATTATGTGATAAATTGAGTCTAACAGTTGGTATCAGAGCCAAATAATCTCTGCCTAGTTCTTTAATTTGCAATACTATTTGCATATGTAGTGTATAATTGTGACAACATTATGTGCGTTTTTTTATTGCAATCAATATTTGGTTTACTGGGCTGCTGGAAATTTAGTATATTCCGCATAAAGAAACAAATGAAATTTTAATTGGATTTCTTGTAATGCTATGGTGGTTTCATGCTATGAACACCGGATTATAGTTTCGCCGGTCGCGACTGTAGTTTACATAAAACCAATC
>CP025646.1:2845951-2930742 GCA_003576665.1 Ipomoea trifida
CAAAGGAAGAATAGTTTTTGTTACAAACAACTCAAAATTTTCATATTCCGTTCTTTCTTTTGGGATTATTTTTATAAAAAAAGTCATAATCTTGTATTTATATATATATATATATATATATATATATATATATATATATATATATATATATATATATATATATATATATATATATATATATAAGCCATCAATAATAATAACTTTCAAATTAATTTGACAAGGCAAAAGTTGTGAAAGGATATGATAATTAGAATCCGCATCTTAACAGTTTGAAAGACTTAGAAATTTTAGGAGCCTTTGAAATTATAAAAGCTTATTTGACTTTAAAAAGAAATATTTTATGTAGCAAATTAAACCGCATAAGATTATAATCCGCACCAATAGTGTGAATGGTCGTATTAATTAGAAGAAGATTATGGCGGCAACTCACAAGTCAATATCATATCCTATAGAGCCTACAACCATTAGTGCATTCGCACGTAATTGGTCACTCGTACGTGTTCAGGTTGGTCTTTCACACCAGGATTCAGATAGCCATGTTTTTGTGTGCCAGTATATTTTATTCCAAAGATAGAAACACTTTTTTGTTTTGTTTTGGTGTGTTTTTTTTGTTTTTTAAATCCGATAATAATTACGGAGTATTATTGCTATTTATTTATTTTTATTAATTTGTATACAAATATAATCTAATATTAATCAAAATGACCAATCTCGTCATTTCAAGCATATCTAAAGAACAAAAATAGTTAATAATAATAATTGAGAGAGTAAGTATATATCAAGGGTATATTTATGAGACCAAATATTTTATTTATTTTTTCATATTTTTTAAGTATCAATGTTCAAATTCATTTAATTTAATATGCATGTCTTCATTTAAAGAAGAGTATAATTTAATGTAAATAATGATATTTTCTATATTTTTAACTAAATTTACAAAAAACATTATTGTTTAATAAAGAATTTATATAAAATTCCTCAAAACTCAAATTTGTATAGATAGTCAAACCATTCAGCCAATCATCCCCAAGACGTCTGATTCTCATAATAGTCAACTCTTCTAGTTTAGCCACCTCCCGTGGGCTGAAATGCACTGCGCCGTCATTGCTATCCCTATCTGGTTTTTCCATTAACATCACATTATTATTCCCAAAATCTTAAACTCCACTTGAGCTAATACTGGAAAAATTGAATGAATCTCAACTCCAAAAATAAATGCCTCGATAACCTATCACATATTTTCTTCTTCATGTTTTTAATCATAATTCTTTACGAGGTAGTATATGTTCTATACTTTCTCAAACATTTTCCGTATCCATTGGAAGGCCAATAACATATATTTAAGTTGTTGCAGTTAAAAAGCTTATAATTAGATTTTGGGATGTGTCGGTCGATCCGCCCCACAGGTGTGCATTGGTCGCCTTGTGCCTCTGGCTATGTATACATTAGCATGGGATAACATTCTAAAGCTCGTAGTTAGACTTTGGGATGTGCCGACTGGTCCGCCCCACAGGTGTGCATTGGTCGCCTTGTGCCTCTGGCTATGTATACATTAGCATGGGATAACATTCTAAAGCTCGTAATTATACTTTGGGATATGCCGACCGGTACGCCCCACAAGTGTGCACTGATCGTCTTGTGCCTCTGGCTCTGTATACATTAGCATGGGATAACATTATAGGATTAATAGAGACAGTCGGAGATATTCGTATTTTGAGTCTCAGTGAAGTCGATATTAACTCTTTGTGCTTCAGTCTACATTAAATTAACTTTGGAGGAGGTCGCTAGGTGTCCCCACCCCCTAGATTCCCACCCTTACCTTTATGCTTTACATACTAGTTTTAGCTAATCTATCAACGTTTTAGTTAATAGGTCAATCCTTAAACTAAGATGAGACTCAAACTTGTAATCATTAAACTACAAGCCGATCACTTGACTGAATTATCAAACTATCAAGAAAAGGAAAACTAGTGCATCTCAAATCTCAACAAACCATGACCTTGCACCTTGCACATGCGTTCAATTATTAAGAAGGATGATGAGATTCAATGAACATGCTCTTGCATTATGAGAGCATCCATATCAGTGGGGTTATTTCACGGTAATTGAGGGGTTTTTGTAAGTGTGATTAGGAAAGAGAAAATGGGAGGGAGGAAAAAAAATAATAAACAAATCTTATTTTTTAAAAAAAAAAAAATTAAAAAAAAAAAACTAAAAACAAGAAAGGCGCGCCTGACGTGCGTCAGGCGCAACAAGCAATTTTTTTTTGGTACAGATTACTGTACCAATATTTCTCATTTGCAGAGGCTTCGTTTTCTTCTCTTTCCTTTCCTATCTCTCCTCCAGCAAAGCAAGGATTGTACTAATATCTCCCTATGATTCACTGATGGCCTTGCTTGAGGAATGATTGCGTAGGTACTGGCTAACGTATGCCCAGTACGTTTCTCACTCGGCGGCTTTCTACAATTCTTCAAAAAATATTTGTGTATAAAGTTAGGATAATAATATAATGTTACTATGATGATTGCCAATTTATTAGTGTTTCTCAATCATCCCTTACGTCAATTCACTTTTATTCAGCAGAAAAAAAAAATAATTTTTTTTTCCATTATATCATATGACCATTTATGGATTATAATAATACAAATTAAAAACACAATAAATATATTAGTATAGAATTGTTGACCAACAACTCACCTAAGGCGGTAATGGTATATATGTACAGATATTTTGGTGCTATATATATTAACCTTTTCTTTACTAGTCATAACTCATACAAATTAAACCAATGGCAGGCTCACACTGGTGGTGGTTGGCGGTGGTGATCATGGTGGTGTCAGTATCATCAGAACCGGCGTTTTCCGACCCACAAACCACGCAACTAAACAAGGGTTGTAGCCAGTACAATGTTACCGATGTACCAGGTTTTTTCCGGCGACTCAACGCCAGCTTTGCTGATCTCAGAAGCCAGTTATCCGACGGCAACAAACGCTTCGCCACCACTCAGCAGCCTGCCTACGTAATGGTACAGTGCAGAAACTACCTCTCCGCTGCGGACTGCGTCGCCTGTTACGACGCCGCGGTGACGGCCATCCGGAGCTGCAACGCCGCCAACGGTGGTCGTGTCATATTTGACGGCTGCTTTCTCAGGTGAGTTCTTGTGGAAAGCGTAATAAACATATATAATTTTCAGCTTAGGATTATGTTATCTCCATAGCTAGTTATGAAGCTGTTTACACATAAATTTCTCAGGTTTGATTTCTGAAAATGTCATCACGGGTCTAAGTTGATCATAGAACCCAAAAACAAAAAAACTAGTAACCACTATTCAAAGAGTATGAAGTGAGTGTTCTTGCTTATAACTGACATAATCAAATTAGGCCAATTAGCTATTCCAATAGATTGAGAATCCAACTTAAAACATTTTAATTACTAGTTAACAGTATGATGAACTTGATTAGGCCGGGTTTACATACATTCTGTGTGCTGTAAACATGGATTGATCTAACTGTTTTAATAAATGGTTGGCCGGCCGGCCAGTGCTAGCGGACATGATTAGGTACACCTTAACTATATTTATTATCAAACAAAAGCAAAAAAGTCGACTGTATATATAATATAATATATAATAAAATAAAACATGAGGGGTACGTACTAACCACTGTTAGTTGGAACCACACTACTCATCAAACTCCTCATCAAGAACAATATTTTAAGAAAAGGTTAACAAAAAGTCTAACATTCGAGAAGCACTCATGAGAAGTATAGTAATTAGAGTCTTCATTTCTTTAATGTATAAAGCCGTTTGTTTTTGTACAGGTACGAGAGCAATAACTTCTATGATCAGACAACCCTACCAGGAAACGTAGAAATTTGCGGCAACCGAACTGTCCGCCAACAAGATGCTTTCAACACATCAGTACAGCAACTACTAAATGAGCTTCTACTAGCCACGCCCAGAATTAATGGCTTCTACGCCGCCGCAAAACAGGGGGAATCTGGTGGTGGTGGTGCTACCACCTATGCGGTGGCGCAATGCGCTGAAACCGTCAGTGAGAGTGGCTGTCAGGATTGTTTGGCAGTAGCTTCCAAGAACATTCAGGGTTGTTTGCCTAAATTTGCAGATGGAAGAGCTGTGGATGCTGGATGTTTCTTGAGATACTCAGACACTGGTTTTTTTGCTGATAACCAGACAACTGACATAACTCCCTTCCTAGGTGGAGGTATAACAACACACTTTTTGCCTAAAGCCTTTACATTCTTTCACCAACTAGGGGACTGCAGTCACTATCTGAGGGTGTACACTGGGTACACAAACACAGCCTTATGGCCATAACTATGATAAAGGAGCACAAGAAGGTAAACCAGCCTAAGTTGCCCAACTGACAGGCTCAAACCAAGAGGATTGAGATTCGAACTCGTGACCTTGTAGTTACAAATTTGTATCCTTAGTCATCTTGACTGAGGTTACCCCGATTTCATTCTTTATGCCTACTAATTTTACCATGCAGATTCTATTAGTTTGGAAACATGACCTCTATTTGGTAACTTCTTCTCCAGGGAGTTCATCAGGGAAAAAGAAGGCTATTATTGGGGGTGTAGTTGGAGGTGTAGGACTTATTTTGGTAATAGGAGCCATTTTCCTTTTGTATCAACGATCAAGGAAGCCAAAGGCAGCTAAAAGAGGTGAAGCTGATTTAGATGATATATAGACATTTCCATGTTTTGTGGTCTGGATGGGTAATTAACCTATGGACTGTATTTTTCCACAGGCAATATTTTGGGGGCAACTGAGCTGAGAGGGCCAGAGCCTTACAGATATAAAGATTTGAGAGCTGCAACAAAAGATTTCAGTGATGAAACTAAACTGGGAGAAGGAGGTTTTGGTGATGTATATAAAGTGAGATACTAAAACGAAGTCAATTCCACTATTTCCTGCTCATCTTACTATTTGTTATAGTAACCAATGCAACTCTTTTATATACGGCTAAACATACAGGGCACGCTAAAGAATGGGGATGTGGTCGCGGTGAAGAAACTGGCAACGATTTCCAATAGAGTAAAGGCAGACTTTGAGACTGAAGTTAGGCTTATTACAAATGTCCATCACCGCAATCTCATTCGTCTATTGGGATGTTCTGCCAAAGGAGAAGAGCTGCTACTGGTTTATGAATACATGGCAAATGGCAGCCTTGACAAATACATATATGGTGATCCAATTTTTTTATTTATGTTTTTGCATGCTCTGGCATAAAGCTAGATCAAGACTCCCATCAGAATGCTTTTACTTTTGTGCTAGTATATAATTTTTCATGATTATTGGCAGGAGAAAAACGAGGGATGCTGAATTGGAAGCAAAGATTTGATATAATATTCGGTACAGCTAGGGGTCTTGCCTATTTGCATGATCAGTTCCATGTATGCATCATACACAGAGACATAAAATCCAGCAATATACTACTAGATGATGACTTTCAGCCCAAAATTGCTGATTTTGGTTTGGCAAGGCTTTTACCTGAGAATCAGAGCCATCTTAGTACTAAATTTGCAGGGACTTTGTAAGCCTAAGAGCCCTATTCTCTTTTCCACATTTTCTTTTCTTTCCCACTGAACATATTTTTAACCAGAACTGTTTTTTGTTGCAACAGGGGATATACAGCTCCAGAATATGCAATTCGCGGTCATTTAACAGAGAAAGTTGACACCTATAGTTTTGGCGTTGTAGTCCTGGAGATTGTTAGTGGACGAAGGAGCAGCGACATACAACTCGAGCCTGTAACTGAGTATCTTCTTGAACAGGTAATAATCTTTCTTGTTTCTGAAGAGGTTTATTTTGATGTGTCCTAGATTAACATTATTTGGCTTCAATTCTGCGTTGTTTTATACAGGCATGGAAACTGTACGAGAATGATGAACATCTAGAACTGGTGGATGAGAGTTTAGACCCCAACGAGTATAATCCGGAAGAGGTGAAGAGAATACTAGAGATTGCATTGAAGTGCACCCAATCACCCTCGAATCTAAGGCCGAGCATGTCAGAAGTGGTGGTCATGCTTTCAAGCGACGGCTCAATCATGCAGACGCCCCCAAGCAGGCCAACCATCATTGATTTCGAGAAGAGGGTACCTGTAGACACATCAACAACTACAGCATCTTCCGCTTCCAATGCCACTGCTACGTTTTCTGAGTTCACAGGTCGCTAGGCTTGGGTTGTTATGAAATCTCTATCTCTTTTAATGTTGCTTGATTGTTTGTGCAGATACTGGGTTCAGGTTTGTAAATTGTAAATGTTATGCAAAAGCATACAACTATTGCTCGAGGAGTAATACGATATGATTTATAAAATCAGTAAAAAGATTAGAGTTAATTCCAGCAGGGGCTTCTTGTCTTTTACATGTCAATTTCAGTTCTTGAATCTTGCAGAGAATGAGATTCATGGGAAGGATTCTGTTTTATCAGGGATGATTATCGCTCACTTATCTCAATGTTTCAGGCAATTTGTTCAAGGGTTCTGTTGGCGTTTTTGGAGGTCCATCAGAGGTGGTTGGACCTTTAATTTCTTACAACAATCTCTCTGGCGTTTTTGGACACTTTGCTCTCCTGGTCTCCTGCTCGAAAATAATTTAGGGATTTCGGTGGATTTGGGGTAGAATACAGCGCTAGAGAGGTATAAAAACGGTAATAGATTTTTTTAAAGAAATTGCAATGAGATCAATTTACCTTCGCCTAAAATGGATCTTTGTAGGAAAAGGTACCTGAAGGACAAAAAATGTCTACATTTTAATAGTCTAAGATATTTAAAGGCAAAAATGATATTGAGGCTAAACATTAAATTATCACAAAAAAAAACAACGATTTATGCTGGAATTAACTCAAACAAATGCCAAAGGTCGTGTGGTCAAGTGGCATAGCTGTTACCCTTCCACCTGAAAGGTCACAAGTTTGATCCCCATCCAACATAATGACGGAGGTGTCAAATCAAATTAAAAACTCAAAGAATCAAGGTTTACTCTCTTGTAACCCTATTTTTTTCATTTTTTTTGAAAAAAAAATCTATTTTTTGAGTACTACTGACTATGTTTTTATGCATTTTCAGTGTTTTTAAAACAATGCATTTCCATTTAATTATGTTGAAAGTGGCATTTTCAATCTATTACTTATAGATTTTGTTAGCATTAACAATTTATTTTTAACTAGTTTGGCTGGCATGAGTGACCGTACACTCTCATCTCTCATCCCTTAAGAAAGGTTGAGAGTTCAGCCAGCACTTTGTCCCTTAATTGTGTCAGCCATATACAAACATGGATTAGTTTGGGTATGGTATTGTCTTAAAGTTGCCTCCTGAAGTTAGGCGTGCTCAAGACACCTTATAAATTCAAAATAAATTGTTAATATATATTAACAAAATTTATAAATAATGGATTAAAACGATGATCACTTTCAACATGCAATTAAAAAAAATTATATGATAATAATTTATAGACTAAATCTAAGATTTAAGTATAACTAATGGATTAAAATTGACATTTTTCCAAGTTAAAGTTAACTATTTAATTTAATTTAATTTAATTTAACACTTTAATGTTGATTTAACCCAGGTAAATTTGTACTCAAAAAAATAAAATAAAATTAAAAAAAAAAAACCAAGTGAATTTAATCTGCATATTGGATTCAAAGTAAACAAAATATGAACACCCCGTTCAAGCCGTTGCCATAACGAAACAATTATGCCGCCGTAAGTGTGGCCCTCAGTTCGAGTCACCCCCATTGACATAATGATCAGCGCAAAGGTCTTCAATTCGTCAACGAACACCTTGCCTCACGGTCAAGTTATCTATTCAAGGGCTTTTGTCCAAAATAGAAACACCCCCCGCCCCCTCCCCCGTTATGCCTCCCGGATCCATGTTCACAATTTTAAGATTTCATATTCACAATTTTTGAACTCTATGTTTACAATTTTTGAACTCTATATTCACAATTATAGAATTCGTTTATATGTTCACAATTTCATAACTCTAGGTTCACAATTTCATAACTTTAAATTCACAGTTTCATAACTCTATATTCAATAGTATAACACAAAATTTGAATCTATATAACAAAATTGTAAATATTGAGTAATATAATTTTAAATATATACCATACTGAGATTTAAAATTCTGAATATAGAGCTTTTAAATTGTGAACATGGACTTGGGTTCACCTTAGGGTGTGTTTGGAAACCCGGAAAATGATTTTCGGAAATCATTTTCCGGGTTCTTGGTGTTTGGAAAGGAAAGGGAAAATAGAGTCAATGGAAATTAGCTTTTGGTCAATGCAAAATGAAGCCCATTTTATGGAAAATGACTTCTCCTTTTTTTTGGGGAAGTCATTTTCCGGAAGTCTTTTTGGCTTAACAAACCTTGCTTCTCCTTCGGCTTCCTTCAGCTTCAAGTACACAATCGCCGCCGGCTTCAAGTACACAATCGCCGGCCGACGGCGACTGGTCTCCGAAACCAGTCGGCCGCCGGCGACTGTTCTCCGAAACCAGTCGTGGCCGGCTGGTTTGGAAACCAGTCTGCCAGACTGGTTTCACGGAAACCAGTGGCCGACTGGTCACTGGTTTCCGTGAAACCAGTCGGCCTTTTACCTGTTTTTTTTTTTTTTTTAAAGATTTTATTTTATTTTATGAAGGAAGTGTATCTGTTTTTGTGTATTTTTTAGATATTATTTTGTTGTTAATTTTATTTTTTGAATTGTATATTTGTTATAAATGTTATATTTAAAAAAATTAATTAAAATATTCAATTATATTCATTTTACTGTCTATTTTCTGGAAAATGAACCAAACACACAAAGAGATTTTTCTGCTCTGCACCCAAATACAAGAAAGGAAAATGTTTTCTGGAAAATGACTCATTTTCCGGAAATCATTTTCCTGCTTTCCAAACACACCCTTAGTCCATAGCCTAATCCCCTCCCCCCTTCACCCCACTAAAAAAAAAATTTTTTGCTTCCCAAATGGCTTTGAGATAGATTTTGACTTCCCAAAATGCATATATTATATATGTTTGATATTTTTAGAATTTTTTTAATTTTAAAAAGTGTTTTATTTTTAATTTTTTATAAACATAATATGCTAACGGGAGATATATAATTTAAACATCATTTTAAATGAGGGTCCATAATACAATAAGAACTCAAGGTTGATGATATAATTTGCAAAACTAGTGAATATGAGCCTGAAGTAGGATTTTGAATTGACTGAAATAGCTAGAAAGTTTTTAAAAGTAATAGACAAAAATATGATAATTTTATAACTTGGAAAACACTCCCTTGGAGCTTTTTTTTTTTTTTTTTTTTTTAAATATAAGAAAGATAACTTAATTCATTAAATCCGATAAAAGACAATCAACAAGAAAAAGATGAGGGGTATCAAACCACTCCACGCAACCTGACACATGAACAGCTCTCCGCACAAGAATGTGGACAGCACGATTGGCAGATCGCTTAACAAAACAGAAGTCTACACCCTCAATCGTAGATGCAACTTCTTTAACATCATTAATGAGAAAACCAAATGATTAAAACAAAAGAACTCGAAGATAAAGCATAATAAACAAGTTGAGAATCGGGCTCGATGTCCACATCACCCATTCCGGTTCCTTTCAGCCAGCTTACGAAGCTTGCGTTTATGATCAAACGAAATAAATTTTCTAAGAGTTAATATTCAAATTTAGTCATCAATTATAGTGATTTTTTTTTACGATTTAGTCTTAAATAACTTTTTGTGCTTAATTAAGTCATTGGCTTTGATAATTTTACCCAATTAAGTCATCGGCTGTTATAATCAATGACTAAATTAAGAAAAATGACTATAGTCACAAATTGAATAGGTTAAAATCACTATACTAGAAGATTAATTTGGGTAAAATTACTATATCGAGAATTAAATTTTGTGAAATTACTAACATAAGACTCAATTGGGTGAAACTATCGAAGTTGAAAACCTAATTAAGCACAAAAAAGTGATTTAGAACTAAATTAAAAAAATCACTATAGTCGATGACTAAATTGGATATTAACTTAATTTTTTTAATCAGAAACACAAGTTCTAATGAAGTTTTTTCTAAGTTATCCAAGTTCTAAAAAACATCATATTTTTGTTCACCCCTTTACAAAAACACAAATTTTATTGTGGACCACGGTTCACAATGCATGGTAGTCCATGCATCAAAACAACGTCGTTTTGATTAATGAAAAGAAACGGAAGAAACAGCAAAAACGACACCCATTTCGCGTCTTTCCGCAAAAAGTAAATCTATGTGTATAACATATTTAGCTTCATTTTATATACAATACAGTTTTCTTTCAACACAACTATAGTTTCATTTCGATATAACTACAATTTCATTCGACATTATATACTCAAATATGCAAAACTGTTATTCAGTTTTATTTTATATACACTATAGTTTCATTACAACACAACTACAATATCATTTCGATATAACTTTCAATGGATAATATACACTCAAATATGTTAAAGTGTTATTCAGCTTTATTTTATATACATTGCAGTTTTCTTTCAACACAACTACAGTATCATTTCGATATAACTGCAGTTTCATTGGACAATATACACTCAAATATGTGAAACTGTTATTCGGTTTCATTTTATATACACTGCAATTTCCTTCCAACACAACTACAATATCATTTCGATATAACTATAGTTTCATTGGACAATATACACTCAAATATGTAAAACTGTTATTGGGCTTCATTTTATATACACTGCAGTTTTCTTTCAACACAACTACTGTATCATTTCAATATAACTACAGTTTCATTGGACATTATGCACTGAAATATGTGAAACTGTTATTCAATTTCATTTTATATACACTGCAGTTTTCTTTCAACACAACTACAATTTCATTTTGATATAACTACAGTTTTATTTGATAATATAACAACAAATGTGAGGTAGTATCCTTTAAGATGAACCGTAGTTTCATTTACAAAACTCCGTTAAAATGTGACGGCAACCCATTTCTTTCCTTAAATAAACAGCTCATTTTTTACACCATGGTCCACAATACAACAAATGTTTCAAAAACTTCCCATTCCCGTCAAAAGCCCCTACTTCTTGCACGGAAGCGCTGGTGGACATTGTGGGTTCCACTGGGATTGCCGATTTGCCGTCTTCCGGAGATTCGATTCTTTCGACCAGTGAAAACCAAGCAGTACTGCAAGTTGCTGAGGCTTTTCGCCATGACGCCATCCAGTCAATTATCATCTAGAAGATGACATTCAATGAATTTGCTAGTCAAGGCTTTTAATTTGGTACCATAGCTTATAATGAAAATATATAAGAGTTAATGTAATATGAAGTACTCTGAATATAGCGGTTTTATCACGTTTAGTCTTAAAATTTTAAATAAACCATTAGTGTTTTTTTGACTATCAAATTGTTACCTTTCGTGGTCCAAGTTAAGTATTCATGATCTTTCAACTATCAAATGTCTTTTCAGAAGAACCATGACGTGTTAAATTTTGAAAATTGAAAGATAATGGATAGTTAACTTGGATGATCGGTTATAACAATTTAAAAGTTGAAAGTTTAAAATTAAACGTGACAAAATCACTATACTGAAAAGACCAGATATGGTGTTAACTCTATACAATAAATATAATAATGCAGATTAGTTAATACCATATGGGTCTTCTGAATAGAATGGTTTTGCTAGTTTGAGTGCTACTATATATCTACCCGGTCCACCATGCCATTTTTATGAGCCAATAATTTTGTGTATCTCGATCTACTCCTTGAGCCTACAGTATATATATATGGCAGGCTCAGGCAGCTTGTGGTGGCTTGCGGTGGTGGTTTTTATTGTATCAGTATCAAAGCCTGCGTTTTCCGATCCACAAACCACCCTACTAGCCAGTGGATGCAACTCGGAAAATTTTTCCAATCCATCAGATTTTTTAAGGAAACTCAACGCCAGCTATGCGGATCTTGGCCACCAGTTATCCAGAAACAACAAAAGCTTTGCCACCACTGCAAATCCTGTCTATGCAATGGCACAGTGTAGAAACTATCTCTCCAAACCTGACTGTATCGCCTGTATCCATGCCGCAATGTTAGATTCCCGAAGCTGCTTTATCGCCCTGGGTGCCACTTTCATATATGATGGCTGCTTCATCAGGTTAGTTGTAGTATGTTATCCTCTATCAGCTATCAGCTATCAGCTAACAGTTATCAATTATCACCTAACAGCTAATTTACCAAACACATTTCTACAATCAGCTAATGTTATCGTCTAACTTAATCAGCTAACAGTTATCGGCTAATAGCCATTTACCAAACATGACCAGTATATACAGTACTCTAGTCCAGGCCATTAGTTTGATTGTTTTGTATAGGTACGAGAGGGATTACTTCTACGATCAGATTACAGATAGCATAAACTATCCACTTTGTGATGAACGACCTGCCCGGAAACAAGATGTTTTCAATACGACAGCACGACAACTACTGAATGAGCTTCTACTTGCCACGCCCCGAATTAATGGCTATTTCGCTACAGCAAAGCGGGCATCTGGTAGTGGTGGTGGTGGTAGTGGTGGTGATACTGTCTATGCGGTGGCACAGTGTATCGAAACAATCACCACCAGTGGCTGTCAGGCATGTTTGACAATAGCTTACAATCACATGCTGCGCAATTGTTTGCCAGTTTCTGCAGATGGAAGAGCTGCTGAAGTAGGTTGCTTCTTAAGATACTCAGACACACAATTTTTCGCTGATAACCAGACAACTAACCTACAACCCTTTCTTCAAAAAGGTATAAAATCTGTTCTTTTCATGTTTCTTAAGAACTCCTTTTTGCCTAAATATGTACAGAACAGCCTTCACTCTGTATTGCCTGTAATTTTACCATATATATATGCAGATTCTGTAACACCTTCTCCAGGGAGTTCAGAAAAGAAGAAAGCTATTGGGGGTGTAGTGGGAGGTGTAGGAATCATTTTGATATTAGCAGCCATTTTCCTTTGGTATCTACAATCAAAAAACCCAAAGGCTTCGAGAAGAGGTGAAACTCAATCGTTTAGTGGCAGTGATCATATAATTTTACCCTTAGTTTAGTTGATACATAGAATTTTCACTGTTTGGTTAACTTATGGACTGTCTTCTACCTTCTATAGGCAATATTTTGGGGGCAACTCAGTTCAGAGGTTCAGAGAACTACAGATATAAAGATTTGAAAGCTGCAACAAAGGATTTCAGCGAAGAAAATAAACTGGGCGAAGGAGGTTTTGGTGATGTATACAAGGTTAATACCACTAAAAAGAAGTCATCAATTTCACTATTTCCTCATTCTTTTTCTTGCTCATATTATTACAATTTGTCAGTGAATTGAAGAAACTTCAGAAACAATAACCAAACTCAGTCATCTATGACTATATAGGGCACGCTACAGAATGGGAATGTGGTCGCAGTAAAGAAACTGACAATGATTTCCGGTAGAGCAATGGCAGACTTCGAGACAGAAGTTAAGCTTATTACAAATATTCATCATCCCAATTTGATTCGTCTATTGGGATATTCTGGAAACCGAGAAGACCTGCTACTGGTTTATGAATACATGGCAAATGCCAGCCTTGACAGATACATATATGGTGCCCCTAAAACATATATTATTGTTATTGTTAGTATTCTTTAATTATGATCTGGCTCTTGTGTTGGGGTTTATAAAGTTTTCACATTTTTCATGATTGGCAGGAGAGAATCAGGGGAAGCTGAATTGGAGGCAACGAGTTGATATAATATTTGGTACAGCTAGGGGTCTTTCCTATCTGCATGAGGTGTGTATTATACACAGAGACATAAAATCCAGCAATATACTACTGGATGATGAATTCCAGCCAAAAATAGCTGATTTTGGTTTGGCAAGGCTTTCACCTAAAAACAAGAGTCATCGTACCACTAAATTTGCAGGGACCTTGTAAGCCTAATAGCCTCATTTCTTTTAATTTCCACATCTTTAATTTCACTGAATTATATTATTATATTGCTTTGTTGCAATAGGGGATATACAGCGCCCGAGTATGCAATTCATGGTCATTTATCAGAGAAAGTTGACATCTACAGCTTTGGCATTGTCATTCTCGAGATCATTAGTGGGCGAAGGAGCAGCGACATACGAGTTGAGCCAGTAACTGAGTATCTCCTTGAACTGGTAATGTCTTGTCTGAAGAGGCTGGTTAATGTTGATATCTTCAACATTGTTTGACTTTTGCATTGCATCATTTTATAAATACAGGCATGGAATCTGTACGAAAATGAGGAACATCTAGAACTAGTGGATAAGAGTTTAGACCCAAATGAGTATAAAGTTGATGAAGTGAAGAGAATGTTGGAGATTGCATTGGTGTGCACACAATCGCCTTCGAATCTAAGGCCGAGCATGTCAGAAGTGATGGGCATGCTTTCAAGTATTGATGGCTCAATCATTCGGAGACCCCAAAACAGGCCTACTATCATTACTAATTTCGATAAGAGGGTACCTGCAGTCACTGCAACACCTACTAATGCCACCATTTCACTTTCTGAATTCTCAGGCCGCTAGGCTTTTAGAAACGAAACGAAAATTTTATATATGGATTCTCATGGAATAAAATTTTTGTCATTTGTGTGATTTTATTGATAGAAAGTAGTTGAAAATTTTGCTGCTAAACTTGCTGCAAATGTAGTTAAATCCTGGCAACAGAAAGAAGCATTTGAAGGTTACCTTTCTGAGTTCTAAGTATGCAATTCTGGAAAGGATTGCCCTGCCAAATTAGATACCAACAGCACACTCTGGAAACTGTTAAGAAGGACCTTGCGGAACTGTTATATAGGATTGGAAGAAGAATTTCAGTGGACATTATTGGTTAAGTAATATTCAATCATAATCATGTCCTTTCAAGGGTGTAAAGAAGCCAAAGTCTCCTTAGTATTCTCAAGCCTAATCTACGTTGTTATGTACAAACAAGGCTTTAGAAAATATAGCTTTGAATAGTTAGAACTAGTAGAGGTGGTCACGGGTTGGTTCTAGATCAAACCAGTCCTAAATTTTATTGACCCAAAAAATTGGACAAAATTTTCAGTGAATCATTAATAAAAGACACATTTTACTAGGGGGAATAAAAATTTCATCCCTCAATTGGTTCCAATGGTCAATGTAGTCCCTGTTCGTTTTCATTTCAACAAATTTGATCATCGAATTGTTTAAAATTTTGTCAATTAAACTTTTTTAGGGACCAAATTAACGAAATTTTAAAACTGTGGAAATCACCATATTGATCCCTGAAAGGGTTTAATTGACGAACGAGGATGGAGACTCCACTCGTCGGGGCGTGAACACGAAGGATAAGGGAGCTGCCAAAAAGATATAAAATAGTTAAAATATTTTCTTTAATCCAACATATGATCGGAAATTGTTTTTCAAAATTGAATTCTTTTATCCAAATACCATTTGGCAGTTTAACTCCCTGGAGCTGCCAACTTCGGTGCCCATTAATGCAACGCTGTTTAATTGGAAAAAGAGTTCACAGCGGTGACGACTGACCACGGCATTTTTAGTGACGATTTTTTTGTAGGGAGTAATATAATCTTGACTTTTCTAAGGTGCCGGGCCAGGCTTGTTTAAGAGAATGAAGAAAACAAAAGTGGACCAACCTACGGAGAAAAATGCGAGGGAGTGCTAAAATTTCACAGAAAAATAAATGAACTTGTAATGGTACAACAAGTTATTAAATTAATTAATTCGTTAGATTCAGTATAAAATAGTGATATTCATGGACAAAGTTAATAAGACATCAATACTCCCTTTCAAACAAAACGGAACATGCCAGAAATTAGATTGTTTTACTTTATTGTGCACCTTTAATAACTAAAATTATAATATGAATTTCACTTAAAATACATTCAAATAACAATTGTGAATTTTCTTATAAATCAAAGTAACATACCACAATCCCACAAGCCACAACTGCCCCAGGTATTTATTGCCTGTCGAGTCAGCCTCATTTGACAAAATGGTAATGTCTTCGTCAACAAACACCTTTCCTCACGTTCAAGTATATATCTATTTATTATGTGGGCAAGTATATATGCATTATATGTATATATAAAAAAAAAAAAAAAAAAAAAAGAAGTTAAACCTCCTTCCCCTCCATAAAAATTTTAAATTTTTAACTTATTGAAACAATTATTTAATATTGAATTTTCTAAATAAAATAATTAATTTAAAAGTTTAAACTAAATGTATAAGAAACAATTCAAATTATGTAAGTTTGGTCTAAAACTATTCAAATGTTATTATTTGTTAACTATATACTATGTTTAATTTTATTTGTATTATTAATTTGCATATTGTGTATTCACAAATTCTTACCTCTTTATTTGGAGCTTAAAATTAGGAGCCGCGTGTAATTAATTTATATAACAATTGACTAAGGCTAGTCTGGACCAACCTAAGGAAAATTTATGGTTCCAATAGGAAGAATTCAATTGAGTTATATTGTATGCACTCTCAGCCCAATTTCAATCTTTATATCATGGATTGCTATCTACATTATAATGTATGTATGCGGAATGCGGATCATTGATATACAAATTCATTTTTAATATATTGAAAGTTCATTTTTCGTGTACTACATATTCATTTTTAGTGTACTACAAGTTCATTACTAAAACACCCCTATGTAAATAAATATGAAAAGAGAATAACAGTCATAGACATACTCAAGATGGACAACCCAAATTTGTCTAAAGTTCTCATGTGGGAGACGGTTCTCATATAACCCTATGTATAAGGTCATATTCAATTCATATGAGAACACTCCCCTACATAAGAATTGTGAATAAATCATAGTCATAGAAAATAAGTGATCAGTAGATATACTAAAAGTAAACACCCTAAATCCATGCGTCTAAATGTCTAATCATCAACGAAAATCACCCACGAATATTGATTAAGGGGATAACTTGTCCAAACATAAATTTCAACCTTCCATCGAAATAGGTAAGACAACGACAAAATAGGAGTTTATATGTTATTAATCCCTTTCATTTAAATTTATTATTATTATTATTATTAAATATAAGAAAATCTAATTGTTTTGTTAATATCCAATGCTTTAATTTAGCGAGACAAACACGCGGAGTAGATGACAATAAAAGGAGGTCTTATGCTGTGCTTTGGGCGATTTTGTGCACTCATACACAACAATATGTGCATCATTGAATGCCACCGGAATTGTGCACACACTTCTATATAGCACTGTGCACACTATAAATATTGTATTGCGCACACATCAACATTGAAATGGACACATACACATCATGCACCACCACCATCAATAACGAAAATAATGATTAAAAAAATCTCAGTTAATTCACATACCTAACTAGTGCACAAACGCATTATTATATGCAAATCACCCCACACAAAAAATGCACACACATATGTACTATAGTGCACACATACCACACTTGTACGTTGCATTATATTGTACATACATTTACATTGAAATGCACACATACAGATCATGAACCATCACTATTAGCAAGAAAAACAAGTGATAAAAAAAAAAACTTCAGTTGATTCACATACTTGACTAGTGCACAAACACATCATTAGATCAGATACAAACCACACCACATGCAAATGCGCACACATATGTACTATATTGCATACACGCCAAGTTAACAATGCACACACCTACGCATCACATGAATACAAAGTGCACACTGGGCCATGGCGAGGTGCACACTTACAAAGAAAACACAGTTGCCAGTAATTGACAATGCAAATGCTCCCCTACTGATTGGATGATATAGTGCATACTAGTACATTATCCGTGAAAATTACACATAGGTCAATCACAAATATAAACAATATTATACTCAAATCACAGATAATTAAAAAAAAAAACATAAAAATACATTTGAGTCCATAGCTGAGGAAAAAAAAAAGAAAGAAAAAGAAATGCATAAAAAGAAGAAAAATCTAAAGCAAGATGGAGAAAGAACCCCATATGAAGAAAAGAGAGTACATTAACAAGAAAATCTTAGGGTGTGTTTGGTTGGTGGGTTTAGGCATAAGGTATGGGTATCAAAATGATTGTTACTATTTGGTTGATAGGTTTTTAAAATACTACTATGGGTTTGGAATACCTCATTAATTGAAAAATTCATACCCTAATGAAATAAGGGTTTCATTTCCCAACTATTAATAATCATTCACATTCCACCATACTACCAAACATGCAAAATACTTTCACCAAACACACCCTTAATTTACCATAAATTTAACTCCTAAAATCAAGCATTTGATACTCATACCGATTCCGATTCTCATGTGCGAACCAAACACACCCTTAATTTACCATAAATTTAACTCCTAAAATCAAGCATAACCTCCACACATAATTATTCCCTTCTTGCCAAGTACCTTGTGGTCTGATGGCATCACTGTTACCATTTCAAATGGAAGGTCTCAGGTTCGAGTCCCATCCCAATCAAGGATGTTGGCATTATCATGTTGTTTGAGCAGATACTATGCATAGGGTTAGATTGTAGTACTCAAAAAAAAAATATTCCCTTCTTCAAATTAAATTACTACTACAAACCAAAATTATCAAAACAGCCCTATGTAAATAAAATAAAAAAAAAATCAGATACAGGGCTTGTTTGGTTATCAGCGGTTATCAAATAACGGATTGTATTAGCGGGTTTGACCAGTGGATTGTATTAGCGGTTTGTAAAAAAAATTAGCTGTTTAGATTAGCGGTTAACATGTAAAATGACCAAAAGGATATACATACATAATATAATAATGATAATAATGATAATGATTAACATTACAAAGAAATTAAAGCAAATATTTTAAAAAATAAACAATTAAAAAAAACAAAGAATAAGGGGAGCAGTACACTTCTCCAAAAAAAAAAAAGAATGATGTAATGTATGATATTAAATTTAAGAATTAAATAAAGGGGGGAAAATAGTTATTAAATTTAATTATAGGAATGCAAAGTTGCATTTTAGATGAATGGAGTGAAGCATATAGCAAGTCAGCAGCCAATATGAAAAAAAGAGAAACAAGGGCAAAACTGGAATTTAGAAAATAAAAGGAGAAAAGCTAATGCTAAACGCTGCTCCTATTAGCGTTTCAATTTTGGCGGATTGGATAGCGATTCGCTAAGTGAAAAAGCCATTAACCAAACGTTTTTTTTAGCGGTTTGACTTTGTCAAAACGCTAAAGATGGTCAAACCGCTAAAAAATGGCGGATAAGCTGATAACCAAACATGGCCACAATCTAAGATGGACAATCCAGATTTTTCCACACCTCGATCTCATGTGAGAGATGGTCCTCTCACACGCACAAGTCTCATAATAACACCAAGTATGGAAGTCAAAATATTGAAATATACCAAATAATTCCAAGTCTCATCATAATAAAACCAAGTATGGAAACCAAAATATTGAAATGCCAAATAATTCCAAACCATTACAATGGGGAGCTTGGAACCAGTGAAAACCAAGACCCAGTTGTCAAGGCTTTTAATTTTGCCATCCAGTCAATTATCATCTAGAATTGAAGATGACATTTGATGAATTGAATTAGGTTCTTGCATTTTTGTATTATGAGAGTAAGCCCAGAATTGGCGTTCAATCTGGCGTTAGTAACTATGCCAGCTGAATTTTTTTATTTATTTTTTTTTTTAGCATGTAATACCAACTTTTTAAGTTCTAGAGAATGATATCCTTTAATTTGACAGGGATTTTTTTTTGACTTTTTTCTTTTATAGTAATCTAAATGAATATTATTATTTTCTTTTATGGTACTGTATTTCCTTCCCAATCAATTTTATTATAATTTTCTTTTATTTAACGAGAAATATCGTTTGTTTTTTCATTACTTACCTCGATTTATATATCTTGGTCGTCCTATGGATTATAATAAAAATATACAAGACTAAATATAATAATGGAGATTGTTGACTAGCAACGACTCAGCTAAGCATGGAATATCAGTGTTAAGTTGATCATAAATTCATAATACATCCTCTAATTGTATTCCTATATATATGTATAGTATTTACCCTCTATTTCCTTATAAGCCAATTTTGAGCTGAGCCTACACTGATCGAAAATGGCGGCAGGCTCAGGCAGCTGGTGGTGGTTGGCGGTGGTGATGATGGTGGTATCAGTATCAGAACCTGCGTTCTCAAACCCACAAATTAACCAAGTAGGGGTTCTGGGTTGCAGTCCCTTCAATTATACGGACGTACCAGATTCCATGAGGGTACTAAACGCCACGTTTGCTGATCTGAGAAACCAGTTATCCAGCGGCGACAAACGCTTTGCCACCTCCACTCAGCAGCCCGTGTACGCAATGGCGCAGTGCAGAAACTACCTCTCCACTGCGGACTGTGTCGCCTGTCTCGACGCCGCCGTGGATGCAACGGCCCGGAACTGCTCCAACAAAACCGGTGGTCGTATCATTTATGATGGCTGCTTCCTTAGGTGAGTTATAGACTCCCATTTTCGACCACACAAAATTTTGATGTCAACACTTATATTAAGACTCGCATAAAAAAGTAGTTTATTAATGTCTGCCACATAAAGAAATAAAATTTGGAGAGTAAGATTTAATAGTCCATTTAGTAAAACTGGTTTAGATAGAAAAGTATAAGAGTAATTAAGTTTTCAAATTCGTCCCTTAACTATAGTCATTTGTTAATTTGTGTTTTCGTTTTTTTTTTTGTCCTCTCACTATGAAATTTCTACTCAAATTTTTCTTCCATTAGGGTTTCGGTCATTTAGGCATTAAAATCAAGGGCAAATTCGTCATTTTAGTTACTTTCCACCTATTCAGCCATATTTCTTCCCAATTTGGTCCTCCGACTATAATATGTTAATTTCAAGTATAATTTCAAGAATAATATAGCTCGTTGAACTTGATCCTAATACTGAATTACATTTTATCCCCTAGTAAATATTTCTAGTTTTGCCCGATAAATTACACTATGGACCAGCGTTTATTTTGAACTGTGAATCCTAATAATAAAGTATCATTTTTTTTTTTGAAAAATATAAAATATCATTTTAGTTATACTACAAGTTAATAATTAATTTTTTTTGAAAATAAGTTAATAATTAATTTGATAATATGTATATTTGTATGAACTCTGCTATTTAGTTTCATTTTATACACACAATAGATTCATTATATAACACGCAACACAATAATAATTATGTGTATGAAGTTAATAAATTATATGTATGCAATTTATTATAATTAAGCACAAATCTGTTAACTAAAGTCCCTGATCCATGGTAAATTTTACAGGGCAAAACTAAAAGTATGTACTAGGGAGTAAAAGTGTAATTTTTCATTTAATATTAGGATGAAATTCAACAAGCTATATTAATCTTAAAATTATACCATTGAAATTAACATATTATAGTTAGAGGACCAAATTTGGAAGAATAGGTGGAAAGCATTTGAAATGACAAATTTGCCATGGGTTTTAACGCCTAATTAACCAAAACTCTAGCGAAGGATGATTTTGAGTAGAAATTTCATAGTCAAAGGATGATGGATGATGATGATTGGATGATGGATGATTGGATGATTGGAGTGGGTTTGAGTCTCAGTGGAGACAACTGTTACTCTTTGTGCTTCAGTAATAAATTATTATTTTTTATTTTTATATAAATTAGATTTTTTTTTCTCCTTTTTCATTTTTTTTTCTAAGAGTCATTTCCATTTTTGGTCCTACTGTTATCAGGGCATTGCCAATTTTAGTCCACTTCATTAATTTTTGTCACATTGCGGCCAGTCTTATTTAGTCCTTGCCACTTTTAGTCCACCGTTAAAATTTTCGTCAAATAATCGTCCAAAACAGGGGTATTTTGAACTTTTCATGCTTTGATCATCTCCTTTACCCTCTGTAGTGGTTTTCCTTACAGATTTTCATCCAATAAAAAGGTCTGGCGAAAGCCATGGCTTTGTAACGTGGCTGACATGGCTTTCGTCGGACCTCTTCAATGGATGAAAATGTAAAAGGAAAACTACTGCAAATGGTCAAGGAGATGACCAAAGCATGAAAAGACCAAAAATACCCCTATTTTGGACGGCAATTTGACGAAAATTTTAATGGTGGACTAAAAGTGGCATGGACTAAATAAGACTGGCCGCAATGTGGCAAAAATTAATGAAGTGGACTAAAATTGGCAATGCCCCAATAACAGTAGGACCAAAAATGAAAATGACTCTTTTTCTAATTACATTTAAAAAACTCATTAAAAATTGCGCAATAACCCAATTGATAAGGATGTTGTGCTCTAAGTCAATGAGAGATATTGTACCAAAATACCTAGAGATAGAATCAATGTATTTATAGATATATGTACAAAAATATCATGTACTATAAAGCAGGCTCTGACACATTTGGCTCACCCCCATTTTGGTACATATATATGAGACATTGAATACATAGTTTGTACTGTTTTGTATAGGTACGAGGACAGCTACTTCTACGAGCAGATTTCAGGTGACGGGACCTATCCAATTTGCGGCAAACGAACTGCCCCCGACCAATATGTTTTCAATACGACAGCAAAACAACTGCTATATGAGCTTCAACTTGCAACCCCCAGAACTAATGGGCTTTTCGCCGCAGCAAGAAAGGACGCCTCTGGTGGTGGTGGTGGTAGTGGTAGTGGTGGTGCCGCCTTTGCGGTGGCACAATGTATTGAAACAATCGACGACACGGGGTGTCAGGCATGTTTGACAATAACTTACAGAAACATACTAGGTTGTTTATCAAAATCTGCAGCTGGAAGAGCTATTGCCCCAGGTTGCTTCATGAGATACTCAAACAAACGCTTTTTTCCGAGTAACCAGACAACTAACCTAGCAGCCTTCCTAGAAACAGGTATAAAATCTGTTCTCTTAATGTTTCTTAATCAGCACTCGTGTATCTTAACTGCATTTTTGTTAAAAACTGTTGTCTATCTTAACTGCACTTTTGTTAAAAACTGTTGTCTTTTTAGTGTTGTCTATGTGCATTTTTCTTGTAGTGCTGATAACATCTATCTATCGATCTTCTCCAGGGAGTTCATCAGGAAAAACGAAAGCTATTATTGCAGGTGTAGTGGGTGGTGTGGGAATCATATTGGTATTAGCAGCCATTTTCCTTTATCTAAGATCAAAAAACACAAAAGCAGCAAGAAGAGGTGATCGAATTGAAGCTAGTTAGTTTAGTTTAGTTTAGTTGCAGTCATTATCATATCCAATCCAATCTTATTGATACAACTTCCACGTACTGTTTTGTTAAAATTGTTTAGGCAATATTTTGGGGGCAACTCAGTTGAGAGGTCCAGAGAACTACAGATATAAAGATTTGAAAGCCGCAACAAAAGGCTTCAGCGAAGAAAATAAACTCGGTCAAGGAGGTTTTGGTGATGTATACAAGGTTAGCAACAATTTCAATTCCTTTCATGCTCTCTCATCTTACTATTTAATTTGTCAGGAATTTCAGAAATGATTAATAATCAAAGCCATGATTAAACATTCAGGGCACACTAAAGAACGGGGTTGTGGTTGCGGTGAAGAAACTAGCAATGATTTCCAGTAGAGCAAAGACAGACTTCGAGACTGAAGTTAGGCTTATTACAAATGTCCATCATCGCAATCTCATTCGCCTATTGGGATGTTCTGCCAAAGGAGAAGAGCTGCTATTGGTTTATGAATACATGGCAAATGCCAGTCTTGACAGATACATATATGGTGGGTGCTCCTAAAACATTGTCATTATTTTGATGATCTGATCTGGTTACTTTTGAGTTGGGATATGATGTATGAACTATTCCCATTTTTATGATTGACAGGAGATAAACGAGGGATGCTGAATTGGAAGCAACGTGTTGATATAATATTGGGTACAGCTACGGGTCTTACCTATCTGCATGAGCAGTTTCATGTATGTATCATACACAGAGACATAAAATCCAGCAATATATTACTAGATGATGACTTTCAGCCCAAAATTGCTGATTTTGGTCTGGCAAGACTTTTACCTGAAAATCAGAGCCATGTTAGCACTAAATTTGCAGGAACTTTGTAAGCCTTATTCTTTTCCACATTTTCTTATCAAGGGAAATTAATAATTTAATTTTAACCACTAAACAAGACTTACACATGTTGCAATAGGGGATATACCGCGCCAGAATATGCACTTCACGGCCATTTATCAGAGAAAGTTGACATCTACAGTTTTGGCATCGTTATCTTGGAGATCATTAGCGGTAGAAGGAGCAGTGACATACGAGTCGAGCCTGTCACCGAGTATCTCCTTGAACAAGTAATTTCTTATTTTGTCAATCCTCTCACTATTAATTTATACTTTTAGTTAAAACCTAATAGATTGTTGAATAGAAATTTTATCTTATTTCTTCAACATTTAACTTGTGCATGGTTTTATACAGGCATGGAAACTGTACGAGAACGGGGAACATCTACGACTGGTGGATAGCACTTTAGACCCCAATGACTATACTGCAGAAGAAGTGAAGAGAATCTTGGAGATTGCATTGGTGTGCACCCAATCACCTCCCAATCTAAGGCCAAGCATGTCGGAACTGGTCATCATGCTTTCAAGTGATCGTCCAATATTTCAAAACCAACCAAACAGGCCTACCGTTATCTCTGATTTGGGGAATAGGATACAGGTAGTTACGGACGCATCAACCACCACAGCATCATCCGCTTCTCATGCCACCGTTTCAATTTCAGATGTCTCAGGCCGCTAGGCTTTTTATGAAGGGTGAGTGTTCTATGATGCTCTAACTTAAATATTTTTTATCTATGAGACAGAGTCAAGTCAAAATAAAAATGTATGTAATATTTATGCTGGAATATGTAATACTAATTACGAATACATTATTTGTTCGCAATGTAAAATGACAGCCATCCTTTTGTAATTTGTATTGTGTTGATATTTCAAAATATCAAAATTGATTCTTGACTTTCCATTAGATCAACTTAAATTTTTGACTATGCATTTATAATGTGATTTAGGCATTGAACAGTTTTTCTAATAAATATACGGATAATATTGAGAAGTCAAGTTAGTTTATCCTGTTATTTTTTTCATTATTAGTTGATGATATAATTTACAAGTGTGAACACTCAACTTTTCAAACTAAAATTGCAAAAATTCTAACTTTTCGTTTCAAACTCATTTAAGTATCTCCTTGAAAATTCTCAACCAAACTCTTACGTTCTTTTGAGAGAGAATGGTTATTTTAGTCCCTCAATAATACTAGATAGTCACTCGGTCCCTTAATTATACATGTGACTATATTTAGTTCATAAATTATTTGTTTGTTTGCGAGAAAATTGATGAATTTAATATTTACTCTTTCATCGTTGTAAAATACAGTGACACAGTTACCTTTTTCTCTGCAAACTTTTAGCCCCAAAAACCCTCAGTTCTTATATCGTGGACCGCGGTCCACAATGCATTGTGGACCGCGGATCCCCAAAACGACGTCGTTTTGATTAATAAAACATACGGATGAATTCGCGCCACTCAGTTTCTTTTCATATATACTGCAGTTTCTTTTCAAATATACTGCAGTTTCTTTTCAAATATACTGCAGTTTCTTTTCATATATACTGCACTTTCTTTTCATATATACTGCACTTTCTTTTCAACATAACTGCAGTTTCCTTTCAACACAACTGCAGTTACTTTTGGATATAACTATAGTTTCATTCGATAATATACAACTGTAGTTTTATATGAAAAGAAACTGCAGTATATATGAAAAGAAACTGAGTGGCGCGAATTCATCCGTCTATTTCATTAATCAAAACGACGTCGTTTTGGGACCGCGGTCCACAATACGGTCCACGATATAATTTAGCTTCCTTTATCTCTTTCTCTTGCGTTGTTCAGGTATTTTTTTTCCTCACCAAAATTCTCCCTCCATTCTCACCATCCTCCCCACTTTGATTGAAACTGGCAATTTAAAATAGCTAAACACTTGTGTGAGACTGTCTCACGAATAAAAATAACAAAATCTATTGAGACTTGCGTTTTTGGACCAAAAACGTAAGTCCAAATAAAAATTTTATTTTCTAAGGGTTGCCTAATATTGAAATGGTCTTTGCTTGCAAATATATATCTGCCATTCATTCCCCACCACCCCATCTGTAGGAATCCTCTATACACAAGACATGAAAAAATTGAATTTTCTTTGATTTTTCTCATAATACAAGAGCCTAGTTCATTGAACCATATATCTTTTTCAATGATCGAATGCAGGATCTGTAACATGTTAATTAACATACATAAGTATAGAGAAGTCATTCGGTCAAGTATGGGATATTAAGGTGCTAAAAAATTGAGTTAAACTAAAAGTGGAGAATCTTCCAAATTTTCTTATTATATGCTTCTTTTTATACTTGGTAAGTTTTAACATTCAATCATACAAAGAAAAAGACCGCTGGAGTTTCATATGACAACTATGTATCTCCAAAGGTGCTTTGAGAAATGCAAAGGACAAATTGCTATGTTTCTAACAAGGATTAATCAGTAGTTCATTGCGCACTACAACTGAGAATAATCTAGGGATGACCCCAGTCCAGGTGGTAAGAGAGATCCACCTACAACTGAGAGGTCGTAGGTTCGAACCTCAAACCCCTGGGTTTGAGCCGGTCAGCTATGGGTGACTTAGGCTGGTTTACCCCCTGTGATCCTTTGCCCGGTTAGGGTCACAGGGTGAGGAATAAACCTCATAAAAAAAAAAAAAAAAAAAAAAACTGAGAATAATCTAATTGGCCTTTTAATACAACATTTAATGATATAAACAGATTGTTTCCTGATGACACAATTCAAACAAATTGCACACATATATATTATAGTACTCACCGCAATTTACATAATTGATGTGATACTAAAAATAATTAATTTATCAATTAAAGTTTGAGTTTGTTTCAGTGAATATGGTCAACTTAAAGTCTTTCGCAGTGGCGCTGGTGGACAATGTGGGTTCCGCTGCTATTTAAACTATGGGGTTGCAGTCCCCAAGGGGTATCCATCCCTGGAGATAAATGATATGTTTCCTAATTGGATAATGTTGCAGCTTTTCTTGGTGAAGAATTAAGTTGAAATAAAGGCCAAGGTACTATGTTTGGCCACTAGACCAAGGTTGTTGTCTGCCATTTATTCCACGGCACCCATATATAGTTGGAATAATATAAGGGTGTCTGGCAAATAATTGTTAGCGGATTGAGTTAGCGAGTTTGACTAGTTGATAGCATTAATTAGTTGTAGAAATATGTTTGATAAATTAGATGATAGCTGACTACATACGAAATGATATTTAAGAGTATAATTTATTTTCTTAAAAAACTTATTGAACTTTAGTTTTTTTTGGAACAATAAATTGTTACAAAAAGTAAATTAACTAAATACTCATACTAGTTGTTTAACAAAGTCAAGCAGCTGATAGTTGTCAAATAAGCCAAAATTAACAAAGTTTCCAAATAAGACAAGCAACCTTGTTTTTTTTTCTATAATACTTACTTTATTACATTGTAGTATCTGTTCATCTATACATTCTACAAAGAGTCAATACCCCATCCACTAAGACTCGATGATCTCATCAAGATCTTCTAGTTAGGCAACTTAGGCTGAATTTACCTAGGCCCGGTTGGCCACTAGATCGTATTTGTCTTTAAAATCCATTTTATTATTACTTTTATTTTATTCAATGTGAATGCTCAATCTTTTTATAAGCGAAGTCTGTATTTCTCGTCCTTGAGGCTACAGAGATCGTATATATGGCAGTCTCAGGCAGGTGGTGGTGGTGGTGGTTCGCGGTGGTGATCATGGTGGTATCATTATCAGAGCCTGCGTTGGCTAACCCACAAACCTACCAACTAGCTAAAGGTTGCAGCCCGTACAATACTAGCGATCCACCTGAAGATTTTGTGAGGAAAATCAACGCCACCTTCGCTCATCTCAGAAACCAATTCTCTAGAAGCAACAAAAGCTTTGCCACCGCCGAGCATATTCCTATCTATGCAATGGCACAATGTAGAGACTACCTCTCCAAGCCTGACTGTGTCGCCTGTTTCGATGCCGCCGTGTTAGTATCCCGACAATGCTCCATCGCCACCGGTGCTCGCGTCATATTTGATGGCTGCTTCCTCAGGTGAGTTGACTGAGTTCTACTAGATCGAGTTTAAATACCGGAGGGTATGTACCAATTCAAAGGTATACACCTGGAAAACCTCCTTTAAGTTCGTTGCTCGTAATTGATTGATTCAAACTAAAAAGATTAATAGGTTGACCAGATGTTGTGTACTAAGTAAACTCAGCTTAGGTTGTTCAAGTTCAATAGGTCGTTCCGTTGTACTTTATGATTACCAAATCAACAGTCGAACCAACTTGATTTGAGTTCTCACATGCATTTTGTTATCTTATTAGCTACTGGTGTTAGTTTCAGCTATTAGTTTTTCAGCTTTCAGATTTCAACTAGCTTATAGGTTAGGTATGCTAGACAGAGCCTAGGTAAACTCAGCTTAGGTTGCTCAGGGCTAATAAGCTGCTTTTGTTGTAGTCAAAATTGTAACTTTGTGATTACCAAGTCAATAGTTAGACTAACTTGGCTGGCCTGGTTGTCCACCTGAAAATATTAGTTATGATAAATACAATACCTGGAGCATTTTGTTTTGTTTTGTTTTGTATAGGTACGAGGTGAATGACTTCTACAATAAGATTACAGATGATGGAAACCGTCAAATTTGTGGCAAACGAACTGCCCACAATCAAGATGTTTTCAATACCACAGCACAACAACTACTAAATGAGCTTGTACTTGCAACGCCGAGAATTCATGGCTTTTTCGCTGCAGCAAAGCAGGAGATCTCTGGCGGTGGTGCTACCGCCTATGCGGTGGCACAATGTATTGAAACAATCACCCAAACTGGCTGTATGGAATGCTTGGCAATCGCTTACAGTAACATACAGAATTGTTTACCAAAATCTGGTTCTGGAAGAGCTGTTGACGTAGGGTGCTTCTTGAGATACTCAAACAAACATATTTTTGCAAATAACCAGACAACTAACCTAGCACCATTCCTAGGAGGAGGAGGTATAAAATCAGTTCTGTTCTCTTCATGTTTCTTAAAAATGTAACTCCATTTTAGTCTGTGTGAGCATAAATATAATATGTGCAGTCCAACTATCAGCTTAGGCTTTTAGTTGAGATGGAACACATGCTTTAATTGCCTGCACATGCATTCAGTAAATATGAATTATTAATATTCACCTAACTGGTAATATAATATCTTCTCCAGGGAGATCAGGAAAAAAGAAAGCTATTATTGCGGGTGTAGCCGGGGGTGTAGGAATCATTTTGGTTTTAGCAGCGCTTTTCCTTTACCAACAATCAAAAAAGCCCAAGGCAGCAAGAAGAGGTGATCTGATCTGAAGATGGTTTAATTTAGTGATACAACTTTCAATTCACTGTTTGGTTTTAACTTGTGGACTGTGTTCTTCTATATATAGGGGATATATTGGGGGCAACTCAGTTGAGAGGTCCAGAGAACTACGGATATAAAGATCTGAAAACTGCAACCAAAGGATTTAGTGAAGAAAATAAACTGGGGGAAGGAGGTTTTGGTGATGTATACAAGGTAATTGAGTAATATATAAAAGATCATATTAAATAAGAAGTCAATTTTACTATTTTCTCATCTTACAATTCTTGTATGACTAAACATCTTGCAGGGCACACTAAAGAACGGGGATGTGGTTGCAGTAAAAAAACTGGTGATTTCCAGTAGAGCAAAGGCAGACTTTGATAGTGAAGTTAGGCTTATTACAAATGTCCATCATCGCAATCTCATTCGTCTATTGGGATGCTCTGCCAAAGGAGAAGAGCTGTTACTGGTTTATGAATACATGGCAAATGCTAGCCTTGACAGATACATATATGGTGGGTGCTCCTAAAACATTATATTATTTCTTTGATTAGTATTATATATAATGATCTGATATGCTTACTTATGTGCTGGCATGGGATATATAAACTTTTCCAATTAATTCTTCATGAATGGCAGGAGATAAACGGGGGATGCTGAATTGGAAGCAACGAGTTGATATAATATTTGGTACAGCTAGGGGTCTTGCGTATCTACATGAGCAATTCCATGTATGCATCATACACAGAGACATAAAATCCAGCAATATACTACTTGATGATGAATTTCAACCCAAAATTGCTGACTTTGGTTTAGCAAGACTTTTGCCTGAAAATCAGAGCCATGTTAGCACCAAATTTGCAGGGACTTTGTAAGCTTAACACCATCTTAAATTATTCCAACACATTTTCTTTTCCACATATTTTCATCGAACATACTATTGAATTGCTTGTTGAAATAGGGGATATACAGCGCCAGAATATGCAATTCACGGCCATTTATCAGAGAAAGTTGACATCTACAGTTTCGGAGTTGTCGTCCTGGAGATCCTTAGTGGGCGAAGGAGCAGTGACATGCGAGTTGAACCTGTTACTGAGTATCTCCTTGAACAGGTACATAATTCCTTGTTTGAAAGAGGCATATCTTGATCTCATCTCTTCAACGTAACATTTGACTTGTGCGTGGTTCTATAATTATAAAGGCATGGAAACTGTACGAGAACGAGGACTGTCTAGGGCTGGTGGATAAGACTTTAGACCCGAATGAGTACAATGCAGAAGAAGTGAGGAGAATGTTGGAGATTGCATTGGTGTGCACCCAATCACCTCCCAATCTAAGGCCAAGCATGTCAGAAGTGGTGATCATGCTTTCAAGTGATCGTCCAATCTTTCAAAACAAACCAAACAGGCCATCCATGATTAGTGATTTCGATCAGAGGGTACTCACAGCCACAGACACATCAGCCACTACAGAATCATCCACTTCTCATGCCACCGCTTCATTTTCTGGATTCTCTGGCCGTTAGACTTTTTGTGAAATCTGTTTTTATTACATTGTAGCTTGCTTGTGAAGATGCTTGGATACAATTATGTAAATATTATGCATGCCCAGACATAACCGGTTAGCTTGGAGCATTTAGAGCAACGGTTGTAATCATAAGTTGATAAGAGCGGTCAGATTTGAATAAAGTAAATATATGATGTGAGGATACTCTCTCACAGACTTCATTTTATCACCATTCAACACAGCTTTTACAAATTTAAATGTGCCTAGCTATAAATACATTCATTCGAAGTTGAAAGATCGGATGTGTTGGCCAATTTGAGTAAATGTTTAGAAGAAGTGCGAATTAGATTCAAACAATTAAGAGTTCACCAGTGAGAGAGATAAAGCTATAATTTAATATCCAGGATTGAAGAGTTTGGCAGCCAAAGAAGAACTCAAGCCAAGTCAACATTATTGGAGAAGTGAACAATTTTGTGTTCAACTAACAACATCTCTACTTTGAAAATTAGGAGTAGTAAGGAGTGCCTTGCGAAAAGTGGTTGGTTTTGTGATCAAAGCACAAGTGCTCATGTCAAGACCTTGTGGTCTAGTGGCACCTGATTGTACTTGTGTGAAACTGCCTCACAAGTCTCAATCCCTGGGTCGGATCTTTGATTAATGGGTCAAATCTTTACGTAATGAGTTGGATCTTTGACCTTATTAATCAAATATCCGACCCCTCTAACAAATTAAGACCCGTAACACGGTCCCTTTATTATTTTAAACTCCCTATGTTTTTAGCAAATATAACATATAGTTTATTTGCAACTTAATATAAATTATAAACTCTAAAATAAGTTATACCAAATAGAGTCCGGGGACTTCACATTCTTTTTGTACAATTGATCATATCCTTGTATGTAGCGTTGGGAAATTTTCATATAATGCACATATAGTAGTGTTAGTTATTACTGACCCCAGAAAATTAAACTTCTTAACGTTATGATCAAACCTAGAGCTATCGATCATTTATTCCATGAAAAGTTTTGCAACATCTAGCAATAGTGTTAACTGAGAGCAAAATGAATTTTACATGAAATATTTAGCTTCAATTAAAACTAAGCTAGCCAAATAATGTTCTAATCAAAGCTAATTGGCCGTTGTTTTTTGCACGTCTAATAATGCTATGACAAGTGAATATGGATAAATTTTTCCACGGCGGCGCTGGTGGACATTGTGGTGGGTTCCACTGCTATTTACCCTATGGCACGGCGGCGCTTATCAATGCTAAATATATATCTGCCTGTCGCGAGTAAGCTTTGAACTACCTTGTCAGCATATAGTTAAGGATTGGAACACAATGACCAATATAATATAATTATTACACAACTAAACATTAAATTATCATAATAACACCAAATAAGAAACTAAAAACATTGATAATGCCAAAAAAAAATTAAAAAAAAAAAAATGAAAGCCATCACCATGGGTGGGCAGGGGCTTCGAACCAGTGAAAACCAAGACCTGCAAGTTGCAGAGGCTTTTGGCCATCTAGTCAATTATCATCTAGAAGATGATGTTTAGTGAAATATATAGGCTTTTTATTACGAGGGAAAGGATACATCGACAAGTTACACGGTCCAAAACAAAGTCATTTTGATGTTAAAAGAAAATTTATGTTTTACGCGCCTGTTAGAATAATGAATTGGGATAAGATAATATATTTTATGAATTAAAATAATGTACTTTATATGTGTTAGAATAATAAAATATTTGGAGTAAGGTAATGTATTTTATGAGTTAGAATAATGTATAATGTATTTTATGTGTTAATATATAATAATAAAATTTTTGAAATAAGATAATGTATTTTATAAGTTAAAATAATGTATTTTATAAGTTAAAAAAATTGTACTTAAATGTTTTTGAATCATGGTCGATACACACAATAACGATTAGGATACATTCATGTCATTATATTTCACATGGCCAAACTGGGCCAAGGTTGTCTGCCATTTATTCAAGGGTATCCATATAAAGTTAGAAATGGTACTGTCCTTGACAATCCATTTTATTTTTTATTTTGTTTTTATAACTCGAAAATATCATTTTTTTTTTCCATACACACATGCCTCAATGTAAGTCTGTGTATCAAATGATCCTTGGTCCCATGGCCATGGATTATAATAAAAAATTAAAATATAAATAAATAAATAAATAAATAAATATAGAATTTGATTCAAATGTGACGATACTCTCATATGTGGGGTCATGCAGACTCATCTTAATCATTGGATGCACTTAGATTAACGATTGAAAATCTGTAAAGATGGAAAAAATACGGTGACATTTTGGTAATTTTCTGCACCATGTATATTTTAGTGGTACACTAAGTGCTGGGATGTGGTGCATTTGTGAGTGTTCTATGGTGCACTTTTGAGTGAACACAAAGTGCTTGTCTGTGGTCGGTGCACTAATTAGAAAAAAATTACATTGTAAAATTGACAATAATTATAAAAATGACACAAAAAACTTTTTTTTTTTAATTTCATCATTAATGGTACAACTTCTGTAGATTTAAGATTGAAATTGAGTCAAACACCTTGTGCTCAGATGACAGACATGTAATGACTCTCTCATTGACTCTTTGTGCTTCAACAGGTTGATAAAGTATTCTATGATGACATGTAATGACTCTCTCATATGGGGTCATGGGATTGAGCCTCATATGGGGTCATGGTCTCTCATATGGGGTCATGGGATTGAGCCTCGTTGACTCTTTGTGCTTCAACAGGTTGATAAAGTGATTGTGCTTCAACAGGTTGATAAAGTGAGCCTCATTGACTCTTTGTGCTTCAACATAAAGTATTCTATGAATTTAGGGTCTTTCTCTCATATGGGGTTATGTGAGCCTCATTGACTCTTTGTGCTTCAACATAAAGTATTCTATGAATTTAGGGTCTTTCTCTCATATGGGGTCATGAGATTGAGCCTCATTGACTCTTTGTGCTTCAACAGGTTGATAAAGTATTCTATGACCCGTTTAACGGGGTCCACGTCCACCCACGTAGACTCACGTTCGCTCCGGGAGGCACAAGAGCTATTCTCTTTGTGCTTCAACAGGTTGATAAAGTATTCTATGACCCGTTTAACGGGGTCCACGTCCACCCACGTAGACTCACGTTCGCTCCGGGAGGCACAGGAGCTAGCCCAGGGGGAATCGTCACTTGTGGGGATCGAACCCGAGTTCTCCCAAAATTCCTCCCCACAAAGAGAGTTCACTTGCCGAGCTACCCCACTGGGGTTGAACAAATACTACTATGTAATAGAATCGGTAGTACTAAAAAAAAGTTGTTATCATATGATCATCTTCCTATATATTTAGTTTTTTATAAACCAATAATTTGTGTATTTCTCCACCGGGCTTTGCTTGAGCCAAGTGAACAGTGGTCGTATATGGAAGCTGGGTCAGGCAAGTGGCGGTGGTTGGCGGTGGTGATGTTGGTGGTGGTATCATCAATATCAGAACCTGCGTTTTCCAACCCACAAACCAACCTACTGGACAAGGGTTGCGGCCAAACCAACGTTACCGATACACCACCAGCTAATTATGCGAAGCAACTCAACGCCAGCTTTTCTGATCTCAGACGCCAATTATCCAGAAACAACAAAACCTTTGCCACCACTGCCCATCCTATCTACGCATTGGCACAGTGTAGAAACTACCTCTCCGAGCCTGACTGTCTGGCCTGTTTCGATGCCGCGGTGTTAGTAGCCCGAAACTGTTACCTCGCCACCGGTGCTCGTGTCATATTTGACGGTTGCTTCCTCAGGTGAGCTACGTTACCTTGTAGCTTAGGCGGGATTTTTACAACACTGCTGGTAGCTAATATATATGCACTACAAAAAAAATGCGAAAATAGCGACGGACGATTTTCGTCGCTAAATAGGTGAAATCCGTCGCTAAATTATTTAGTGACGAATTAGCGACAGATTTCGTACGCCGCTACTGTTTAGTAACGGATTATCGACAGATTTTGTCCGTCGCTAAAACTGTTTAGTGACGAATTAGACAGATTTTGTCTGTCGCAAAAATGAACATTGATAGAATTTAGTGACGCAATTTATTTCCGTCGCTAAAGTTAGCCATCCCGTTTGTGCGTACAGGTACGAGTCTATTATCTTCTACACTCAGATTACAGATGACGGAAGCCATCCCGTTTGTGGAGCACGAACTGTCCCCAAACAAGATGTTTTCAATACGACAGCGAAAGAACTACTGAATGATCTCGTATTCGCAACGCCCAGAATTAATGGCTTTTTCGCTGCAGCAAAGCGGGTCTCTGCTGCTGGTGCTACTGCCTATGCAGTGGCGCAATGTATTGAAACACTCACCGAAAGCAGCTGTCAGGCATGTTTGGTAATAGCTAACAGTAACATACAGAATTGTTTACTATCTTCAGTTGGAAGGGCTGTTGGCATTGGGTGCTTCATGAGATACTCAGACAAACATTTCTTTGCCAATAATCAGACAACCAATCTAGCACCCTTCCTAGGAGGAGGAGGAGAAGGAGGAGGAGGTATAAATAAAATCATCTCTTCTCTTCAATTCATGCTTGTTAATTAATTTAAGCACTCCTTTTTACCCTGCATATTCTGTAACTGGTAATTAACATCCATCCATCTTCTCCAGGGAGTTCAGGAAAGAAGAAAGCTATTATTGCGGGTGTAGCCGGGGGTGTAGGAATCATTTTGGTTTTAGCAGCGCTTTTCCTTTACCAACAATCAAAAAAGCCCAAGGCAGCAAGAAGAGGTGATCTGATCTGAATATGGTTTAGTCATTAGTGATACAACTTTCACTGTTTATTTGGTTAAAATTGTTTAGGTCTGTGCAGTGTTAACTTGTGGACTGTGTTCTTCTATAGGGGATATATTGGGGGCAACTCAGTTGAGAGGTCCAGAGAACTACGGATATAAAGATTTGAAAGCTGCAACAAAAGGATTTAGTGAAGAAAATAAATTGGGGGAAGGAGGTTTTGGTGATGTATACAAGGTGATTGATTGACTGAGTAATATAATATATAAAGATCATACTAAAAAACAAGTCAATCTTGTTATTTCCTCATCTTACAATTCTTGTATGAATAAACATCCTGCAGGGCACACTAAAGAACGGGGATGTGGTTGCAGTAAAGAAATTGGTGATTTCTAGTAGAGCAAAGGCAGACTTTGATAGCGAAGTTAGGCTTATTACAAATGTCCATCATCGCAATCTCATTCGTCTATTGGGATGCTCTGCCAAAGGAGAAGAGCTTCTACTGGTTTATGAATACATGGCAAATGCCAGCCTTGACAGATACATATATGGTGGGTGCAGACTGCAGTGCTCCTAAAACATTATTGGTTTGATTAGTATTATTATGATCTGATATGGTTACTTTGGTGCTGGCATGGGATATATATATAAACTTTTCCCATTAATTCTTCATGAATGGCAGGAGATAAACAGGGGGTGCTGAATTGGAAGCAAAGAATTGATATAATATTTGGTACAGCTAGGGGTCTTGCCTACCTGCACGAGCAGTTTCATGTATGCATCATACATAGAGACATAAAATCCAGCAATATACTATTAGATGATGAATTTCAGCCCAAAATTGCTGACTTTGGTTTGGCAAGGCTTTTACCTGAAAATCAGAGTCATGTTAGCACCAAATTTGCAGGGACTTTGTAAGCATAACACCCTTAGCTTATTTCTTTAACACATTTTTCTTTTCCACATATTATATTTTCACTAAACGTACTATATATTGCTTGTTGAAACAGAGGATATACAGCACCAGAATACGCAATTCATGGTCATTTATCAGAGAAAGTTGACGTCTACAGTTTCGGCATTGTCGTCCTAGAGATCATTAGTGGGCGAAGGAGCAGTGACATACGAGTTGAACCAGTAACTGAGTATCTCCTTGAACAGGTTCGTACATAATTCCTTGTCTAAAGATCAAGGTATATCTTGATTTGAATCTTCAACTCGTAACATAACATCATTTGACTCTTGTGCGTGGTTTTATATAATTATACAGGCATGGAAACTGTACGAGAATGAGAACTATCTGGAACTGGCAGATAAGACTTTAGAGGCGAGTGAGTATAAAGCAGAGGAAGTGAAGAGAATGTTGGAGATTGCATTGGTGTGCACTCAATCACCACCGAATCTAAGGCCAAGCATGTCGGAAGTGGTGATCATGCTTTCAAGTGACCGTCCAATCTTTCAAAACCAACCAAAGAGGCCATCCATGATTAGTGATTTCGATCAGAGGATACTCGCACTCACAGACACATCAGCCACTACAGCATCATCCACTTCTCATGCCACCGCTTCATTTTCTGGTGTCTCAGGCCGCTAGTATAGGCTTTTTATGAAATCTCTCTCTTTTTTTTTTTTTTTTTTAATCTAGCTTGCTTGCTTGCTTGTGATGATGCTGGGATTCAAAATTGTAAATATTATGCCCAGCCATAAATAAATAAATATATAGCAGTAGTAATTATTACAGTCGGCTCGACCAAATCATTTGTGTATATTGTAATTCTTCAGTATGCAAACTGGTTAGCTTGGAGCATTTAGAGCGGTACGATTTGTGTGGGCCTGTGGGGGATTAGAAAACAAAATCGAATTTGAGATGATTATTACATATTTACATTGAAATATAAACACTATTATATTAAAAAAAAACTATATATAGCAAATTATTCTATGAAACCATGTATCTTCAAGATTTTGATAAGCATTACAATTTCCCTATCACTTGGAAACCCAAGCTTGTCCCGTTCTACAAACTCAAACACCTTCCCAGCTGGTGGCCAGTCAAACTCCATCCCCTGCAAATTTTAATATTAATGGATAATCTTAGAGACATAAATGAGGTAAATCGCGAGATTTGCCTTAACTATATTTATAAGTCATGAATGTTTGTATACTAGTGTTCACAACACAGTCAAATTCATACCTAGACCTTGCACCCCACGTCTGCTAACAAAACAAAGCCTCTGAATTTATTTTGAGTTAGCTGACTAGTTGAGCTGTGCCCTGAGATATGTATTTGGTATATGATTTAAGCACCGGCCAGTTATGTTTTTCGAATAGATATAGAGGTAATAATGTTGAAAATTCAAGTTTCTCGTCATGTTTTTTCATTAATCATTGTTATATAAATGTGAAAATTCAAACTTTCCGAACAAAAAATGCAAAAGAATCATGTCAGGCTTCCCTTTATTTTTCATCACTTTTTTTTTTTACTGTCTCATGTGAAATTTTTTTTTACCAATAGAAATGTTTTGACTATTCAACATTTTAAATTTAGTGGCCCTTTAAGTTAGTGATATCAATATCAAAGATGGATGTTAGAAAGTGAAAAAATGAGGAGAAATAATCATTTTCCAATGCAAAATACTAATTTTTCAAACTAAAATCCTTGAAGTTCCCCCATCATGTTCAACATTTTCAAACAAGGCACATTTGTATTTAGCCAGAAAAATTAACTAAATGGCTAAATCGAGTAACAAATGCATAGTCATGAACGTAATTTAGTTCATTTATAAGTTGAGGACCAAATTTGACATTTTAAATAGTCAATGGACCCTTCCTGATTTTAACTCTATTGTTTGATCAAGTTGATCAAGAAATAAACAAATGAAGAATTCAGAGGGTTGGGACTTTATTTGGGGCAGTTGCAATGCATCCAACAATAGTTATTGGGTGTACAGTCGTCCACACACTCTGTGCTCCATGGTTTAAAAATCACGTCATTTTGTGCAATTTTTTTTGCGCACCTGCTGCAACTACAATATACATTTTTTTTTATAATTCATAATGTATATTATACTAACACATAAAATACATATTTTTTTAACACATAATATACATTATTCTAATATTTAATGTACATTATCTTACCCCAAAAGTTTTATTATTCTAACACATAATGTACATTATAAAATTTAACGATGTCGTTTTGGATAGTGGGCCACACAGCTGCGTGGACCCTAATTTGCCAACATCCAAACAGCCCTCTTTAGTGTGTTGGGTACGTTTGGAGGTCTAAACCACTCACTATTTGTTGATATTATATATCGTTAATGCGTGATCTTGACCTAAAAAATTATTGGAAAAACTATCATTACTACACCTCAGTGAGACAAAGACCAAGACCTTACACATTGTGCATTAGATATTTGGAAAAAGATGGTCCAATTAACTAGGATCTTACATTATTTGAAAAATGAGGAAAAAAAATCCAATTTTGATGACTCAGATAAATTATTGTAATGTTGCATTTCAAACTTAAAGTTGTTTTTTTTTTCTATTTTTTTGATGATAGCAAATATATTAATCAAAGATAGGAACGATTACAACAAAGCACAAAGAAGTGGTTAACCATTTCTTACAGTCAGATATAGAAACAATAATTTTCCTAGCTAGGCTACAGAAAACTTGATTCATAGACTGTATTACAAATAGGAAGCTTTCCTTGAAGGAACTTGCTGCTCCGTTAGATTCATTTATGATCTGGCTAGCCATAGGCAAGGCTAGTTGAACAGTTTTGCACACCCCATGGATTTTCATCTCCAATCTTCTGCTCATAGACAATATTTCCTTCTGCAAATCATGGTTGAGAAGGGGCACTTTTCTATTTTCGTCTAAGTTGTCCAGGATGAGTTTCACAACCACCATGACCATTTTAATCAAATCACGCTCCAATAAATACCTCGTCAAAATAAACGAGAGGAAAAAACTCGTGAAAGTAACGAGAGGAAATATACTCGTCAAAGGAACGAGAGGGAAAAAGTTGTTTAATTGTAATTCTTCAAATACCTAAGTTTTTTTTCTTTATTAATATACATATATTCAAACCAATTAAGCTATTGTGATTTTTTTTTTGGTGGCCATGTTTCTTAGAATTAATTTCAAATTTGATTAGGGATGGTAGTGAGTCGGGAGGACTACATCCATCATCCGACCTACCTTGTAAGTCACTACTCAGCCCACTGATGATCTCCAGGATGACGATGCCAAAACTGTAGATGTCAATTTTCTCTGATAAATGGTTATGAGTTGCATATTCTTGCCGGTGTTGTATATCCCATGTTGCAATAAGCAATAGTTAAGTGAAAAGAAAACGTGAAAAACAAAATAAGGTTGTTAGGATTACAAAGTCCTTGCAAATTTAGTTGTAAGATGATACTTATTTTCTGGTAAAAGCCTTGCCAAATCAAAATCAACTATTTTGGGCTTGAACTGCTCATGCAGATAGGCAATAGCCCTAGCCCTAGCCCAACCATTATAGTCTACACAGCTGTGTGGATTATACTATCAAATAATATATATTCAGTACACAAATAATGTACTTTTAGTATATTAAAAATGTACATTGTATTAAGGGAAAGTATGTTATTTAAGTACTGAAAGTAAATTATTTTATATAATGTACATTCAATACACAAATAATGTACTTTTAATATATTAAAAATATATTTTTTTGTTATGGTCCACATAATAATTTACCCCCTAGCAATCATTATTATATAAACCATAGTTCACACAGCTGTGTGGATCATAGCATCAAATAATGAACATTTAGTACGTACTTTAAGTCTATTAAAAATGTGCATCATATTCAAGGAAAGTACATTATTTGATTACTAAAAATACATTATTTTATATAATGTACATTTAATACACAAGTAATGTACTTTTAGTATATTAAAATGTACTCCCTCTGTCCCATTTTATCTGTCCTACTTACTATTCATTGGTCAAAGCAACTCTTTCTTTTTTGTTTGTTTTCTTTAGTATTTTTTACTTATATTTAAATTTGATTTTTTGTGTTTAATAGTACTTTTAATGTAGTTTCTAAATATATAAATTTTGTATATTAATACAAAAATTAATATTATGAAAAATTAGATTAAAAATAACTTCAGTCAAGCCTCGTTAACCGAACCCGACACATAAAATGAGACGGAGGGAGTACTTTTTATTATGGTATATACAATAATTTACCGTCGGCCCATAGCATGTCTACCCAAAGCCACTGCTCAGAGCTCGAAAAATTGGGGGCCCAATTGTTAAAAAACAAATTATATATATTCCAATATTCCATTCAGGATACAGCAGGCTGTCCAACACATGGCAATTTTGGCCCAATCTGTGATATTGTTTTTTTCTTTTGAAAACAATCTGTAATATTGTTAATTGCTTAAATCAGGGCTAAAATTGGGCCCAATTATTAAAAAAAAAAGAAAAAAAAAGAGAGAGAGAGAGAAAATATACAGTATATTCCCTGACTCCCTATTCTCTTTAATCTTGTCAAATTATTACGTGGACCAGGTCCACATAGTGTTGTATGAACCATAATAAAAAGTGTATTTTTAATATATTAAATGTATATTATTTGTGTGTTGAATGTACATTATACAATATAATGTATACTCAGTACATAAATAATCTGCATCTATTGAATACAATGTACATTTTAGTATACTAAAAGTACATTATTTTTATATTGAATGTACATTATTTGATAGTATGGTTCACACAACTGTGTAAACCATGGTCCACACAATAATGATTTTAATGTTTAATTGTACGTACGTTTATTTATTTATTTTTTGAATAGTACTGACTTTATTACAACGTAGTATCTGTTCATAATAATTACTTTCTGTTCATAATAATTACTTTCTCAACCTATTGAGACACAAAGAGAGTCAATATCACCTCCACTGAAGAATCTAGAGTGTCCACCAGCAAAGAATCCAGAGTGTCCACCAGCGCCGCAGTGGCGCAGTGTAAGAAGTTGCCCATATTCACTAGCTACTTCAATGCCACCTCTGCTAAAAATATTCAGTTGATGAATTTAGGTAATTTTAAATTAAGAGTGTGTTTGTAAAGCAGTGTTTGAGTACTCAAAGAAAATGAAGTCCAAAAAATATTCATTTTAGTCAACAAAAAAGAACCTATTTGACAGAAAATGGTTTTCCTAGTTTTTTAGTTGGAAAATATTTTCCAAATTTTTTTTTTCGATCTCTCTTCTTTTATTAAGTTAGTTTTCAGATTATTATTATTACTATCATCACAACCACCAAAACCACCACAATCACCACCACACCATAGGTTTGTAGATGTCTGAATTAGCCTTTGTTGTCTTCATGAAAGTTGTAGTCCTTTGAGATGTCGTTCCATGCCACTTGAATCACCTCATTTCAACAGTCATAGCTTTTTCGCTCCAAATTGCATATTTCTTCATCTCCTTTGTTCTTTTGGGTCTTGGGTCATGTCATGATACTTCCAACTCCCTCTTTTTCACTTTCTTGACATCTCATACAGAAAGTCAAAGCTTAATGTTAAGAAATTAGATGTTATATATTCATAATTTAGAAATTTAAAGTTTAATGTTCAGAAGTGGTGAAATGATGTGATTTTGACTAGGGTCAACGGTATAAGTATTGATTGCAAAGGCTTTTGGCCATTCAGTCAATTACAATCGCTATAAGTGCATAAGGTGATGATGAATAAAATAGGTGTTGTACCTATTATGAGGGAAAATATACATCGATGTCATTTGACATAGTCAGTGTACCTGGTTGACCGGCATTTATCCAGAGTATCTAACCCATATCATATAAAATTAGAAAGACAGGCCGGAAACCAAGACAGGCAATTTCAATATATTTATCCTCTATTGTTTTAAGCATAATTTGCGTATTTCTCCTCCTTGAGCCTAAATGGCAGGCTCAGGCAGGTGGTGGTGGTGGTTGGCGGTGGTGATTTTGGTTGTATCCGTATCAAAACCTGCGTTCTCCGACCCACAAACAAACCAAATAGGCAACCTGGGTTGCAGCGCCTACAATATTACCGATGCGCGTGGGCCAGATTATATCAGGGAAATCAACCTCAGCTTTGCTGATCTGAGAAACCAGTTATCCAGCGCCAACAAACGCTTTGCCACCTCCACTCAGTTGACTGTCTACGCAATGGTACAGTGCAGAAAGTACCTCTCCACTGCCGACTGTGTCGCCTGTTTCGATGCCGCCGTGGTAGTAACCCGAAACTGCTCCATCGCCACCAGCGCTGCTATTGTCATATTTGATGGCTGCTCCCTATGGTGAGTTGTAGTATGCTTAGCCGCCTTTTCAGTTGAGATGGAACACATGCTTCAATCCTGTACGTGCCTTTGTTTAATTTGTTTGTTTTAATTTGTATAGGTACCGCGATAGTTACTTCTACGACCAGATTACAGATCAGGTTACAGGAGGAACCTATCGAGTTTGTGGTAAACAAAATATTTTCAATGCGACAGCAGCAGAACAAATACTAAATGAGCTTCTACTTGCAACGCCCAAAATTAATGGCTTTTACGCTGCAGCAAAGCTGCAGGAGGAATCTCCTGGTGGTGCTACCACCTATGCGGTGGCGCAATGTGCTGAAACCGTGAGCCAAAGCAGCTGTAAAGATTGTTTGTCATTAGCTTACAATAACATAAAGGATTGTTTACCTAATTCTGCGGATGGAAGAGCTGTTGATGCAGGATGTTTCTTGAGATATTCAAACACCCCTTTTTTTGCTGATAACCAGACAACTGACATAACACGCTTCCTAGGAAGAGGTACTAGAATATATATGTTACCTTTCTTACTGTTTCTTAAGCACTCAGTTTTTGTCTAAACCCTGTACAGGCTCTGTAAATATATGAAATGGAAGTTTTAATGTTGGTAGCATCATCTTCTCCAGGGAGTTCATCAGGAAAGAAGAAACCTATTATTGTTGCGGGTGTAGTCGGTACTGTAGGAATCATTTTGGTGTTAGGAGCCCTTTTCCTTTTCTATTGGCAATCATGGAAGGCAAACGCTTGGAGAAGAGGTAAAGATTGTTTAGTGGCAGTCATCATATCAAATCTTGAAATTTTATAAATGCAGTTTTCGACAATGTTTAGGTAAAATTGTTTAGGTCTGTCTGTGTTAACTTATGGACTCTGTCTTCTTCTATAGGCAATATTTTGGGGGCAAAGAACTACATATATAAAGACTTGAAAGCTGCAACAAATGATTTCAGCCAAGAAAATATACTGGGCAAAGGAGGGTTTGGCTATGTATATAAGGTGAGTAACAATTCATGAGGGCAGAATGAAGTTTAAGAATTGAAAGAATAAGCAAAGTCACCACTCTGATCTTCTATGACTAAATAGGGCACATTACAAAACAAGGATGTGGTGGCAGTAAAGAAACTGACAACAATTTCTAGTAGAGCAAGGGCAAACTTCGAGACTGAAATTAGTCTTATTACAAATGCGAATCATCCCAATCTCATTCGTCTATTGGGATATTCTGGCAATGGAAAAGTGCTCATACTGGTTTATGAATACATGGCGAATTCCAGCCTTGATCGATACATATATGGTACCCCCATCGTCAAACATTATATTGTACACTATATAAATAAAATTTTTGGTCAAAATATAAACAAATTAAAACTTTTCCCATCCCATTTTTCATGATTGAATTGGCAGGAGAGAAACGGGGAATGCTAAATTGGCAGCAAAGGGTTGATATAATATTGGGTACAGCTAGGGGTCTTGCCTATCTGCATGAGCAGTTTGATGTATGCATCATACATAGAGACATAAAATCTAGCAATATACTACTGGATGACGAATTCCAGCCCAAAATAGCTGATTTTGGTTTGGCAAGGCTTTTACCAGAAAATAAGAGTCATCTTACAACTAAATTTGCAGGGACTTTGTAAGCCTAACAACGTAACCTTATTTTGTTTTCCATGTTTTCTTTTCACTTAACTATTGCTTGTTGCAACAGAGGATATACGGCTCCAGAATATGCAATTCATGGCCATCTATCAGAAAAAGTTGACATTTACAGTTTTGGCATTGTCATCCTGGAGATCATCAGTGGGCGAAGGAGTACTGACTTACAAGTTGAGCCTGTAACTGAGTATCTCCTTCAACAGGTAATTTCTTTTCTTGTATAAAGATCATAATCTGATTTATCTTGATATAAACACTTGACGACTTCTGTATATATGCATCATTTTATAATAAATACATACAGGCATGGAAATTGTATGAGAATGATGAACATCTAGGACTGGTGGATAGTACTTTAGACCCGAATGAGTATGAAGCAGAGGAAGTAAAGAGAACATTGGAAATAGCATTGGTGTGCACCCAATCACCCTCCAATATAAGGCCAAGTATGTCAGAAGTGGTGACCATGCTTTCAAGTACTGATGCCTCAATCATTCAAAAACCCCAAAACAAGCCTACAACTATTACTGATTTCGATAAGAGGAAACCTACAAACACTTCACCACTTACCCATGCCACCATTTCATTTTCTCATTTCTCAGGCCGCTAGCTACGCCTATTTTGATCTAGCTAGCTTGCTTGTGATGTGTTTGTATTTATTTATTTATATATTTTTTTAGAGCAAATACCAATTTTGATCCGATGAATATTCGCAAAAAAGATAATTTTGGTCTACATATTTAATTCTTACCAATTTTAATCAACGACTATTATTTTAGTACCAATTCTCATCCACGACTATTGTTTTAGTGTCAAAATTCATCACATCAGTCACCCATCCGTTTAAGACATGTCAAAATCTAAAAATTCCAATTTGAGCATGAATAAAGAGATTTAAATCTTAAGATCGATCCTAATATCAAACAGTCGTAAATATTTTCACATTTTCATTAGTCTTCTTTGAGAATCAACTTTTTCATTCATCACTTATTAATGGTTTTGAGCATACAATATATCAATTTCTTGGCAAAAACTTGTATGCGACCGTCTCACCATGAGACGGGTCGGGTCGGGGTGCAAATGTAACACTTATATGCAGAAATGTCATACTTATATGTTCAAATGTAATACTAATTGGGAATAAAATTTTTGTTACTTTTAAATATAAATGTAATACTTTTAAGGGAAAATACAATATTTTTACATTTTGATTTAAAAGTATTACTTTTTTCCTCGAAAGTATTATATTTGCCCTTAAAAGTAAGGGGCACTTGTCAACATTACTTATTATGAAAAATGTATTACTTTTTCTCTTATAGGTAACAAAAATTGTATTCTTGATTAGTGTTATATTTGAGCATATAAGTATGACATTTGCACATATAAGTATGACATTTGCATGGTGCTTTGATCCGACCCGACACGTCTCACGAATCAGGATCCGTGAGACGGTCTCACACAAGTGTGACCCCAATTTCTTTGCCTCACTATGAAAACCCTCAACTATGAGAGGGACTATGGATGGCGTGCTTTTAATCTTTATCGTTTACTTATATTATCCGTTAATAAATTTTTAAACAAAATCGATTTATCAAACGAAATTAACAAAATTTATATTTTCTAAAATGTTACAACTGATAATGAAATGAACTAAATTGATCACGGATCAATTAAGAAAATAAATTCAGTTCAATTAATTACTTCATTGTTATCTAAATAATGCACCCCTTTAAAAAAATATTGTAAGAACTATCACAAATTTAATGTAAAACATGTAATATGACTCATTCAAAGTCGTTTGTTGGGTGGGGCGAATGAAAATTAAACAGTATAATGGAGTGCTTAGAATTTGGTTCAATGAAAAGCTTTCTTAATTAATTCAGCAGCACTGAAACGGCATTTCCACAATTCCACGATGACTTCTTTGTCCACAAGCTTCTTGACTTGGGTTTGTTACGTTGAAGCGGAGGAAGAAAACAAATTACAAGTGGACCAATGGGTGGAGAAAAATGTAATGAAGGCACTAAAATTTAATTTAAATATAAGACTTATTTTCTGCTGACAGTTACTCACACCAATAATCTACTCATTAAGAAAGTTTTATATTGAAAAATTAGAAAGAAACAAATAAATTTATAGTAATTTAAGTTAAAATAAGCTAATTGCATGACTAAATAATTCACCGCGTTCAAATCATAGCCAAAATGAAACATGTCTTAATTACGAGCTATTATATAATAGCGGAGTTTACTAAATTCACTCTCTAATAGTAATTGTGGTTTTTCTCTTGTCATAAAAAAAATATTTTACTTATAAATCCGTATGGACAGCTCAACTGGTTACAGAAGTGAAGTTTGAAAACAAAGACACTGGGGCTTCTTGTGCGCAGTAAGCGCGCCAGTGTGGGGGCAACCTCTCGAAGTAGGGGCTATCCTCATTTGTCAACACTCAACTACAAGCCTACAACCTTTTCTCACGCTCAACTGTTCAATTTCTAATTCCTGGACTACGGAGTATTTTAGTATTATCATATTTAATTATATTTTTTTAAAAAAATTTAATAAATATTACATCGTTAATTTTAATTTAATTATCATGATTGATCATCCATTTAAATTTGCGTCATTTCACCTTTTAATAATAATAACTAATACGGAGTATTTAATTTCATTACTCAATTAAAAGATTTTATTATTCGTTTTCAAAAAAAAAAAAAAATTATTAAAGAGAGACAGAAATATTACATGTTGGGAAATTATATGTTAGTCATCTTTGTTAAATGTAAAATGAAAAAAAGAAATCTAAATGGAAGATGGCTTGTGAAAAATAAATGAAAATCTGTGATGTAATAATACAAAATCAGTGATGTAATATCTAGTTAGAGTTGGTCTATAAAGTGTTTTATCATTAGTTATAATTGACACAACACTTGTGATTGCTTTTTTTTTTTTTTTTTTTTTTTTTTTAATACAACTAACTCTATTACATTCTAGTATCTGTTCAAACATACTTTCTCAACCTATTGGAGCACAAAAAGTTAGTATTACCTTCACTTAGCCTCGAATCCATGACCTCTCATATGGGAGAGTCACCCCTCTGTGATTGTTTGAATAAGAGTTAATATAATAAAATATCTCTTAGCAATTGATATTTATTAATTTTTATTTTTTGATTTTCACTTTGATCATATTATTTTTTTATTTTTAATTTGATCATAAATGATTCATTGACTATTGATTTTGTTCAAGATCTGATTATCTGGTTCAGTATAATTTTTTAAGCGTTATATTTAATGGTAAGAATATAAAAATTAGCTTATTACTGAAATGGACAAATTGAGATCATAAACTTTATGCACTAGATTCATCATTAGTGTGAATGTGAAGAACGATGTTGATGCATAAATTAATTTGGACCATAGATAAGTTTTTGTCCCAATTAAAGGCGATTATATTTATCATTTGTTTTAGCACCCTTAAAAATACAAATTTGAAGAGATGATACTATTAGCTGCCACGTATACAAATTTAATTATGTAAATAAAAGTGTGAAAGACAGGAATATTACTCATATCATATAAAATTAGAAAGACAGGAAAGCAATACCGGCATTTTCAGTATATTTATCCTCCTTGAGCCTACAGTGGTGGTACATGGCAGGCTCAGGCAGGTGGTGGTGGTTGGCGGTGGTGATGTTGGTGGCATCACTATCACAACCTGCGTTCTCCGACCCACAAACAAACCAAATAGGCAGCCTGAGTTGCGGCAAGTACAATGTTACCGACGCGCCGGAATTTATCAGGGAACTCAATCTCAGCTTGACTGATCTGAGAAACCAGTTATCCAGCGCCAACAAACGCTTTGCCACCTCCACTCAGCGGGCTGTCTACGCAATGGTACAGTGCAGAAAGTACCTCTCCACTCCGGACTGTGTGTCCTGTTTCGATGCCGCCGTGTTAGTAACCCGAAACTGCACCTTCATCACCACCTTTGCTATTGTCATATTTGATGGCTGCTTCCTCAGGTAAGTTATTGAAGTATGCTTCAATTCGGCTTTTAGTTGAGATGGAACACATGCTTCAATTCCTGTACTGTGCCTTATAGGTACCAGGAGAGTTACTTCTACGATCAGATTACAGATCAGATTACAGAGGGAACCTATCCAGCTTGTGGTAACCGAACCGCTGGCAACCAAAATATTTTCAATGCCACAGCACAAGAACTACTAAATGAGCTTCTACTTGCAACGCCCAAAATTAATGGCTTTTATGCTGCAGTAAAGCTGGAGGAACCTGGTGGTGGTGGTGCTACCACCTATGGGGTGGCGCAATGTGCTGAAACCGTGAGCCAAAGCAACTGTCAAGATTGTTTGTCATTAGCTTACAATAACATAAAGGGTTGTTTAGCTAATTCTGCGGATGGAAGAGCTGTGGATGCAGGATGTTTCTTGAGATATTCAGACACTCCTTTTTTTGCTGATAACCAGACAACTGACATAACACGCTTCCTAGGAAGAGGTACGTATGTACTAGATAGAATACAACGGCCTTGTTTGGTAAATGACGGGTTAACTGATTGGGTTAGAAAGTATAACTAGTTGATAATATTAACTGATTGTATAAAAGTGTTTAGTAAATTAGTTGTTAGTTGATAGCTGTTTGATATAATTTTTTTTCTTAATAAGCTAATTGAAAAAGTTGCTCATGAATTTTAGTATTATGGAGTTACAAAAAATTGATTAATCATCTGTTTCTTAAGCACTCAGTTTTTGCCTAAACCCTGTACAGAACTGCCTTCACTCTGTAAATATATATGAAATGAAAGCTAAGTTTTGATGTTGGAAGCATATATATGTCAGCTAACTGGTAGCATCTTCTCCAGGGAGTTCATCAGGGAAGAAGAAACCTATTATTATTGTTGCGGGTATAGTCGGTACTGTAGGAATCATTTTGGCGTTAGGAGCCATTTTCCTTTTTTATCGGCAATCATGGAAGGCAAACGCTTGGAGAAGAGGTAAACATCTTTTCGATCACTGTTTAGTTAAAATTGTTTAGGTTGGTCTGTGTTAACTTATGGACTCTGTCTTTTTCTATAGGCAATATTTTGGGGGCAAAGTACTACATATATAATGACTTGAAAGCTGCTACAAATGATTTCAGCGAAGAAAATGTACTGGGCAAAGGAGGTTTTGGTGATGTATATAAGGTGAGTAATAATTCATGAGGGCAAGATGAAATTTCAATTCAGAATTGAAAGAATTAATATATAACCAAAGCCCCCATTCTGATCTATATGACTAAACTGCAGGGTACCCTACAAAGCGGGGATGTGGTAGCAGTAAAAAAACTGACAACAATTTCTAGTAGAGCAAAGGCAAACTTTGAGACTGAAATTAGTCTTATTACAAATGCGAATCATCCCAATCTCATTCGTCTATTGGGATATTCTGGCAATGGAAAAGTGCTCATACTGGTTTATGAATACATGGCAAATGCCAGCCTTGACCGATACATATATGGTACTCCCATCGTTAAACATTATATTGTACACTATAAATAAATTTTTTGATCAAAATATAAATAAAATTTTTCTCATCCCATTTTTTATGATTGAATTGGCAGGAGAGAAACGGGGAATGCTGAATTGGAAGCAAAGGGTTGATATAATACTGGGTACAGCTAGGGGTCTTGCCTATCTGCATGAGCAGTTTGATGTATGCATCATACACAGAGACATAAAATCTAGCAATATATTACTGGATGACGAATTTCAACCCAAAATAGCTGATTTTGGTTTGGCAAGGCTTTTACCAGAAAATAAGAGTCATCTTACAACTAAATTTGCAGGGACTTTGTAAGCCTAACAACGTAACCTTATTTTTTTTCCATGTTTTCTTTTCACTTAACTATTGCTTGTTCCAACAGAGGATATACAGCACCAGAATATGCAATTCATGGCCATTTATCAGAGAAAGTTGACATTTACAGTTTTGGCATTGTCATCTTGGAGATAATCAGTGGGCGTAGGAGTAGTGACTTACAAGTTGAGCCTGTAACTGAGTATCTCCTTCAACAGGTAATTTCTTTTCTTGTATGAAGGTCAGAAGCTGATTTATCTTGACATATTATTCACCACTTGACGACTTTTGTATATATGCATCGTTTTATAATAAATACATATATACAGGCATGGAATTTGTACGAGAATGATGAACATCTAGGACTGGTGGATAGTACTTTAGACCCGAATGAGTATGAAGTGGAGGAAGTGAAGAGAACGTTGGAAATAGCATTGGTGTGCACCCAATCACCCTCTAATATAAGGCCAAGCATGTCTGAAGTGGTGGTTATGCTTTCAAGTACTAATCCCTCAATCATTCAAAAACCCCAAAACAGGCCTACCACTATTACTGATTTCGATAAGAGGATACCTACAAACACTTCAACACTTACCCATGCCACCATTTCATTTTCTCGTTTCTCAGGTCGATAGCTACACCTATTTTGATCTAGCTAGCTAGCTTGCTTGTGATGTCTTTGTATTAATTTATTTATAATTTTTTTTAGAGCAAATACCAATTTTGGTTCGAGAATATACGTAAAATGACAATTTTGGTCTACATGTTTAATTCTTACCAATTTTCATCTACGACTATTATTTCAGTATCAATTTTCATCTACGACTATTGTTTTAGTGTCAAAATTCATCACGTAGTTACCTATCTGTTTAAGACATGTCGAAATCTAAAAAATTCTAAAGGTATTTTCGTCATTTTCAACTTAAGATCCCAATGAGCTTTAATAAAGAGACTTAAGTCCTAAGATCGATCCTAGTATGAAACAATCATAAATAGTTTCACATTTTCATTAGTCTTTTTATATATTATCAATTTCTCATTCACTCATAAACTGTTTTGAGCATACAATATATCAATTTCTTTGCCTCACTATGAAGAATCTGAATCCACTTTGACCCGATCCCAATCAAAAGTGAACCCACATATATGTATACCATAAAATAGCCACTAAAAGTTGTCATTTTAACTAAAATTTCTAACAAATAATGTATTATTGGTTCCAAAATATCGATTTCTTGTCAAGTCACCTAAGCACAATGAGTAATTCAATAAATGACAAAATCAGCTCAATAAGATATCAAGTAACCAGCAAACTATTAAATAAGAGCTAGGAAAAAGCCTATGTATGACACTTATCGAATGGCATTTCTGTAAATCCATTACCTCCGGCCACAAGATAACAACATTTGGCGTTTATGATATGATTAATTATGATCTATGTGAATTTCTCATTAAATTTCGTTTTTATCTTTTATTTGTCTTTAAAAAAAATAACAGAAGTGTTTCAAACTATATTGGAGTGCATGCATACTTGCATAGAATTTGGTGCAAAAAAAAAAAAGAAAACAGAAAAATGAGTTTACAAGACGATTTTTGTGGCTTGGTGATGACTTCTTTGTGGATAAGCTTCTTGCCTTGTGTAGTGGGTTTGTAGAATTGGACGAAGTAAACGAAAGTGGTCCAATAGGTGGAAAAAAATGTGATGAATACGAGTTAGAATTAGGCTAGAAGACGGTTCGGTTCGGAACTGCCGGTTCGCGGTTCCAAAATAGCCAGAACCAGAACCGGAACCTTATTTCTCCGGTTCTTGAACCGGCGGTTCCGGTTAGAACCGGCAGTTCTAACCAGACTTCTCTATTTTTAAGACTCCAAGTAACACGTAGACATATTGCATATTTATGTTTTCATATTATATGCTCAACACGAGTAACCCTCGTTGATAGCTGAAATTAAGGATATTTTGAGTTTACTTTTTTTTTTTTTTTTTCTTATTTTCGTTCGCTGTTGTATCTTGCTGAAATTGGATGGATTGCTCGAGTAATTCCATGGTTGTCTACTACTTGTGTTCCTGATAAGCACTAATTCTTAGTACTTTTATGTGCACAATTGATATCAAACTCATATGATTTCATGTTAATTGGAAGCTGAGTGTCTATTTGATCCTTTTGTATTATTTAGGTGATTTGGAGACATTGATTATAACATATTGTAAATTAGAGCTCAATTGGGTCAAAGACCTTGTGGTCAAGTGGCACTCGGTGTCCCGATTAACACTCTCACATGGATGATGGGAGTGAGTTCGAGCCTCAGTGGAGACTCATTGTACTTCAGTAGGTTGCAAGTTCTCATCTTGATCCTAAACTAGTTAGTTTTTTACCGTTCTAAATTGTATTGAACATTTAATCTCTGATTATATATGACTCATTCAAAGTCGTTTCTTGGGTTGGGCGAGTGCTTAGAATTTGGTTCAATGTAAAAGCTTTCTTAAGATGAGCAGCCCTGAAACGGCATTTCCACGATGACTTCTTGACTTGGGTTTGTCACGTTGAAGAGGAGGAAGAAAACAAATTACAAGTGGACCAATGGGTGGAGAAAAATGTGATGAAGCCACTAAATTTTAATTTATATATAAGACTTATTTTCTGCTGACAGTTACTCACACCAATAATCTACTCATTAAGAAAGTTTTATATTAAAAAATTAAAAAGAAACAAATAAATTTATAATAATGCCATAACTGTGGTCAAGAATGGCCCACAAAGTCACCCTCATGGTTAGGGCAAATTATTGCATGGACCATGGTCCATGCAATAATGATTGCATTGTTAGAAATTAGAATGTTAGAATCGTAAGCACCTTAGTCCTCGTCAACACTCAAAAACAAGTCTTACAACCTTTTCTCACGCTCAACTGTTCAATTTCTATTTCCTCAACTACGGAGTATTTTAGTATTATCATATTTAATTATATTTAAAAAAAATTAATCATATTACATCCTTAATTTTAATTTAATTGTTTAATCATCCATTTAAATTTGTGTCATTTCACCTTTTAATAATAATAACTAATATTTAATTTTATTATTCAATTGAATGATTTTATTAAAGAGAGAGAGAAATATTACATGTTGGGACAAAAAAACTTGAATAATGAAATTATGGCCGGTAGTCTTATTTGTTAAATGAAAAATAAAATCTAAATGGAAGATGGCTTGTGAAAAAGAAAATCAGTGATGTAATATCTAGTTAGAGTTGGTCTATAAAGTGTTTATCATTAGCTATAATTGGCACAACACTTGTGATTGTTTGAATAAGAGTTAATTTAAGAAAATATCTATTCACTATTGATATTTATTAATTTTTAATTTGATCATAAATGATTCATTGACTATTGATTTTGTGCAAGATCTGGCCATTTGATTCAATATCATTTAGTAAGCGTTATATTTAATGGCAAAAATATAAAAATTGACTTATTACTGAGATGAACAAATTGATTCATAAACTTTATACATTATGGAACTGCAAAGAACATGTTGATGTATACATTAATTTGGACTATACTAGTGATAAGTTTTAGATACTATTGAATATTTAGCGTCCATTACAGTGAATTCCAATAATTTTTTACAAGATCATAGTAAATGCATGCACCTTGCATTTTTTTTTTTTTGGGTACAATCCTTGCGTTGGTAATATCTAACATTACAAGTTTCTCATTTCAAAAAAAAAAAAAAAAAAACCATATAAGCACTAGGCGCATGAAATTAAATCAATAACGTCAAGTGCCTTGTTCCCAAGATTTAGCGTAGTTGGTTCGTTGACTGACTTAAATGTATGTTGGAAGGTTTGGATTGATCCCTTGTGCGCACATAAAGACTAGGAATCTAAGATCTGACTGGTGGGCTGATTGTGTGACTAGTGATTTACCTCTGCAGTAGCTCTAGGGGCAGGGTCCTACATGCTTAGAATTATTTCGACAAAACTAGAATCACCTAAGTTCAAAAAAGAAATGTTAAGTGCCTTTATTTATTTATTTTTTAAATTCAACTAATCCTTATGTAGCAATGATTATAATTAATGCTAGATGATTTTTAAAATGTTCATATGGTGCATTTAGTGTTGGTTATAAGAGCATCCATATGAATAGATTATATTATTTGGGGTTATTAATAGGACAATCAATAGATTATATTATTTGGGGTTATTAATAGGACAAGCAACCACTGTGCGCCCGTCCTCTTCCTTCTTTTACTTTCCTCTCAAAAAAAGGTTGAATTCCCAACCCGATAGTAAGATTAGACCTTTGCTCATTACGCACAAGGAGTCTCCTCATTTTAAGAGGTTGTTCCTATAATGGGGCTGGTAAGATTCGATCCCAGATTTTTCCTCTTAAATTTTACCCATGTGACCAGTTGAACTGGCTATGCGGGTTACTATAAAGCTTCTTAACGTGGGTTGTAATCAAACTTAGAGCGCAGCTATCATTTATTTTTATTTTTGCAACATCTAACAATAGTCATAATCGACACTAGAGCAAAGGATTTTTCACATAGAAAATATTTAGCTTCAATAATTACCACCTAGAAAGTGATATTCAATAAAAATAGGTTTTGCATTCTGAGGGGAACTGGGAAAATATACATCCATGTCAATTGACCTGGTCACCGGACCAAGGTTGACCGGCATTCATCGAGGGTAGGTTTTATATATATATATATATATATATATATATATATATACTTTTTCAAAGTACTGAAGCCCAACAAAGTCAATATTGACCCACTGAGGCTCGAACTCATGACCTCCCATTTGGGAGAGTCACCCCATGCCGCTTGACCACAAGGTCTTTGGCATATAAGAAGCTAAGAAGCTAAAGCACATTAATTAAATTAGAAATGATACTGTTCTTGAAAATCAATTTTGTTTTAATTTTCTTTTATTTATTAGGGATGATAACGGGACAGGGGAGTATATTCTGTCTCTTTGACTCTGCCTTGTATTCCGAACTCGTTCCTGTTGGGAAATAGAAAGTTCTCATAATTCTCATATTGTGAAAAAATTTTATCGACAGAGAATCTCTGCTTCCAATTAACCCTATAGTCAAATTAGTAGTTTAGTAAAATTTTTAATATGCGAGTAAAAGAATTTAAATATTAAATTCTTACTTTAAACTATCAAATTCAAATATTATTCTATTGTTAAGTCTTTAATTTTTCATAACTTCGTGTGTGGGTGGGGAGAAAAAAAAAAGGGACTAAGAAGGAAATAGAAGAGAAAGAGTAAGAGGAGAAAAAGAGGGTGGACAAAGGAGATGATGAAGTTTCAAAGTACTATTTTGGTGATATGTTTGATAAAGAACCATTGTTAATTTGGTGGGTTGATGACACAAGTAAAGAAAACGGTAGTATAATCTTTGAGGTAGGTGAATATGAAAATTTTGAAGATTGGGGTATAGAGTTGAGCATAAAAGAATTCCTCAGTGCTCATCATTTGAGATTTTACTTGGTAAACAATGTTAAAGATGAAAGAATATTCTTTGAATTAGATCAATGCAAAATATTTGTGAAAAAAATTACTAGGTATGTTACGTCCATGATGCATATAGTATTACTATAATGAATTTAGGTCCATAATGCAATATGAATCGTGTAGTCAATGATATATATAATTTGTGATGATTTCATATTATAATAGTTGTGTACTTACAATCAGCTACAATGATCACTCCAAATACTATAAACTAATGATTTTTCATTTTGCTTCACCCAAGCATACTTGCTAAAAAAATTTCTTTACCAAAATATCTAATGCAGTAATGCTCAATTCAATAAATATTATAGTGCAGATTGTTGACGAAGTCAGCTCAGAAGGGGCTAAATGTGATCCTATCATCCTATATATATTAACCATACCACTTTATATTTTATGAGCGCAGCCTAGCTAGCTACATTCTTATTTCAATTCCCCTCCTTGAGTCTACTATACTATACAGTGTTCACAAATGGCCTGGCGGTGGTGGTGGTTTGCGGTGGTGATGTTGGTGGCTTTAACATCAGAACCTGCGTTGTCCAACCCACAAGTCAACCAACTAGACATGGGTTGCAGCACGTACAATGTTACCGATGTACCACTTTTTTTCAGCCAAATCAACGCCAGCTTCGCTGATCTTGAAAACCAGTTATCCAGCGGCGACAAACGCTTTGCCACCACTCAGCAGCCCGTCTACACAATGATACAGTGCAGAGACTACCTTTCCAAGGCCGACTGTGTCGACTGTTTCAACGCCGCCGTGTCTGTTTCCCGAAAATGCAAAATCGCCACCGGCGCTCGTGTCATATTCGACGGCTGCTTCCTCAGGTGAGTGCTGAATCTTATGTCAGTGGTTCACCTTACAACCTTATCAGGTGAACTATGGTCCATAGATTCTGTTTTAGTTCATATCAGAGTAGTTAGTTGTGTTACATTGTTCAAATCAGTATAGTCATGGACTAAATAATGGCTGGTGGTGTTTGTTTTGTACAGATACGAGTCCAATCTGTTCTACAATAAGATTACAGATGAAGGAAACCATCCAATTTGTGGGAAACGAACTGCCCATAACCAAGACGCTTTCAATACGACAGCAGGACAACTACTAAACGACCTTGTAGAAGCAACCCCCAAAATTAATGGCTTTTTCGCTGCAGCAAAGCAGGAGGTCTCCGGTGGTAATGCCACCGCCTATGCGGTGGCACAGTGTATTCAAACAATCACCCCAAGCGGTTGTCAAGCTTGTTTGACATTAGCTTTCAGTAACATACAAGGTTGTTTGGGAAAATCTGCAGCTGCAAGAGCTGTTGACATAGGCTGCTTCTTGAGATACTCAGACAAACATTTTTTTGCCAGTAATCAGACCACTAACCTTGCACCTTTCCTAGGAGGAGGAGGTATAAAATTGAATCTGTTCTCTCTCTTCATGTTTCTTAACCACTCACTTTCTCTGCCACTGTTGCAAAAATCGGCTACCTAGGCGTTAGGCCATCCTACATCCGAGGCGAATTGGGCCCTAGAGGCCTAAGTGGGTGGCCGGCCACCTAGGCGCTTAACTTGGCCAACTTGACAAAATTAGCTGAGTTAAAGGGCGAGTAGGCCTTGTTAATTTTTTATTATATATATATATATATATAAAGTTATTTATTTATATAGATAAGAGAAGTATTTATATATATATATGACATACACCCACCCATCTGCACTATTTTTTCTTTTTATAGGCTGCCGCCTAGACGGTGTCTAAACGGCCGCGGTCTAGATCGCCTAGGCGCTAGGCGCTAGTCTACTGCCTAGTGTAACCCTGCTTTCTGCCTTAACAGCTATCCCTCACTCTTTATGCCCTGTAACATTATCTTCTGATCTCCAGGGAGTTCAGAGAAGAAGAAAGATATTATTATTGCGGGTGTTGCCGGTGGTGTAGGAATCATTTTGGTATTAGCAGCCATTTCCCTTTTCTATCTACAATCAAGAAAGTCAAAGGCAGCAAGAAGAGGTAGTGATCATATCCAATCTTATTCATATATATACAAGTTCCGCTGTTAGTCTCGTTAAAAAATTGTTAAGGTCTATATGTGTGAATTTATGGGCTGTCTTTTTCTATAGGCGATATTTTGGTGGCAACTCAGTTGAGAAGTCCGGAGAACTACAGATATAAAGATTTGAAAGCTGCAACCAAAAGTTTCAGCGAAGAAAATAAACTCGGAGAAGGAGGTTTTGGTGATGTATATAAGGTAATAGATCATACTATTCTTCCGGGCAACAATTTCAGAAAGAATAACCAAATTGATAAAACCAATCTTCTATGACTGAATATCCAGGGCACACTAAAGAACGGGGATGTGATTGCAGTAAAGAAACTAGCAATAGTTTCCAGTACAGCAAAAGCAGACTTCGATACTGAAGTCCGACTTATTACAAACGTCCATCATCGCAATCTCATTCGTCTACTGGGATGTTCTGGCAAAGGAGAAGAGTTGTTACTGGTTTATGAATACATGGCAAATACCAGCCTTGACAGATACATATATGGTGCTGTGATATAAACTTTTAGTATGCTCAAAATGCTCTTATTAGTACTTCTGTGCTGGGATATAAACTTTTCCCATTTTTAATGATTGGCAGGTGACAAACAAGGGGTACTGAACTGGAAGCAAAGGGTTGATATCATATTTGGAACAGCTAGAGGTCTTGCCTATCTGCATGAGCAGTTCCATGTATGCATCATACACAGAGACATTAAATCCAGCAATATATTACTAGATGATGCATTCCAGCCGAAAATAGCTGATTTTGGTTTGGCAAGACTTTTACCTGAAAGCAAGAGTCATCTTACCACTAAATTTGCAGGGACTATGTAAGCTTAACAGCGTTATTTCATTTCCACATTTTTCTTCCCACGAGTTTTCAATTCACTAGACTAAATAAGAATGTTTTGTTGCTGCAACAGGGGATATACAGCGCCCGAGTATGCAATTCATGGTCATTTATCCGAGAAAGTTGACATTTACAGTTTTGGCATACTCATTCTGGAGATTATTAGTGGGCGAAGGAGCAGTGACATACGAGTTGAGCCTGTAACTGAGTATCTGCTTGAACAGGTAATTTAATTTCCTGTTGAACAATAATGTCGAAAGAGGTATTCTTGATGTTTTCAATGTTATATTTGACTTGTGGCATCATTTTATACAGGCATGGAAATTGTACGAGAATGAGGATTATTTAGGAATGATGGATAAAAATTTAGACCCGAATGAGTGTAAAGCAGAGGAAGTGAAGAGAATGTTGGAGATTGCATTGGTGTGCACCCAATCGCCCCCCAATCTTAGGCCAAATATGTCAGAAGTGGTGATCATGCTTTCAACTAATCTTCCGATCTTTCAAAAACCCACCAAACAGGCCAACAACGATGGCGATGAGTGATGTCGATAAGAGAGTACTTATAGACGCACCAGCCACTACAGCTTCATGGACTCCTCATGCCACCGCTTCATTTTATGCTTTCTCAGGCCGCTAGGCTTTTTGTGAAATCTGTTGTTGTTGTTGTTGTTGTGTTTTTTTCTTTTTTCCCTCTTGTTTTGCAAATGTTGAATAATTGTATAGTAATAAGGTACTTAAGTTGTCAAGGCTATAAAAAAACTTCAATAATATTTTGAAAAAAGTTCAAATTAATCACTGAAGTGCAAATAAAAATATAATTAGGTCACTGAAAACTTCAAGAAAAAAAATTATATCTTTGAGTTGTCCAAAATTATTCAATTCGATAAAATTTGACTTGTTCTCTCAGTTATTGCTGGCGTGATGATCATCCTATTAAAAGAATTATTTTTTAAATTTATTTTAATAATTTTAAATAAAAAAAATTAAGAACCTCCCCACCCTCTCTGTCTTCGTCTCCCTTTTAGGCCAAAGATAAAGATGTTTTCTTTTTCATCTTCGATCGGGAGCACTGTTGTAAAAATCGGCCTAGGCGGCGCCTAGGCGCCCGCCTAGGCGCTAGGCGCCCCTAGGCCGTTCCGCTTTCGTTGCTAGGCGGTAAAAAATCGGTCGGCCGGCTAGGCGGCAAAATCAACCTAGTCGGCCGGCTAGGCGGCAAAATCGGCCTAGGCGGCCAACTCGGTCAACTCGGCCAAGTTGACCGATTTCATCCGATTTCGACCGAGTTATTCCGATTTTGACTGGTCGTTGAAGTCTAGACTGCTACTGTAAAGTTTTAAACTTTAAACATTTAATTTATTTCATTAGTTAATACATTTTATTCATTGATTCTATAATCCAATTTATTAATTAATAATTATTCATTTATTTGATTTATTTCATACTTCAACAAACATTATTACCATATCCTGTTTATTATTTATAGTTTGCTACTTTGAATCATTGGATGATTGATTGAATGTTGAAAATTGCAAGTCTGCCATTGTTTTTTTTGTGCCCGCCTAGCGCCGCCTAGATTCCGCCTAGGCCCCGCCTAAGCCGCCTAGGCGCTAGGCGCTACCCGGGCGCCCGACTAGCGCCTAGCGCCTATTGCAACCATGATCGGGAGACAAAGCATTTTCTTCATCTCCAGTGGAAGACGAAGAGCTTTCTATCTTTAGTCAGAGGCGAAGACGGAGAGGGGATGGGTTGTTCCTTTTCTTTAAAAAAATTGTTTAAAATTATTAAACTAAATTTTAAAAGTAATTGTTTAATAAGGTAACCACAATGTCAACATGTTCAAATTGTATGATTTTGGACCGTTCAAGTGCCTTTTTAGAAAAGAGTCTTGAAAGTCACATAACGTCGGAATTTAAGGACAAGTTACAAGTAGTTATTAGACACAAACCAAACTTGTCAAATCTAGGCCCAATATTTTATTCCCAAGTGAGAGAGAATCAAATTTGTTTCCCTCCCATAAACAAATTCGAAACACAACTATAAATAGGAGGAATGTTAAAAGAAGATACAAAGAAGATAAAAGAGATAATATCAAGTTTTCTAGCATTCAAAAAGCTTCATACGTCAATTATCAAGAGTATTAAGAGACTTCAAGCTTAAAGAAAATTAAATCTAGCGCTCTTAATATCTTAGTTGGAGGATTATTCAACATTTGTGTTGAAATTTGATAGAAAGAGAAAGAGTAGCAAGGGTAGCGTTGTACAAACTTGGACAAACTCGTGACCAAAGTACTTTTTTGGCTCATCCGATCCACAGTAAAGTTTGTGGTGATACAAAATTTAATTGAAACTATATACAGTACTAGGAATCACGGTATTTCCAACCACCTAAAAGTGATCGAAAATGCCCTAAATCCGATTGAAAATATTCGTTCCGACCACTTTTCCAACCACATTGAGTATCCGGATTCCGGAAAAGCTTTAGTCGCTATTTCCGACCACCCGCAAACGTGGTCGAAAATAGCCACTAGTATCCCAACGTGGTCAGAAAAAAACTTCCACCAAGAGATTTGGCTCGTTCCGGTACGTAATATGATTCATTCAAAGTCGTTTTTTGGGTTGGCCGAATGCAAATTTATTAAATAGTTGTGTTTCGATCAAGCAATAATGGAGTGCTTAGAATTTGGTTCAATGAAAATCTTTCTTAAATCTTAATTAGGTTCAGTGGCACTGAAAGGCGACATTTGGAAAATGAGTGTATAGTCCGGACAACATTTTGGCGATGACTTCTTTGTCCACAAGCAAGCATCTTGACTTGTCTAATGGCATGGATTTGTTGAAGTGGAGGAAAAAAAAAACAAAAGTGGAGCAATGGGTGGAGAAAGATGTGATAAAGGCACTAATTGACGTTTATCATGAGCTTATGGAAGATAGGACATTCCTACTCTGAAAAGTCATGCTATCACACTTCCAAAGCAACACGACTCAAAGTCTACTTTCTCAACCTACTGAAACACAAAGAATTAATATCGCTTTCACTAAGATTCGGAACATACCCTTTGCATATAAGAGTGCAACCAGGTACCACTAGAACAGTCTTGACAGTTAATTGATTAAATAATTCAACACCGCATTTAAATCGTTGACAAAATGAAGCATGGCATCAATGCGAACAATTATATGATAACAGAATTTATTCAATTCATATTATCAAATAGTTAGTACAAACTTCTTATTTCATATAAAAAACAATTAGCTAATTAATTAAATAATTCAATACCGCATAAAATCCAAAGCCAAAACGACACAAGCCATAACTGCGGTCAAGTATGGCCCTCGAAGTCACCCTCTCACCGTCAATGTTATAGTGCTCAGCACCTTAGTCTTCGTCAACAGTCAACTACCACCTTGCCTCACGTTCAACTGTTCAATTTCTATTTTCTATTAGAGAAAATTTCAATTTTAATTATAGAGTATTGTAGTACTATTACATTTTGTTATAGTTTTTATATTTTACTCCATTACATTTTGACATTCATTTGCTTATTACATATAACATCTGTTTAAAATTTTTATTAATTCACTATTCAAAATTTTTATTAATTCACTATTTAATAATATTGACTGACACGTAATTTCATTATTCAATTAAAAGAGTTTACGAGACAAAGAGGAAATTTGCATGATTTGACAAGAAAAACTTGAATAATAAAATTATATGTCAATCCTCTTTGTTAAATGTAAAATGTGAAAAAATCTAAATGGAAGATGATTTGTGAAAAATAAATGAAAATCAATGATGTAATGATAATACAAAATTAAAAGAGTATGAGTGTATGACTAAATACAACAATAACATAATAATAACGGAATAGAAGTGAAATTTGGTACTTGGATTCCTTGATTATTTAAACAATAAATTTTGTATAACACACAACATAATGATTGTTTGGATAGTTAATCGAGTTTGAAATGGTTCGGTTAGTACACTCAAGTACTCAACCACCCTTATTGGACTTATGGGAAGCAGAGGTGGCACTGAACTAGCTATATAGTGATTATGGGCAACTTCTTCCACTGCTGCGCTGGTGGACACTGGATCTGTCGCTAGTGAACTACTTTGTTAACACTATCTCAGTGCTTCACCTTATGAAGAGGATCATGGTCAAGACTATGATAATTGCTATACTCAATAGTGGACCTGGTTGACCGGCATTTATCAAGGGTATCTAGCCCAGATAAAATTAGAAATAATTAATTTTATTACGATTTTCTTTTATGTTTTCTGAAAAATGAAAGACAGGAAACACATTGGCAATTTCAATATATTTACCCTCAATTATATATTTTTTAAACCCAAAAAGAAAAAAATTTTGAGTACTTCTCTTCTCCTCCTTGAGCCTAGCTAGCTACAGTGGTGGTAAATGGGAAGCTCAGGCAGGTGGTGGTGCTTAGCGGCGGTGATGTTGGTGGTATCAATATCAGAACCTGCATTCTCCGACCCACAAACAAACCAAATAGGCAACCTGGCTTGCAGCACCTACAATGTCACTGGTGCACCAGATTATTATATCAGGGAACTCAACCTCAGCTTTGTTGATCTCAGAAACCAGTTATCCGGCGGCGACAAACGCTTTGCCACCACCACTCAGCGGGATGTCTACGCAATGGTACAGTGCAGAAAGTACCTCTCCACTGCAGACTGTGTCGCCTGTTTCGATGCCGCCGTGTTAGGAACCCGAAACTGCTCCATGGCCACCACCTCTGCTATTGTATTTGATGGCTGCTTCCTCAGGTAAGTTGAAATATATGTTTCTGCTTTTAGTCGAGATGGAACACATATTTCAATCCAGTGCCTCACGTTGTTATGTATAGGTACCAGGACAGTTACTTCTACGATCAGAGTATAGATCCGATTGCAGGAGGAATCTTTCCAGAAGTTTGTGGCAAACGAACTGCCCGCAACCAAGATATGTTCAATGCGTCAACACAACAACTTTTAAATGAGCTTCTACTTGCAACGCCCAGAATTAATGGCTTTTACGCTGCAGCAAAGCTGCAGGAGGAACCTACTGGTGGTGCTACCACCTATGCGGTTGCGCAATGTGCTGAAACCGTGAGCAAAAGCAACTGTGAAGATTGTTTGATATTAGCTTACAATAACATTGAGGGTTGTTTACCTAATTCTGCGGATGGAAGAGCTGTGTATGCAGGATGTTTCTTGAGATATTCAGACACCCCTTTTTTTGCTGATAACCAGACAACTGATATAGCACCCTTCCTAGTAAGAGGTATATATATCGATATATATAAGCTAGAATATAATATGTTATCTTTAATTTCTTAAGCACTGAGTGTTGGAAGCATCACCTAACTGATAGCATCTTCTCCAGGGAGTAGTTCAGGAAAGAAGAAACCTATTCTTGCAGGTGTAGTCGGTACTGTAGGGATCATTTTGGTATTAGCAGCCCTTTTCTTTTGGTATCTGCAATCAAGAAAGCAAAATGCTCGGCTAAGAGGTGAAGCTCCTTCAGTGGCAGTCATCATATCCAATCTTCATATTTTGTTAAAATTGTTTACGTCTGTACGTGTTAACTTATATATGGACTGCCTTCTTCTATATATAGGCAATATTTTGGGGGCAAAGAGCTACATATATAAAGATTTGAAAGCTGCAACAAATGATTTCAGCGAAGAAAATATACTGGGTAAAGGAGGTTTTGGTGATGTATATAAGGTGAGTAACAACAATTCATAAGGGTAGAATGAAATTGCAGGGCACTCTGATCTTCTATGACTTAACTGCAGGGCACCTTACAATGCGGGGATGTGGTGGCAGTAAAGAAACTGACAACAATTTCTAGTAGAGCAAAGACAAACTTTGAGACTGAAGTTAGTCTTATTACAAATGCGAAACATCCCAATCTCATTCGTCTATTGGGATATTCTGGCAATGAAAAAGTGCTCATACTGGTCTATGAATACATGAAAAATGCCAGCCTTGACAGATACATATATGGTACTGTACCATACTCCTATATATCCTCAAACATTATTTTCTATAAATAAAACTTTTCCCATCCATTTTTCATTAATGAATTGGCAGGAGAGAAACGAGGAATGCTGAATTGGAAGCAAAGGTTTGATATAATATTGGGTACAGCTAGGGGCCTTGCATATCTGCATGAGCACTTGGATGTATGCATCATACATAGAGACATAAAATCCGGGAATATACTACTTGATGACGAATTTCAGCCCAAAATAGCTGATTTTGGTTTAGCAAGGCTTTTACCAGAAAATAAGAGTCATCTTACAACTAAATTTGCAGGGACTTTGTAAGCCTAAGCCTAATTAACATCCTTATTTTGTTTTCCATGTTAATTTCCACTTAACTATTGCTTGTTGCAACGTAACAGGGGATATACAGCGCCAGAATATGCAATTCATGGCCATTTATCGGAGAAAGTAGACATCTACAGTTTTGGCATTGTCATCCTGGAGATCATTAGTGGGCGACGGAGCAGTGACTTACAAGTTGAGCCTGTAACTGAGTATCTCCTAGAGCAGGTAATTTCTTATCTAAAGAATCAGCTTGTTTATTATCTTGATATATTATTAAACATTTGGCTTTTGTATATATTAATATATGTAAGTATCATTTTATAATAAATACAGGCATGGAAATTGTACGAGAATGATGAACATCTAGGACTGGTAGACAATAATTTAGACCCAAATGAGTATGAAGCAGAGGAAGTCAAGAGAATGTTGGAAATAGCACTTGTGTGCACCCAATCACCTTCAAGAATAAGGCCAAGCATGTCAGAAGTAGTGGTCATGCTTTCAAGTATGGATGTCTCAATAATTCAAAAACCTCAAAACAGGCCTACCACTATTACTGATTTCAGTAAGAGAATACCTACAGCTACAAACGGTTCAACACTTACTAATGCCACCATTTCATTTTCTCGTTTTTCAGGCCGTTAGCTACGCCTATTTTAATCTAGCTAGCTTGCTTGTGAACTGTGGGTGTTTGTATTTATTTATTTATAGATTTTTTATCCATAAATAAATATAGATATGTATATATAGAACAAAATATAAGCATGTGTGTAAGTAAATGATTTTTTTTATGTTACAAAAATTTAAAGACTTGTGAATACCTGATACCATGAGTTTTTTTCAAGATGCCTATTAGATTCTATGCAAAAGGAATAGCTCCCAATTTTATTTCTAGAAATAAAAAATCTATACAAACAAATAAAATAAGTTTATTCTTTGAAATGTTAGTCTATTTCTGGACTTAATTATTTTATGAGCTAAACCTGCTATAATAATAGTATTTTAGAAGAATAATGGAACAATGCTCTTTTTTCCTTTGCTTAACACCTCTTTCCATTGCGAAGGCTTGACAGTCATCATGTTATAATATATGCTATGCATCTTTATGGGGTATGATTAAATGGTGTTTCTAGTCATGTGAATTGTTCAATATGCTTTATTGGAACGAAGGATCGGATTTAGTTTTGAAAACTTGCTTTATTGCTAAGGATTTAGTCTTACTAACCTTGTCTATTCGCATATCAAAGTTGTGGTTTGTAAACCAAACATTATTTTTATAAACAAATCCATCTTAATATAAATATCTTTAAAATTTTATTTGAGCTATTTGACATGCATGTTATTCATTGTTTGTCTTATTAGTATATGTAGTTGTATAACAAACTTATATGATGTGTGAACCCGATCCCATAGTAACTATAGTGGAAAGAACCTTCCCAAACGCGAGATATACATGCCATGCTTGACGAGTCGCACCTAGAATGCCAAGCGATCCTCTCTGACTTTAGATGTCGTTGATCAAATTAATCAGTACATGTGCAACATGAACACTGCAGAACAAACATATTTAAGTTGTGACTCTTTGTGTAAGACAGAATCAAACGGTGAAAATCTATTAGAAGTACACACTCCTGAATTCCTAAGTAGTTTGAGATTGTCTGGACTCCCTAATCATTCATTGACATTAAAGGTTGGTGCACCTGTTATGTTATTGCGGAACATAGACCACTCTCTTGGTTTTCTATGCGTCTCATCGTCACAAGATTGACAAATCACATTGTCGAAGCAAGAATAGTTAATGAAACACATGAAGGAATCAAAGTACTTATCCCCCGAATGTCTCTCACTCATTCTGATACAAGATTGCCCTTCAAGTTCTAGCATAAGCAATTCTCATTGATGCTCGCATCATGGATGGCTATCAACAAAAGCCAGGACCAAACACTAACTCATGTTGGGTTATTGCTGAAAAATCGATGTTTAATTGTACGGTCAATTGCTTAAGATACGTGTTAGCTCTAGACGAGGATGGACAAGATTCTGTTGCTACTACCAATGTCGCCTACAAAGAGATTTTCAATAATGTGTAATTTAAACCGGTGATATTATTGATAAGTGCAAAAGATGCCATCTTTAGAAGGTTATTATCGGATCGTCTAGTGCGCAATCGATGGCTTTTGTGTTTGATTTGCCCATTTATTGCATTAGAATACTTGATTTTGTCATTGAACCCCATTACATACTTGGCTAATTGTTTTGTAGGTAAACGAGGGGAATAAAGAAGGAAAATAGCATTAGTTTGGAGAGGAAACCCGAGGAACATGCAAGAACGAAATCGAAAAGAATCAACGAAGAAAGAAGACCGAAACGGGCGAAGAAACAGAGCCTGGACGCAGGTTGGACGCGCGTCCAGCCCGCGCCCGGCGTCCCGAGGTCGAAACTTCAGAGAGGTGTCTGATGGACGCCGGGGCGGACGCGCGCGTCCACCCCGCGTCCATCAGAAAGCCGCAAACTTCAGAGAGCGCAAATGCGGACGCGGGGCGGACGCCCGCGTCCGCATCGCGTCCGGCTGTGCGCCGTAGCGCACAGCCAGGGCGGACGCGGGGCGGACGCCCGCGTCCGCCGCGCGTCCAGTCGCGCGCTGTTGCGCGCTCGGCTGGGCGCGAGGCCGGACGCTCGTCCGGCCCGCGTCCAGCGCGATCGGGCAGCGTATTTTGTGCGCGTTTTTGGGTTTAAAACAGAGTTTTTGTTCTGTTTTTTTGGGGATCCAATCCATTACACTTCAATTCCACACCTTAGAATATTTCTCTCTCTAGGATTAGCCTAGAGAGATCACTCCACATTGCAATTCTTAGGTTTAGATTAGATTTAGAGAAGAATTCCATTGTGCAAGATTGTAATCAACATTCAAGTTCAAGATTGAAGTTCAATTTCAAGTTCAAGATCAAATTCTTCATTCAATTTCTAGCTAAGACTTCCTTTTAATTTCTTGCTATTACTTTTGTCTTTTGCTATTTCAATTCCAAGTATGATTAGATAGACCTTTGTGGATTTGGATTGAGCAATGTTGTATGGATATTCTTGAGCTTTGAATTGATTAATTAGGTTTTGCAATTGCTTTGATTATGAGTTTGGTTGTGTGAATGGTGATCTTGTTTGACTCTTGTGTGGGAATGATCAACCTATATGAGAGATGTTTGGAGAAGGAGTCTCATCTATGAGAGTAGAGTTACTCCTTAGCCTAGCCTAGCACTTTTCCTTCCCACCTTTGAGAAAAGGGGGATTGGAAGGCAAATAGCACACCATGTGTTCGATAATTTGCCTCACCTAGCCTAGTTGCCATGAGAATGGGACTATGGACTAGATGATAGGCCAATGACCACGAGAGTGGCGTTGGCATAGTTGTCTTGCCTCATTTTCATTATCTAAGTGTTGCTAGCCTAGTACCTTAGGAAATCAAGGATACCTATATGAGTTGCAAGGTCCAAATCCTCCTTTCCACTTGATTGTTTCCAACGTTTTGTTCCTTATTTTCATTATGTTTCATGTACCTTTCTTACCTATGTTTGGGTTAGCTTTCAAACACTAAACACTCTTGTGCTTAATCCCCTTACCGCTTGAATTCCCTCCTTGCCATCCTTTGAGAACGATACTCGGGAACTTCTTCCCGTTTTACCACCTATTCCTTTCCATCCACCGCGAAAACTACAACCCTTCAATTATGTTTTTTTTCAAAGAGCACATTTGACCAAGTTATATAAATCCTAAACACGATATATAAAATCTCCAAATTTTCAAAAATGGATGCTTACATCTACACATTAGTTATTAATTCAACAATTATTTGGTCGAATTCAAGCAAGAATAACATCACAAAACATAATCGATCCAAACCATTTTTTTCAATTGCACTATATAATATTTGATGTTATAATTTATATAATTATATATCGATCCAAATATTCTTAAAATATTATAGCAAATCCATTTTGTAAATCGCATTGATAAAAAATACTAGTTATTAATTAAATAATTAGACAAGTACCTTGTGCTCAATTGACACACATATCTTTGGATTACAACTAATAAAGAAAGTATGTTGAACAGATACTACATTATAATAGAATGGATAATACTGAAAAAATTGATTAAATAATTCATCTCCCGCATTCAAACAGTTGCCAAAATGAAACAAGCCATAACTGGGGTCAAGTATGGCCCACGAAGTCACCCTCATTGTTTTTTTTTTTCTTTTTTTTTTTTTAAACATGTCACCCTCATTTGTTAGAAATTAGAAATTAGAATGTTAGAATCGTCAGCACCTTAGTCTTCGTCAACACTCAACTACGGAGTATTTTAGTATTATCATATTTAATTATATTTTTAAAAAAAATTATCATATTACATCCATGTCAATTGACCTGGTCACCGGACCAAGGTTGACCGGCATTTATCGAGGTTCGAGGTATCTAACCCAGGCCATATAAAATTAGAAATGATACTACTATTCTTGACAATCAATTTTATTTTAATTTTCTTTTATTTATCTTGATTAGGGATAGTAACGGGACATGAAGTATGTATACTCCGTCTCTTTGACTCTGCCCTGCATTCCAAACTCGTTCCCGTTTGTGTTGGGAAATAGAAAGTTCTCATAATCTTCATCCCATGAAAAATTTTTAAGGACAGAAATTCGTTGCTTCTGATCAATCTTATAGTCAAACTAGTAGTTTATTAAAAAAATTTAATATGTAAGTAATCAAATTCAAATATTAATCTATTATTAAGTCTTTATTATATATATATATATATATATATATATATATATAGAGAGAGAGAGAGAGAGAGAGAGAGAGAGAGAGAGAGAGAGAGAGAGAGAGAGAGAGAGAGAGAAGAAGAAGAGGAGGAAAGAAAAAAGGAGACTAAGAAGGAAATAGAAGAGAAAGAGTAAGAGGAGGAAAAGAGGGTGGACAAAGTAGATGATAAAGTTTCAAAATACTATCTTGGACTCTTGGTGATATGTTTGATAAAGAACCATTGTTAATTTGGTGGGTTGATGACACAAGTAAAGAAAATGGTAGCATAATCTTTGAGGTTGGCGAATATGAAAATTTTGAAATTGGAGGATAAAGTTGAGCATAAAAGAATTCATCAGTGCTCATCATATGAGATTTTACTTGGAAGACAATGTTGAAGAAGTTAAGAGAGAATATTCCTTGAAGTTGATCAATGCAAAATATTTGTGGACAATATGCTAGGATTGTATTCCACTCATTCAAATCATGTGGTGATCTAAATTTTTAATCAACATATAGCTAGTATTATTATAATGAATTTAGGTCCATGATGTGGAATTGTAATCGTGGGTCTTGAATGCAAGAAACACTTAAAGGTCTACTCAATTTTAAACACAAATTAACTTATCCTTCATTAGATTAATTTAATAAATAAAAGATAAACTCCTACGTCTGCGGGCACTCACGACAGCCCAATCCACCAGATGTTTGCCAAGATTACAAGGAGATGAAATGATAATCATACAAAGGTCACGCCTATTACATCAACATTCATCAAGCAATCTTCAAAACATCTTCAAGTGATTGGATTCGTGCAGCCACAACTCTTCTCAATCAGCACCACGCCATAGTGTATCAATATAGAAATAAATCAACCTTTTAATCTCACTCACAATCAGACAATAAACCTTGTAGAATGCTGTTAGAATTTCTCTTATCAAAAGTGTGTCAATAAAGCTTTGAATATCATCCTCTTTCCCAAATGATTTCTGATAATTCTCCTCAAAATATTGATGTCCATTCATTCAAAAACTAGGCTAAAAGACTGCTGAAATAAACAGAATTCTGTTATGGAAATTCGCTGGTAACACTGACTCAGATCCAATAAACCGTCGGTTGTGATCCAGGAGACTAACTGTGAGCTTTGAACGAGTCAAATGAAATAATGGACCAACCTAAGCTTAGAGAATATAAATAAATGTAAACCTAAGGTTTGTCAAATGATTTAGCCAACCAAAAAAACTAATGTGCATCATTTGTGCACTTACATGATGCAATATGGATCGTGTGGTCAATGATATATGGAGTATATAATTTGTCACGTTTTCCTACTATAAGGGTGTGTTTTGTTGGATCGAAAACATTTTCAAAATGTTTTCCTAAAAGTGAAGGAAATTTGTGTTTTATGTTGTTTGGTTGGATGGAAAATATTTTTCATCATTCAATTTTTTTTTACTTAAGAATGAGGAAAACTTTTTCCTAGCACATCCTAGGAATTTTATTTTCGGTGGAAAATAAATACTATAAACTAATGATTTTTCATTTTGCTTCACCCAAGCATATATGCTTACTAAAAAAATTTCTTCACCAAAATGTCTAATGTTCATTCAACTTCTGTTTTTGGTTGATCTTTTTTACTCTATAAGGATCAATAATGATTGTTGACGAAGTCAGCTCAGAAGGGGCTAAAGGTTATCCTACATATTTTATGAGCGCAGCCTAGCTATATTCTGTATTTCAATTCCCCTCCTTGAGTCTATTATATACTATACAGTGTTGGCATATGGGCGGGTGGTGGTGGTGGTGGTTTGCGGTGGTGATGTTGGTGGCATCAACATCAGAACTTGCGTTGTCCAACCCACAAATCAACGAACTAGACATGGGATGCAGCATGTACAATGTTAGCGATGTACCACGTTTTTTCAGGGAAATCAACGCCAGCTTTGCTGATCTTGAAAACCAGTTATCTACCGGCGACAAACGCTTTGCCACCACTCAGCAGCCCGTCTACACAATGATACAGTGCAGAAACTACCTTTCCAAGGCCGACTGTGTCGCCTGTTTCAATGCTGCCGTGTCTCTTGCCCGGAACTGCTACATCGCCACCGGTGCTCGTGTCATATTTGATGGCTGCTTCCTCAGGTGAGTTGTATGTAGTCAAATGTAAACATAATATTTTCTGCATTCAATATGTTTTTTGAGTACTCTCTGAACATAAAGAGTCAATAATGTTACTATACTATAAGCTTATTGGCTATCATGATTAAATATTTATTTTTAATGTATATTTATTTTATTTTTAATGTATTACATACAAAAAATAACATTCAGTGTAGTAGAAATAAACATTCAATATATGTAAAATAAATCTTATGTCAATGGTTTACCTTACAATCTTATCAGGGAACTATGGTCTATCAAAGATTAAATCATGAAAAAAACTAAATTAAGAACTAAATTAAGCATTATAGTTAAGAACTAAATTAAGCATTAATAACCACTATACCTGAAGACTAAATTAGGTATTAATAGAGAAAAAATTATGGAGATACAGTTACATAGAACTTATTTAGATACAACAATCAAGAGTCATGAATCAATTAAGTATAAAAAAGACTTTTAAGATTAAATCAAGAAAAACTACTATAATTAAGAATTAAATTGGTGCGGTTTGTTTTGTACAGATACGAGCCCAATCTGTTCTACTATAAGATTACAGATGAAGGAAACCATCCAATGTGTGGGCAACGAACTGCCCATAACCAAGACGCTTTCAATACGACAGCAGGACAACTACTAAACGACCTTGTAGAAGCAACCCCCAGAATTAATGGCTTTTTCGCTGCAGCAAAGCAGGAGGTCTCCGGTGGTAATGCCACCGCCTATGCGGTGGCACAATGTATTCAAACAACCACCCCAAGCTTCTGTCAGGCATGTTTGGCATTAGCTTTCAGTAACATACGAGGTTGTTTAGGAAAATCTGCAGCTGCAAGGGCTGTTGACCTAGGCTGCTTCTTGAGATACTCAGACAAACATTTCTTTGCCAATAATCAGACCACTAACCTTGCACCCTTCCCAGGAGGAGGTATAAAATTGAATCTGTTCTCTCTCTTCATGTTTCTTAACCACTCACTTTCTGCTACTGTTGCAAAAATCGGCTGCCTAGGCACCGCCTAGACATTAGGCCATCCTATGCCCGAGAGGAATTGCTCCCAGAGGTCGGCCTAAGTGGTGGCTGGCCACCTAGGCGCCTAACTTGGCCGACTGGACCGACTTGGCAAAATAGACTGAGTTAACTCCGGCAAGTCGGGCCATGTTAATTTTATATATATATATATATATATATATAAAATATGACATACACTTAGGCCTAGACTAGGTAGGTGTTAGTCTATTGCAACCATGTTTTTTGCCTTAACAGGCTAACAGCTATCCCTCACTCTTTATGCCCTGTAACATTATCTTGATCTCCAGGGAGTTCAGAGAAGAAGAAAGATATTATTATCGCGGGTGTTGCCGGTGGTGTAGGAATCATTTTGGTATTAGTAGCCATTTCCCTTTTCTATCTACAATCAAGAAAGTCAAAGGAAGCAAGAAAAGGTAGTGATCATATCCAATTTTATTGATATATATACAAGTTCCCCTGTTAGTCTCGTTAAAATTGTTAAGGTCTATATGTGTGAATTTATGGGCTGTCTTCTTCTATAGGCGATATTTTGGTGGCAACTCAGTTGAGAAGTCCAGAGAACTACAGATATAAAGATTTGAAAGCTGCAACCAAAAGTTTCAGCGAAGAAAATAAACTTGGCGAAGGAGGTTTTGGTGATGTATACAAGGTGATAAATCATATTATTCTTCAGGGCAACAGTTTCAGAAAGAATAAGCAAATTAATAAAGTCACTCTGATCTTCTATGATTGAATATCCTGCAGGGCACACTAAAGAACGGGGATGTGATTGCAGTAAAGAAACTAGCAATAGTTTCCAGTACAGCAAAAGCAGACTTCGATACTGAAGTCCAACTTATTACAAATGTTCATCATCGCAATCTCATTCGTCTACTGGGATGTTCTGGCAAAGGAGAAGAGCTGCTACTGGTTTATGAATACATGGCAAATACCAGCCTTGACAGATACATATATGGTGCTCGGATATAAACTTTTAGTATACTCAAAATGCTCTTATTAGTACTTCTGTGCTGGGATATAAACTTTTCCCATTTTTAATGATTGGCAGGTGACAAACAAGGGATACTGAACTGGAAGCAAAGGGTTGATATAATATTTGGAACAGCTAGGGGGCTTGCCTATCTGCATGAACAGTTCCATGTATGCATCATACACAGAGACATTAAATCCAGCAATATACTACTAGATGATGCATTCCAGCCAAAAATAGTTGATTTTGGTTTGGCAAGACTTTTACCTGAAAGTAAGAGTCATCTTACCACTAAATTTGCAGGGACTATGTAAGTATAACAGCCTTATTTCTTTTCCACATTTTTCTTCCCGCGAATTTTCAATTCACTATATTAAATGAGAATGTTTTGCTGCTGCAACAGGGGATATACAGCGCCCGAGTATGCAATTCATGGTCATTTATCCGAGAAAGTTGACATTTACAGTTTTGGCATACTCATCCTGGAGATCATTAGTGGGCGAAGGAGCAGTGACATACGAGTTGAGCCTGTAACTGAATATCTGCTTGAACAGGTAATTTAATTTCATGTTGAACAATAATGTCGAAAGAGGTATTCTTGATGTTTTCAATGTTATATTTGACTTGTGGCATCATTTTATACAGGCATGGAAATTGTACGAGAATGAGGATTATTTAGGAATGATGGATAAAAATTTAGACCCGAATGAGTGTAAAGCAGAGGAAGTGAAGAGAATGTTGGAGATTGCATTGGTGTGCACCCAATCGCCCCCCAATCTTAGGCCAAATATGTCAGAAGTGGTGATCATGCTTTCAACTAATCTTCCGATCTTCCAAAAACCCACCAAACAGGCCAACAACGATGGCGATGAGTGATGTCGAGAAGAGGGCGGACCAGCCACTACAGCTTCATCGACTCCTCATGCCACCGCTTCATTTTATGCTTTCTCAGGCCGCTAGGCTTTTTGTGAAATCTGCTGTTGTTGTGTTTTTTTCTTTTTTCCCTCTTGTTTTGCAAATGTTGAATAATTGTATAGTAATAAGGTACTTAAGTTGTCAAGGCTATAAAAAAAAACTTCAATAATATTTTGAAAAAAGTTCAAATTAATCACTGAAGTGCAAATAAAAGTATAATTAGGTCACTGAAAACTTCAAAGAAAAAAAATTATATCTTTGAGTTGTCCAAAATTATTCAATACGATAAAATTTGACTTGTTCTCTCAGTTATCGCTGTCGTAATGATTATCCTATTAAAATAATTATTTTTTAAATTTATTTTAATAATTTTAAATAAAAAAATTAAGAACCTCCCCACCCTCTGTCTTCGTCTCCCTTTTAGGCCAAAGATAAAGAGGTTTTCTTTTTCGTCTTCGATCGGGAGACAAAGCATTTTCTTCATCTTCAGTGGAAGACGAAGAGCTTTCTATCTTTAGCCAAAGGCGAAGACAGAGAGGGGATGGGTTGTTCCTTTTTAAAAAAAAATTGTTTAAAATTATTAAACTAAATTTTAAAAGTAATTGTTTAATAAGGTAACTACAATGTCAACATAACCATAGGAACATGTCAAATTTGTTCAAATTGTATGATTTTGGACCGTTCAAGTGCCTTTTTAGAAAAGAGTCTTGAAAGTCACATAACGTCGGAATTTAAGCACAAGTTACAAGTAGCTATTTGGCCTTCACCAATAGTTAAAATTTTGGTGTAGTTTTTGAGGAGATTTTGTAAGTGTGATTAGGAAAGAGAAAATGAGGTGGAAGAAAAAAAGAAAAGAAAAAAGAAATACAAAACAAAAATTAACCAAAATAAATATTTTAAAAAAATGGATTATGCGCCCAGGCAGTGCACGCGCCCGCCTAGGCACGGGAGTTGCGCCTCACACATGTGAGGCGCAACTCCCATTAAAGCTGGTGGGGCCACATACATCTGCGAAATCCCCATTCTTGCAGGAGCAAAATTTCCCCTCTCTCTCCTCTTTCTCTCTCTCCCACCTCATCACCTTCTTCTTAAATTTCATGTAAAGTCCCCTTATAGGGGATGGCCTTAGACACAAACCAAACTTGTCAAATCTAGGCCCAATATTTTATTCCCAAGTGAGAGAGAATCAAATTTGTTTCCCTCCAATAAACAAATTTGAAACACAACTAGGAGGAATGTTAAAAGAAGATACAAAGAAGATAAAAGAGATAATATCAAGTTTTATAGCATTCAAAAAGCTTCATACCTCAATTATCAAGAGTATTAAGAGACTTCAAGCTTAAAGAAAATCTAGCACTCTTAATATCTTAGTTGGAGGATTATTCAACACTTGTATTGAAATTTGATAGAAAAAGAAAGAGTAGCAAGGGTAGAAACTTGGGTAAACTTGTGCAGGCTTTGTGACCAAAGCACTTTTTTGGCTCATCCACGGTAAAGTCTGTGGTGATACAAAATTTAATTCAAACCATGTACACTATTGGGAATCAAGGTATTTCCAACCACCTAAAAGTGGTCGGAAATGCACTAAATCCGATTAGAAATATTAGTTCCGACTACTTTTCCAACCGCATTGAGTATCCCGAAAAGCTTTAGTGGCTATTTCCCACCACCCGCAAACGTGGTCGAAAATAGCCACTAAGTATCCCAACGTGGTCGGAGAAAACGTCCACCCAGAGATTTTGCTCGTTCCGGTACGTAGTAATATGACTCATTCAAAGTCGTTTCTTGGGTTGGCCGAATGCAAATTAATTAAATAGTTGTGTTTCGATCAAGCAATAATGGAGTGCTTAGAATTTGGTTCAATGAAAATCTTTTTTAAATCTTAATTAGGTTCAGTCGCACTGAAGGGACATTTGGAAAATGAGTGTATAGTCCGGACAACATTTTGGCGATGACTTCTTTGTCCACAAGCATCTTGACTTGTCTAATGGCATGGATTTGTTGAAGTGGAGGAAAAAAACAAAAGTGGAGCAATGGGTGGAGAAAGATGTGATGAAGGCACTAATTGACGTTTATCATGAGCTTATGGAAGATAGGACATTCCTACTCTGAAAAGTCATGCTATCAAACTTCCAAAGCAACACGACTAAGAATTAATATCGCTTCCACTAAAGTTCGAACCCACTCTTTCTATGTAAGAGTGCAATCAGGTGTCACTAGACCACAAGATCTTGGCAGCTAATTGATTAAATAATTCAACACCGCATTTAAATCGTTGACAAAATGAAGCATGGCATCAATGCGAACAATTATATGATAACAGAATTTATTCAATTCATATTATCACATAGTTACTACAAAATTCTTATTTCATATAAAAAAAAATTAGCTAATTAATTAAATAATTCAATTCACCGCATAAAATCCAAAGCCAAAACGACACAAGCCATAACTGCGGTCAAGTATGGCCCTCGAAGTCACCCTCTCACCCTCAATGTTATAGTGCTCAGCACCTTAGTCTTCGTCAACAGTCAACTACCACCTTGCCTCACGTATATATGCCACTGTTCAATTTCTATTATATATCTATTTGAGAAAATTTCAATTTTAATTATGGAGTATTGTAATACTATTACATTTTGTTATAGTTTTAAAATTTTACTACATTACATTTTGACTTTCATTTGCTTGTTACATATAACCTTAATAATATTGACTGAAACGTAATTTCATTATTCAATTAAAAAAGTTTACGAGACAAAGAAAAAATTTACATGTTGTGACAAAAAACTTGAATAATTAAATTATATGTTAGACCTCTTTGTTAAATGTAAAATGACAAAAATGTAAATGGAAGATGATTTGTGAAAAATAAATGAAAATCAATGATGTAATGATACAAAATTAAAAGAGTATGACTGAATACGACAATGTCACAATAGTAAAGGAATAAAAGTGAAATTTGCTACTCGTATTTCTTGATTTTTCAAACTATAAAATTTGTATAGAAATTAAAAACCTAAGAAATAATTAAAAGTTTTCAAATTGGTTTCATTACCTTTTTTCTTTTGGTTGGATGAAAAATCTATTCCATGGAAAAGGTTTTCCTAGAAGTGGAGGAAAATTACATTTTATGTTGTTTGGTTGGATGGAAAATATATTTTCCATTGTAATTTGACTTCCTAAAAGTGAAGGAAAACAAAATCTTAGCAAAAGATTGGTATTTTGTTTTCCAAAGGATTTGGGAAGAAAGTATATACTACGTATAACACAATTGGAATATTTTACTCTCATCAATGTTTATTAATTATACATGTATATAATTTTTTTTTTGAAAATTACATGTATATAATTTATTATCACTATTATTGTTAAGGGCATAATGGTCTTTATATTCATAATTCTTTATCATTCCAAATCCAATCAAACAATGAGATTCATATTTTCAGTAATTTTTTTCCACCAATCAAACAATGTAATATATTTTCCTGATAATTTGTTTTTCATGGAATTTGAATTTCATTTCCCTTCAAATATTTTCCTGCGAAGCAAACGTGCTATGGAAAAAGTTTTCCTATCTGACTAACATTGTTACCTCGCCAAGCACCTTGCGCTCAGATGGCATGTAGTGACTTTTCCATACGAAAAGTTATGAGATCGTTCCTCAGGGAACACATACTACAATGTAATAGGGCCCGTATGAATATTTTTAGTGCATTTTTACTATTTTTTGTTTTTTTTTTTTCCCCTAAACCCTTATAGGATGTGTTTGGATAGTTAGTCAAGTTTGAAATGGGTTCGGTTAGTACACTCAACTATCCTTATTGGACTAATGGGAAGCAGAGGTTGCACTGAACTAGCTATATAGTGATTATTATGGGCAACTTCTTACACGGCTGCGCTGGTGGACACTCTGGATCTGTCGCTAGTGAACTACCTTATTAACATTAAATTATCTCAGTGGTTTACTTTATAAGGAGAATCATGGTTGATGGTATGATGATTGCTATACATCCCTGCCATTTGACATAGTCAATAATGGACCTGGTTGACCGGCATTTATCGAGGGTATCGAGCCCAGATAAAATTAGAAATAATTAAGGTTATTACGATTTTCTTTTATGTTTTCTGAAAAATGAAAGACAGGAAACACATTGGCAATTTCAATATATTTACCCTCAATTTTTTTAAACCCAATAAAAAAATTGAGTATTTCTCTTCTCCTCCTTGAGCCTAGCTAGCTACAGTGGTGGTACATGGGAAGCTCAGGCAGGTGGTGGTGGTTGGCGGTGGTGATGTTGGTGGTATCAGTATCAGAACCTGCGTTCTCCGACCCACAAACAAACCAAATAGGCAACCTGGCTTGCAGCACCTACAATGTCACTAGTGCACCAGATTATTATATCAGGGAACTCAACCTCAGCTTTGTTGATCTGAGAAACCAGTTATCCAGCGCCAACAAACGCTTTGCCGCCACCACTCAGCGGGCTGTCTACGCAATGGTACAGTGCAGAAAGTACCTCTCCACTGCGGACTGTGTGGCCTGTTTCGATGCCGCCGTGTTAGTGACCCGAAACTGCTCCATCGCCGCCAACTCTGCTATTGTCATATTTGATGGCTGCTTCCTCAGGTGAGGAGTTGTAGTATGCTTAGGCCAGAAGGCGTTTAGTTGAGATGGATCACATGCTTTAATCATGTACTTGTTTTAATTTGTATAGGTACCAGGATAGTTACTTCTACGATCAGATTACAGATCGGATTACAGCAGGAACCTATCCAGTTTGTAGTGGCAAACAAACTGCCCACAGCCAAGATATTTTCAATGCCACAGCACAAAAACTACTAAATGAGCTTCTTCTTGCAACGCCCAGAATTAATGGCTTTTACGCTGCAGCAAAGCTGCAGGAGGAACCTCCTAGTGGTGGTGCTACCACTTATGCGGTGGCGCAATGTGCTGAAACCGTGAGCCAAAGCAGCTGTAAAGATTGTTTGTCATTAGCTTACAATAACATAAAGGATTGTTTACCTAATTCTGCGGATGGAAGAGCTGTTGATGCAGGATGTTTCTTGAGATATTCAGACACCCCTTTTTTTGCTGATAACCAGACAACTGACATAACACGCTTCCTAGGAAGAGGTACTAGAATATATCTGTTACCTTTCTTGCTGTTTCTTAAGCACGCACTCTGTTTTTGCCTAAACCCTGTACAGACTCTGTAAATATGAAATGAAAGTTTTAATGTTGGTAGCATCATCTTCTCCAGGGAGTAGTTCAGGAAAGAAGAAACCTATTATTCTTGCGGGTGTAGTCAGTACTGTAGGAATCATTTTGGTAATAGGAGCCCTTTTCCTTTTGTATCGAAAATCAAGAAAGCCAGATGCTTGGAGAAGAGGTGAAGCTCGTTAGTGGCTGGCAGTCATCATATTCATATCCAATCTTCATATTTTAATATTAATTTTACCATTTCTTTTCACTGTTTAGTTAAAATTGTTTAGGCCTGTACGTGCTAACTTTTGGACTGTTTTCTTCTATAGGGGATATTTTGGGGGCAAAGAACTACATATATAAAGATTTGAAAGTTGCAACAAATAATTTCAGCGAAGACAATATATTGGGTAAAGGAGGTTTTGGTGATGTATATAAGGTGAGTAACAATTCATGAGGACAGAATGAAATTTTAGAATTGAAAGAATAACCAAAGCCACTCTTTTATGACTAAATAGGGTACTCTACAAAATGGGTATGTGGTGGCGGTAAAGAAACTGACAACAATTTCTAGTAGAGTAAAGGAAAACTTCGAGACTGAAGTTAGTCTTATTACAAATGTGAATCATCCCAATCTCATTCGTCTATTGGGATATTCTGGCAATGGAAAACTGCTCATATTGGTTTATGAATACATGGCAAATGCCAGCCTTGACCGATACATATATGGTACTCCCATCCTCAAACATCATATTGCATATTATATAAATAAAATTTTTCCAACTCATTTTTCATGATTGAATTGGCAGGAGAGAAACGGGGAATGTTGAATTGGAAGCAAAGGATTGATATAATATTGGGTATTGCTAGGGGTCTTGCGTATCTGCATGAACAATATGATGTATGCATCATACACAGAGACATAAAATCCAGCAATATACTACTTGATGACGAATTCCAGCCCAAAATAGCTGATTTTGGTTTGGCAAGGCTTTTACCAGAAAATAAGAGTCATCTTACAACTAAATTTGCTGGGACTTTGTAAGCCTAACAACCTTACTTTGTTTTTCACATTTCCTTTTCACTTAACTATTGCTTGTTGCAACGTAACAGGGGATATACAGCACCGGAATATGCAATTCATGGCCACTTATCAGAGAAAGCTGACATCTACAGTTTTGGCATCGTCATCTTGGAGATCATCAGTGGGCGAAGGAGCAGTGATTTACAAGTTGAGCCAGTAACTGGGTATCTCCTTGAACAGGTAATTTTCTTGTCTGAAGATTAGAATCCGTTTTATCTTGATATATTATTGAACATTTAACTTCTGTATATATGTATTATTTTTTATAATAAATACAGGCATGGAAACTATACGAGAATGATGAACATCTAGGACTAGTGGATAATAGTTTAGACTTGAATGAATATGAACTAGAAGAAGTGAAGAGAACGTTGGAAATAGCATTGGTGTGCACCCAATCACCCTCGAAAATAAGGCCAAGCATGTCAGAAGTGGTGGTCATGCTTTCAAGTACTGATGCCTCAATCATTCAAAAACCCCAAAACAGGCCTACTACTATTACTGATTTGGATAAAAGGATACTTACAACTACAAGCACTTCAACACTTACTAATGCCACCATTTCATTTTCTCGTTTCTCAGGTCGCTAGTTCCGCCTATTTTGATGTAGCTAGCTTGGTTGTGTTGTGTTTGTATTTATCTATAGATTTTTTATCTGTAAATAAATATAATTAATCATTACTTGTGAGAGGAAATATAATATATTTTATGAAATAAGTAATACTTTTACATCAAAATGTAAAAGTATTACATTTGTTATCAAAATTAAACTATTATGTTTTCTCTTATAAGTAATAAATATTTTACTCCTGATTAATATTACATGCACTTGCTAGTATAAATATTACATTTGCATATCGATTCGACCAGACCCGTCTATCTCACGGTCTCACACAAGTGTGACCCCCTTCAAAAATATGTTGGTAGTGAATAAGTTGATATAACAAATATATATATATATATATATATATATATATATATATATATATATATATATATATAATTCGAAAATAATGGGATTTATAATTTTACCAAAAAAAATCCCAACAACAACCCGATATGTAACCAAGGTTCAAATTTATTTATAAAATAAATAAATACCAAAAATAGGGTTTTCAATTCTGAGAATTTAAACACAACACAAGAAATGAGAAGAAATCTGAGTTGTGTGTCACAATCTCTTTAAAATTGATTTACTACGTCATGAGTGTGCAATGAGTGTTGTAGCTTTAGTCTCTCAGGATAAAACGGATTACGGTTTAAAGTTTGAGTGTACAATATATCAATTTTTCCGTCTTAATACAAAGAGTGCGAGCCCAATTTGACCCGACCCAAACCAAAAGTGAATCCGATCCGCATATATTTATACCACAAAATAGCCACTAAAATGCCATTTTATGCTAAAAATTTCAACAAAATATTGTAAGAACAATCACAAATTTAATTCAAACCATGTAATATGACTCATTCAAAATCGTTTCTTGGATTGGCCGAATGCAAATTAATTAAACACTTGTTTTGAAATATAGGTTCAGCACCGAATTGAAAGGCCATTTGGAAAATGAGTTTATAGTCCGGACCACATTCTCGTGATGACTTCTTTGTCGATAAGCCTCTTGATTTGTCTCTGGGCGGACAAAGATGTGATAAAGGCACCAAAGTGTTATAAGACTTATTTTCATCTGATGGGTACTCGCACCAATAATCTATCTACACATAAACAAAGTTTTGTATTGAAAAATTAGACAGAAACAAATAAATTTATAATAATAATGTAAGTTAAAATTAACTAATTAATTAAATAATTTAACACTACAATCAAACCGTCGCCAAAATGAAACATGCCATAAGTCCATAACTATGGGCTATTACATACTAGTAGAGTGTACCCATTTCACACTTTCAAATACTACTTGTGGATTACTCTTACCATTCAAAAAAAAAAAGTTAATTGATTGGATAATCCATCACCGCATTTAAACCGTAAACAAAATGGAACATGACGTAAATACAGAAAATTATATAATAGCGGGATTTACTCAATACATACCATCAAATAATTACTATGAATTTCTAATTTCATTTAAAAAGATTAGCTAATAAATTAAATAATTCAACACCACATTTAAACCATAGCCGAAATGAGACAAGCCATAACTGCCATCTAAGTATGGCCCTCGAAGTTGCCCTCATTGTTAAATGGTCTGAACCTTAGTCTTCGTCAACACTCACTCAACTACCACCTTGCCTCACGTTCAACTGTTCAATTTCTATTTGAGCAAATCCTAATTCTAATCATTGATTATTGTAATATTGTTACATTTGTTATATATTTTACATTTTATCATGCACGTTAAATTTTAACTTTCATTTGCTTGTCACATATAGTCTGTCGGCAGAATTAGGCAATGTTGCAGCAGCCATAATTAGGCAAATATCAACAATTGACAAAGAATTAGGCAAGTCAAAAGAGTTAGGCATGGAGTTAGGCACCTACCAAAATATTTATTATTTGGTCCCTAAACTTTGGACTAACTACAAAATGACCCCTATTCCTCAACTATAAATAGGGAGGTCATTTGCCATTCTTGTCATCCCAAATCATTCTATTCTTCCTTCATATACTAGAGATATTAGAGAGTTTGTTGAGTGTATTTCTCCTTCCTAGCAAGAGAGAATTATCCTTGTTTTCTCCTTGTTAGTTAGAGAGTGGTTGTAACTCCTATTTTCTCATAGTGAAATTCTTCTACCCTTGCCCGTGGTTTTTACCCTAATTTGTTTAGGGGTTTTCCACGTAAAATCTGTGCCTCATTTATTTTTCTTTCTCAAATTATTGTTGCAATCAGATCTATCCCACTTCCGCGGGCGCAACATAGTCATCCGTTTAAAATTTTGTCAATTCATTGTTTCATACTGGGGACTAACATGTATTTTCATTATTCAATTAAAAATGCTTATGAATAAAAGAGAAAAATTCCATGTTAGTACAAAAAACTTGAGTAATGCAATTATATGTTAGTCATCTTTGTCAAATGTAGAATAAAAAATAAACTAATGGCATGTTTGGTTCATGGAATTGGTTAGGAATGGAATAGCATTCCTTGGAATGACCTATTCCATTGTTTGTTTTGTTCATTTAATCATGGGAATGGCATTCCAAGGAATGAGCTATTACC
>CP025646.1:2943445-2968082 GCA_003576665.1 Ipomoea trifida
CTCAAACGTGTTCTTCGGTATGTGAAAGGGACTCTGCATTTTGGCTTACGTATTTGTTGCTCTCCTTCAGACACTATTCATGCTTTCTCCGATTCTGATTGGGCTGGTGATCCGGGTGATCGGAAGTCTACGAGTGGTTTTGCGGTTTTCTTGGGCCGTAATCTGGTTTCTTGGGTCTGTCAGAAGCAGCGTACTGTGGCGCGTTCTTCCACTGAAGCTGAGTACAAAGCCTTGGCTGATGTTGCGGTAGAGGTTACGTGGCTCGTTTCTCTTCTGACTGAGCTTGGTTTTCCTCCAGCTGTACCTCCACGTCTATGGTGTGATAACTTAGGCGCTACCTACCTATGTGCTAATCCGGTGTTTCATGCTCGGACCAAGCATGTGGAAATCGATTATCACTTTGTTCGTGATAAAGTCGCCAAGAAGGAGATCCTTGTTCATTTCATTTCCACGAAGGATCAGCTAGCTGACATTTTCACGAAGCCGCTTTCTGGTTCGCGGTTTGCGTTTCTCCGGTGCAAGCTTAATGTTGCTGTCAACCTTCCGCTTGAGGGGGAGTGTTAGGAGTCTTGTGTAGTTGTGGTTTATTAGGACTCTATTGTCTACTTGATATATTGTACACATACGTTGTTTACTAATGAATGACAGATAACATATTCTCATCATATGACTCATTCAAAGTCGTTTCTTGGGTTGGTGGAATGCAAATGAATTAAACAGTTGTGTTTCAAGCAATAATGGAGTGCTTACAATTTGGTTTAATGAAAAGCTTTCTTAATTAGGTTCAGCAGCACTGAAAAGACATTTGGAAAATGAGTTTACTCACATTTGGAAAATTAGCTAGTTGATTAAATAATTTAACGTTGCATTCAAACCGTAGACAAAATAAGCATAACACAAATGCAGAATGCCAAGCACCTTGTGCTCAATTGGCATGTAGTGGCCACCCTCAGATGGGAGGTCATGAGTTCGAGTCTCAGTGGAGGAGATCTCGACATTGACTCTTTGTGTTTCAAGAGGTTGAGAAAAGTATAGATGAACAAATACTACAATGTACAAATGCATAATATTATATAATAGTAAAATTTATCCAATTTATATCTCCGAATAATTACTACAAATTTCTCATTTCACCTAAAAAAAAAATTAACTAATTAATTAAATAATTCAATAATGCACTCAAACGTAGCCAAAACGACACAAGCTAAGTCATATATAACTGCGGTCAATGCATGGCCCTCAAAGTCACCCTCAATGTTAGAAACTTAATGCTCAGCACCTTAGTCTTCGTCAACGGTCAACTACCTCCTTCCTAACGTTCAACAGTTCAGTTTCTACTTGTATTTCGCATTATTATTAATAGTTAATACATTTGTGCTCAAATGGCATGTAATGACTCTCTCATCTGAAAGGTTATGTGCTTCATAAATGTCAGAATGGTAGAGAAATAAAAGTGGAATTTGCTATTTGTATTCCTTGATTATTTAAAGTTTTAAACTATAAAATTTGTATAGAAATTACAAACCTAAGAAATAATTAAAATTTTTCAAATTGGTTTCATTAACCTTTTTTTTTTTTTTTTTTTCCTTTTTGGATTGGAAATGAAGGGACACTACAAAATCAAGCACTACAAGTAGATTAATCTGAATAACGTAATACGGATACCCCAAATCATATTGACAACCGAGGTTGAATAATTTATTAATTCACTAAACTTATCTAAATTGACCACTGGTGGTCCTCCACTTTCAATATATTTACCCGCCCTCTAGTATTTAAAGCCATGCAAATTTGTGTATTTCTTCTCCGATCCTTGAGCCTAGCTACAGTGGTCGTACATGGCAGGCTCAGACATGTGGTGGTGGTTGGCGGTGGTGATGTTGGTGGTATCCGTATCAGAACATGCGTTCTCCGACCCACAAACCAACCAAATAGGCAACCTGGGTTGCGGCCCGTACCATGTTAGCGATGTGCCAGATTATAACAGGGAACTCAACATCAGCTTTGCTGATCTGAGAAACCAGTTATCCAGCGCCAACAAACGCTTTGCCACCGCCACTCAGCCGGCTGTCTACGCAATGGTACAGTGCAGAAAGTACCTCTCCACTGCGGACTGTGTCGCCTGTTTCGACGCCGCCGTGTTAGTAACCCGAAACTGCCCCATCTCCACCACCTCTGCTATTGTCATATTTGATGGCTGCTTTCTCAGGTGAGTTGTAGTATGCTTAGCCGCTGTTTTAGTTGAGATGGAGAACATGTTGTTGAACATATAATATATAAACATTAATGTGCAATCCAAGTATCAGCTAAAGTTTTTAGTTGAGATGTAGCATGTTTCAATTTGATATCAAAGTGGTAAAAGTTTATGGGTTTGAATCTCCAAGGTTTTAATTGAAATGGAACACATGCTTCTGTTCAATCCTATGTGCCTTAGTTTGTTTGTTTGTTTTAATTTGTATAGGCGCCACGAGAGTTACTTCTTCGACCAGATTACAGATACGATTACAGGAGGAACCTCTCGAGTTTGTGGTAATCGAACTGCCAGCAAACAACATATTTTCAATGCCACAGCAGCAGAACAACTACTAAATGAGCTTCTACTTGCAACGCCCAAAATTAATGGCTTTTACGCTGCAGCAAAGCTTCAGGAGGAATCTCCTGGTGGTGCTACCATCTATGCGGTGGCGCAATGTGTTGAAACCGTGAGCCAAAGCAGCTGTAAAGATTGTTTGTCATTAGCTTACAATAACATACAGGATTGTTTACCTAATTCTGCGGAAGGAAGAGCTGTGGATGCAGGATGTTTCTTGAGATATTCAGACACCCCTTTTTTTGCTGATAACCAGACAACTGACATAACACGCTTCCTAGTAACAGGTACATACGTACTAGAATAGTAGAACATGATATCTTTCTTGCCCGCTGTTTCTTAAGCACTCTGTTTTTGCCCTAACTCTGTAAATACGAAATGAAAGTTTTTACTCAGTAACTTTTAATGTTGGAAGCATCACCTAACTGTTAGCATCTTCTCCAGGGAGTTCAGGAAAGAAGAAACCTATTCTTCTTGCGAGTGTAGTCGCTACTGTAGGAATCATTTCGGTATTAGGAGCCCTTTTCCTTTTGTATCGGAAATCAAGAAAGGAAAACGCTTGGAGAAGAGGTGAATTGAAGCTCGTTTACTGGCTTGCACTCATCATATCCAATCTTCAAATTTATAAATATAATGCTGTTTATTACCCTTAGCTTTCTGTTAGTTGATAGATAGAATGAATTGAATTTTCACTGTTTTAATTGGTTAAAATTGTTTAGTCCTGTACGTGTTAACTTATGGAATGCATGTCTTCTACCTTCTATAGGAAATATTTTGGGGGCAAACAACTACATATATAAAGAATTGAAAGCTGCAACAAATGATTTCAGCGAAGAAAGTATACTGGGTAAAGGAGGTTTTGGTGATGTATATAAGGTGAGTAACAATTTATGAGGGCAAATTAATGAAATTTAAGGGCTCTCTGATGTTCTATGCCTAAATTGCAGGGCACCCTACAAAGCGGAGATGTGGTGGCAGTAAAGAAACTGACAGCAGTTTCTAGTAGAGCAAAGGCAAACTTCGAAACTGAAGTTAGTCTTATTACAAATGCAAATCATCCCAATCTCATTCGTCTATTGGGATATTCTGGCAATGGAAAAGTGCTAATATTGGTTTATGAATACATGGAAAATTCCAGCCTTGACAGATACATATATGGTACTCCCATCCTCAAACATTATTTTTCATAAATAAAATTTTTTCCATCCGTTTTTCATGAATGAATTGGCAGGAGAGAAACGGGGAACGCTGAATTGGAAGCAAAGAGTTGATATAATAATGGGTACAGCTAGGGGTCTTGCCTATCTGCATGAGCAATTGGACGTATGCATTATACACAGAGACATCAAATCCAGCAATATACTACTCGATGACGAATTCCAACCCAAAATTGCTGATTTTGGTTTAGCAAGACTTTTACCAGAAAATAAGAGCCATCTTACAACTAAATTTGCAGGGACTTTGTAAGCTGACCTAAGCCTAATTAACACCCTTATTTTTTTTTTCAATGTTAATTTCCACTATTGCTTATTGCAATGTAACAGGGGATATACAGCGCCAGAATATGCAATTCATGGCCATTTATCAGAGAAAGTTGACATCTACAGTTTTGGCGTTGTCATCCTGGAGATCATCAGTGGGCGACGGAGCAGTGACTTACAAGTTGAGCCTGTAACTGAGTATCTCCTAGAGCAGGTAATTTCTTATTTGAAGAAGCAGCGTGTATATCTTGATATATTATTCAACATTGGGCTTTTTGTATATATGTATCATTTAATAATAAATACAGGCATGGAAACTGTACGAGAATGATGAATATATAGGACTGGTGGACAATAATTTAGACCCAAATGAGTATGAAGCAGAGGAAGTGAAGAGAATGTTGGAAATAGCATTGGTGTGCACCCAATCACCCTCCAAACTAAGGCCAAGCATGTCGGAAGTAGTTGTCATGCTTTCAAGTAATGATGCCTCAATAATTCAAAAACCCCTAAACAGGCCAACCACTATTACTGATTTCAATAAGAGGATACCTAAAGCTACAAACAGTTCAACACTTACTAATGCCACCATTTCATTTTCTCGTTTCTCAGGCCGTTAGCTACGGCTGTTTTGATCCCGTTAGCTTCTCAGGGCACTTATGTGATTCCACACAATGAAAATGGAAGAGATAAATAAGATTATTCATGAATTCTGGCAGCAACGAAGTAGGCGAAAGTCACCACTTTATAGATTGTTTTATTTTCCTAATTTTTCTACTACTCTCTCTCTCTCTCTGATTGTTAAGCATAGTACTTTTGGGCTCTGGTTCTCTCAATCTAGTTACTCGATTTCATGGACTAGAACTCCCGTCATGTGTACAAATTTTATTAAGAGGAAGATGAGCAGAGTTTTTTTTTTTTGGAAAAAAAATAGGTACGAGTTTTTTGGCTTGTGTGTAAAATCTCCTGCTCATCTAAGGTATATGCATAGGAGAGATAGAATTAAATAACATTTAATCATAGCATTAACACTGGTTTTAAAACCAATCAGTAACCTTCATAATAGACAAACATTAATCTGAAAATTAAAATAAGAATTAATTCAAAATTAATTCCGTAGAATCAGAATTAATATTCCAGAGCAGTACTTCTAGCAGTACTACGAGGAGTACTTCTAGTAGTACCTACGAACAACATATGAAAAGTCTCGAACGAGGAGTCAAATTCTCGTTAAATCCGAGCGGTAGATTCATTCTTCCTTGTGACTCTTCGGTATTTTAGACGAAATTATGAAAATTTAAATTTTCTAAATGTTACAATTGATAATGAAATCAATTAAATTGATAAGCAAATAAATTCAATTCAATTAATTAGTTCATTGTTTTCTAAATAATTAATACACCCCTTCAAACCATGTAATTTGAACCATTCAAAGTCGTTACTTGGGTTAACCGAATGCAAATTAATTAAACAGTTGTGTTTCAAGCAATAATAATGGAGTGCTTACAATTTGTTCAATACTTCAATGAAAACTATCTTCTTCTTCTTCTTTTTTTTTTTTGAAAAAAATGAAAACTATCTTAATTCAACGTTCTAAACAAACCGTAACAAAAGTAAAACATGCCGTTACTATAAGCTATTATATAGTAGCATAATTTACTCAATTCACACATTCTAATATTGGTTGTGAATGGACATCTTTTATCATCCAAAAAAAATAGCTAAATGATTAAAGAATTTAACGCCACATTCAAGCCGTAAACAAAATGAAACATGACATTTCATCATAAAATGAAACATGACATAAATGCATAATACTATATAATAATAAAATTTATTTAATTCTTCTTCTTCTCCCAATTTATTTATAAATGCATTATCATCGAACCGTAGCCAAAACGTCACAAGTCATAACTGCGGTCAAGTCTCAAGTATGTATGGCCCTCAATGTTAGAAACTTAGAATGCTCAGCACCTTAGTCTTCGTCAACGATTAACTACCACCTTGCCCCACGTTCAACGGTTCAATTTCTATTTCAGCAAATTTTAATGATTTCCAATTCACTGTTGATTAAAACGTAATTTTATTATTCAGTTAAAAGAGTTTATCAAAAATTTAAATATTGTAACAAAAAACTAGAATAATGAAATTATATGTTAGTTCTCTTTGTTACCCTCTTTGTTTTAAAGCCAAATTTGTGTATTTCTCGTCCTTGAGCCTAAAGTAGTGGTCGTACATGGGAGGCTCAGGCAGGTGGTGGTGGTTGGCGGTGGTGATGTTGGTGGTATCAGTATCAGAACCTGCGTTCTCCGACCCACAAACCAACCAAATAGGCGACCTGGGTTGCGGCCCGTACCATGTTACCGATGTACCAGATTATAACAGGGAACTCAACCTCAGCTTTGCTGATCTGAGAAACCAGTTATCCAGCGCCAACAAACGCTTTGCCACCGCCACTCAGCCGGCTGTCTACGCAATGGTACAGTGCAGAAAGTACCTCTCCACTGCGGACTGTGTGGCCTGTTTCGATGCCGCCGTGTTAGTAACCCGAAACTGCCCCATCGCCGCCAGCTCTGCTATTGTCATGTTTGATGGCTGCTTCCTAAGGTGAGTTACACGTTGTAGTTGAGATGGAACATATATCTTTGTTTAATTTGTTTGTTTTAATTTGTATAGGTACCGCAATACTTACCTCTACGTCCAGATTACAGATGAGACTACAGCAGGGGGAACCTATCGAGTTTGTGGTAATCGAACTGCCACCAAACAAGATATTTTCAGTGCGACAACACAACAACTACTAAATGAGCTTCTACTTGCAACGCCCAAAATTCATGGCTTTTACGCTGCAGCAAAGCTGCAGAAGGAACCTCCTAGTGGTGGTGCTACCACCTATGCGGTGGCGCAATGTGTTGAAACCGTGAACCAAAGCAGCTGTGAGGGTTGTTTGTCATTAGCTTACAATAACATAAAGGGTTGTTTGCCTAATTCTGCGGAAGGAAGAGCTGTGGATGCAGGATGTTTCTTGAGATATTCAGACACCCCTTTTTTTGCTGATAACCAGACAACTGACATAGCACCCTACCTAGTAAGAGGTAAGTACTAGAATATGCTATCTTTCTTGCTTGCTGTTTCTTAAGCACTCTGTTTTTGCCCTTACTCTGTAAATACGAAATCAAAGTTTTAACTTTTAATGTTGAAAGCATCACCTAACTGTTAGCATCTTCTCCAGGGAGTTCAGGAAAGAAGAAACCTATTCTTCTTGCGAGTGTAGTCGCTACTGTAGGAATCATTTTGGTATTAGGAGCCCTTTTCCTTTTGTATCGGAAATCAAGAAAGGCAAACGCTTGGAGAAGAGGTAAAGCTCGTTTAGTGGCTTGCAGTCATCATATCCAATCTGTTAGTTGATAGATACAATTAATTGAATTTTCACTGTTTGAATTGGTTAAAATTGTTTAGTTCTATACGTGTTAACTTATGGAATGCATGCCTTCTACCTTCTACAGGCAATATTTTGGGGGCAAAGAACTACATATATAAAGAATTGAAAGCTGCAACAAATGATTTCAGCGAAGAAAATATACTAGGTAAAGGAGGTTTTGGTGATGTATATAAGGTGAGTAACAATTCATGAGGACAGAATGAAATTTCAGAGTTCAAAGAATTAATATATAAGCAAACCCGCCATTCTGATGTTCTATGAGTAAATTGCAGGGCACCCTACAAAGCGGGGAAGTGGTGGCAGTAAAGAAATTGACAACAATTTCTAGTAGAGCAAAGGCAAACTTCGAGACTGAAGTTAGTCTTATTACAAATGCGAATCATCCCAATCTCATTCGTCTATTGGGATATTCTGGCAATGGAAAAGTGCTCATACTGGTTTATGAATACATGGCAAATGCCAGTCTTGACAGATACATATATGGTACTCCCATTCTCAAATATTATTTTCTATAAATAAAACTTTTCTCATCCCATTTTTCATGAATGAATTGGCAGGAGAAAAACGGGGAATGCTGAATTGGAAGCAAAGGGTAGACATAATATTGGGTACAGCTAGGGGTCTTGCGTATCTACATGAGCAATTTGATGTATGCATCATACACAGAGACATCAAATCCAGCAATATACTACTTGATGACGAATTCCAGCCCAAAATAGCTGATTTTGGTTTAGCAAGGCTTTTACCTGAAAATAAGAGCCATCTTACAACTAAATTTGCAGGGACTTTGTAAGCCTAAGCCTAATTAACACCCTTATTTTGTTTTCCACGTTAAATTCCACTTAACTATTGGTTGTTGCAACATAATAGGGGATACACAGCGCCAGAATATGCAATTCATGGCCATTTATCAGAAAAAGTTGACATCTATAGTTTTGGCATTGTCATCTTGGAGATCATCAGTGGGCGACGGAGCAGTGACATACAAGTTGAGCCTGTAACTGAGTATCTCCTAGAACAGGTAATTTCTTATTTGAAGAAGTAACATGTTTATCTTGATATATTATTCAACATTGGGCGTTGGTATACATGTATCATTTAATAATAAATACAGGCATGGAAATTGTACGAGAATGATGAATATCTAGGACTGGTGGACAATAATTTAGACCCAAATGAGTATGAAGCAGAGGAAGTGAAGAGAATGTTGGAAATAGCATTGGTGTGCACCCAATCACCCTCCAATCTAAGGCCAAGCATGTCAGATGTGATGGTCATGCTTTCAAGTACTGATGCCTCAATAATTCAAAAACCCCTAAACAGGCCAACCACTATTAATGATTTCAATAAGAGGATACATACCGCTACAAACAGTTCAACACTTACTAATGCCACCATTTCATATTCTCAATTCTCAGGCCGTTAGCTACGCCTATTTTGATCTAGCTAGCTAGCATGTGAATTGTGATGTGTTTGTATTTATTTATTCATAGATTTTTTATCCATAAATAAATATAGATATGTACTTCGAGCAAAATATAATTAAGCATGCCTGTAAATAAATGATTTTTTTATGTTACAAAAAAAAAAAAAAAAAACGAAAATTTAAACACTTGTGAATACCTGATACCATGAGTTTTCTCAATATGTATTAGATTCTCTGCAAAAGGAATAGTTCCCAATTTTATTTCTAGAAATAAAAAATCGAAACAGACAAATAAAATAAGTTTATTCTTTAAAATGTTAGTTAGTCTATTTCTTGACTTATTTTATGAGCTAATCCTGGTATAATAATAGTATTTTTGAAGAATAATGGAACAATGCTCTTTACTACTTTGCTTAACACCTCTTCCATTGCAAAGGCTTGACAATCATCATGTTATAATATATGCGATGCATCTTTATGAGGTACGGTTACATGGTGTTTCTAGTCGGAAACAACCCATGGTCGGAAACTATGGAACGGAACTTTTTGGCGTTTATGATATGATTAATTCTATGTGAATTTCTCATTAAATTTCGTTTTATCTTTTATTTGTCTTTATATATATATATATATATATATATATATATATATATATATATATATATATATATATATATATATATATATATATATATATATATATATATATATATATATATATAACAGGTTTCAAGCTACTCCACCGTCCCATTTTATGTGTCTGCTGGTTCGATTAACGAGACTTGACTGGAGTTATTTTTAATTCAATTTTTCATAATATTAAATTTAATATTAATATACAAAATTTATATATTTAGAAACTAAACTAAAATTATTATTAAACACAAAAAATTAAATTTAAAAATAAATACAAAATAATAAAGAAAATAAACAAAATGTGTGACTACGCCACTCAACATTTCCAATGTATGCAATTTCACCTGATAGATAGTAGGTTAACACCCCATCTAGTAGATTGCATGTTGACGTGGATGATGACTTGAAATTTTTTTTAAAAATTTCCTTTTCATGTATTCTTTTTATTTTTGAAAACCCTTTACTAGCATCAAATCTGCTGCAATATATATTCAATTTTTTTTAAAGATATATATCCACTTTATAATTTTTATAATAATTAAGATGTTAATAAATAGAATGAAATAGGATCCCCATTAAATAGAATGAAACAGAATCCCCTTGCATTGGCAGTGCACTACTTTGGACCTAAATTAAGCAAAAGGTGGACTAAACACTACTTTGGTGCTAAAACCTCTCTTCACATGCAATTCCTATCATTACAATTTGCAAAAAATCTGTTGCAATACGCCAATACCTAGTTCTTTTGTATGAACATATACACCCTTCAAATATTTTTCAGCGAACCAAACGGGATGTAAGAAATTGAAACGGCAAATTGATGAAGCTACAAACTGATAAACTTCAATTTGATGAAATCCCGAAGCAACAACAAACCAAATAGGGATTTCAGGTGTGATTTGAGAATTTCACAATTGATTTGGGAATTTCTGATTGAAGCTTTTTTTTTCTTTTTTTCTTTTTTAAGAATGATTGAAGCTTAGTTTGCCTAATTTGCCTAGTACATGGTGGAAGAAAGAGTGAAGAAAGAGTAAAGAAAGGAAAGGAAAGGACCAGGTGCGTACTGCAGTAGATTTTATGCAAGAAAAAGGGTTTAAAAAAAAACAAAAAACAAAGAAGAAGAAGAAATGAAAAGGACATTTTTAAAAAATGCCAAGTCATCATCCAAGTCATTTTCCATGTCAACATGCAACCTACTATATGAGGTGTTAACCTGCTATCAGGTGAAATTGCATACATTTGGAGTGTTGAATGGTTTAATTGCACGTTTTTTCATTCAATGGTCAAATTGCACTTTCATGTTTTGTTCAGTGACCAATTTGAACCTTATTTCTTTTCTATTTTCTAATTTTGTTGGGGTTCGTTGTAATTGAAGTCTATGTACTTTTTTGTAGAACACACTTTTGCAAATATCTTTTCGTATTTATCCTCGTGATTGAATTTGTTAAGTAACTAAATTCAATGGTTACGCCATCATTGTATCTCAAAAGTTCTTATCTGTTTATCATGTTGCTTTGGTAAAGGATTGATAAGAAACTTTTAGGAAAGTGAACGTAGTCCATGCCTTGAAAGTGTTATCTGGTTTTTATCTTCTTAATCCTTGTTCCTACCCGAGCAAATTATCCAACAATCTAAAAGTTTCTTTTAAAGGAAAGCGTGGGGTGTTCGGCACAATGGGGTATCATGGAAAACACTCGCCCTCCCTAAAAAGGAGGGGGGGGGTGTGGGTTTCCTTGATCTGGACCTAATGATTTGAGCATTTAGTGCGAAGCTATGGTGGAATTTTCGCACAATGTTTTCTCTGTGGGGGAATTTTATGAGGGCTAAGTACTACAATTGCGTTCACCGGTGGCGAAACTGATTCAGAGTTCAGATTTCCATATGCTTAGTGTTAGGGATGTGGTGGAGGCGATCATGGGTTGGCGTATGACTCATGGCGATGTTAGTCTCCGGTGGGACAACTAGTCTGGACTTGGGCCCCTATGGCGTTTCTATTTGTTCCAAGGTGTTGAGTACTCAGGTAAATTGTTGTTTGACTTTATTCAGGATGGGGAGTTGGATTTGACTGCTTATGATGGCCTCATGCCTGTTGGTTTGGTGCTAGACTTGTCCCGCTTGGGGCAATGCTCGCCTGATATATCGATTTGGTGGGTGGCTACCAACGATTTTTTTCCCCTTCTTTTCTCCAAAATCTCTGTTAAACCTGAGCCGATGAATTCTGATTCTCTTCTGAGTGCATGTTGGCATAAGCACCTACTCTTTAAGGTCTCCTTCAATTCTTGGCCTGGCGGGTGCTACGTGCAGTGGGTGTCTGCCCACGGATGATGTTATGGCTAGGTTTGGGCACTTTATGGTTTCCAAGTTTTTCCATACGCTAGTTAAGGATACTATATATTGACCACATCTTTTATGCAGGGGATACGACAAATGCTGTGTTGCGGTTTTTATGCAGTTACTTGGACTTCAATTCAGTCATCATGGTCTGCGGACCCTGTTGGCTGGGTGGAGGCTAGTGATTACATGTAATCGTCTCGTTTCCTTTGTTGTTTGCAGGGTGCATTATCAACCTAGCCCATTGAGCACTTTATAATCTTAGCGGGTAAAAACTTAGCTAAGGGAAAGAGCACAAACATAAGCACAATATCAACCCAATGGGTAGCTCAAGTGGCAAGTGAGCTCTCTTTGAGGGAAAGAATTTCGGGAGAACCCGGATTCGATTCCCACAAGTGACGATTCCCCTTGGGCTAGCTCTCATGCCTCTCGGAGTGAATGCGTGTGTACCCGGACCGTTAAATGGACGGAGAAAGACCCGAAGCACACTATCCAACTAGGGAGAGAAATCCGATCACTTCTACAAGAAATCTAACTAGCTCCGTGGAAAATTCAACTACCTCACTTAGACCCAAGGCGTACTTTCCTTAGGACCTCTAATCTTTGATAGCCTAAAAGTCATAAAACCAACCAGATTTTTACTCACATTCAACTGGAACCATCACATTTAATTTGGTAAAATCGATATTTCAAACTAAATTATCAAACATTAAATTTTCTAAAATGTTACAACTGATAATGAAATGAATTAAATCGATAAGCAAATAAGTTCAATTCAATTAATTAGTTCATTGTTATCTAAATAATACACTCCCTTCAAAAATAATATTGTAAGAACTATCACAAATTTAATTCAAACCATGTGATATGACTCATTCAAAGTCGTTTATTGGGTTGGCCGAATGCAAATGAATTAAACACTTGTGTTTCAAGCAATATAATTATGGAGTGCTTAGAATTTGGTTCAATGCAAAGCTTTCTTAATTAGGTTCAGCAGCACTGAAAGGACATTTGGAAAATGAGTTTAATGACATGGGTTGTTGAAGAGGAACGAGGAAAAAAAAACCAAAAGTGGAGCAATGGGTGGAGAAAGAAGGCACTCAAATTTTATAAGATTTATTTTCATCTGATAGGTACTCACCCCAAATCTATGCATTAAGAAAGTTTTGTATTAAAAAATTAGACAGAAACAGATAAATTTATAGTAATATAATTTAACCCAATGAGTAGCTCAAGTGGCAAGTGAGCTCTCTTTGTGGTGAAGAATTTTGGGAGAATCCGGATTCGACTCCCACAAGCGACGACATGGGTGGACCCGGACCGTTAGACGGACGGAGAAAGACCCCGTGAATTTACCAAAAAATAGCTAATTGATTAAATAATTCAACATCCCAAACAAACCTTAGCAAAAATGAAACATGTGTGTTACTATGGCTATTACATGGTAGCGAAGTTTACTACGTACTCTTATATTAAGCAATCAAAGCATGATAAAATTAGAAGTTAGAAATGAGAGTAAATGTAAAATTACTTTATTTAGGTTCAACGCCACTGAAAGGACTTTCTAAATTCTAATGGTATGGGTTTGTTGGAGAGGAGGAGAAAGAAAAACAAAAGTGGATCATGTGATAAAAGCACTAAAATTTATAATGTCTTTGATGGGTTGACCTTATCCTTCTGATAAAAAAAAAAACAAAAACAAAAAAAACAAAACAAATCGCACTAAAATTTTATAAGACTTATTTTCATCTAATTCACACCAATAATTTACGTATTAAGAATGTTTTGTATTGAAAAATTAGACCGAAATTAAACAAATAAATTTATAATAATATAAGTTAAAATTAATTAGCTAATTGATTAAATACTTCAACATTCTAAACAAACCGTAACAAAAATGAAACATGCCATTAGTATAGGTTATTATATAGTAGCGGAATTTAATCAATACACACTTTCGAATATTGGCTGTGAATAGGCATCTCTTGTCATCCAAAAAAAATTAGCTAATTGATTAAATCATTCAACACCACATACATTCAAAGCTGGCCTCAGACATAATGCAGAATATAATATAATAGTAAAATTTATTCAATTTATATCATCAAATAATTACTACAAATGCCTCATGTCATCTAAAAAATTAACTAATTAATTAAATAATTCAATAATGCATTCAAACGACCTGTAAGTTGATCAATCTGATAAGTCAAAATATAATACACCATTTATATACTGAATGTTGATAATATATGTTGATTAGTCAATGGACCACTGAAAAATGAAAGACAGGAAACACATTGGTAATTTCAATATATTTACCCTCCATTTAAAGCCAAAAGAATTTGTGTATTTCTGTCTTCCTCGTTGAGCCTACAGTGGTGGTACATGGCAGGCTCAGGCAGGTGGTGTTGGTGGTTGGCGGTGGTGATGTTGGTGGTATCCGTATTCTCCGACCCACAAACAAACCAAATAGGCAAACTGGGTTGCAGTAACTACCATCTTAGCGATGTGCCAGATTATAACAGGGAACTCAACCTCAGCTTTGCTGATCTGAGAAACCAGTTATCCAGCGCCAACAAACGCTTTGCCACCGCCACTCAGCCGGCTGTCTACGCAATGGTACAGTGCAGAAAGTACCTCTCCACTGCGGACTGTGTGGCCTGTTTCGATGCCGCCGTGTTAGGAACCCGAGACTGCCCCATCGCCGCCAGCTCTGCTATTGTCATATTTGATGGCTGCTTCCTAAGGTGAGTTAGTTGTACGTAATTGAGATGGAGCACATGCTTTATTTGTTCAATCCTGTATGTTTAATTTGTATAGGTACCGCAATAGTTACTTCTACGACCAGATTACAGATGAGGTTATAGGAGGAACCTATCAAGTTTGTGGTAAAACAACTGCCAGCAAACAACATATTTTCAATGCCACAGCAGCACAACAACTACTAAATCAGCTTCTACTTGCAACGCCCAAAATTAATGGCTTTTACGCTGCAGTAAAGCTGGAGGAACCTGATGGCGGTGGTGCTACCACCTATGGGGTGGCGCAATGTGCTGAAACCGTGAGCCAAAGCCGCTGTCAAGATTGTTTGTCAGTAGCTTACAATAACATAAAGGGTTGTTTACCTAATTCTGCGGATGGAAGAGCTGTTGATGCAGGATGTTTCTTGAGATATTCAGACACCCCTTTTTTTGCTGATAACCAAACAACTGACATAGCAACCCTCCTAGGAAGAGGTATATATATCTATATATATATATATAAGCTAGAATATAATATGTTATCTTTAATTTCTTAAGCACTCAGTCTTGGAAGCATCACCTAACTGGTAGCATCGATCTTCTCCAGGGAGTAGTACAGGAAAGAAGAAACCTATTATTGTTGCGGGTGTAGTCGGTACTGTAGGGATCATTTTGGTATTAGCAGCCCTTTTCCTTTGCTATCTGCAATCAAGAAAGCAAAATGCTTGGATAAGAGGTGAAGCTCCTTTAGTGGAAGTCATCATATTTTATAATTAATTCTATACCATTATTCTTTTCACTGTTGGTTTAAATTGTTTAGGTATGTGTTAACTTCTTATATATGGACTGTCTTCTTCTATATATAGGCAATATTTTGGGGGCAAAGAGCTACATATATAATGATTTGAAAGCTGCAACAAAAGATTTCAGCCAAGAAAATATACTGGGTAAAGGAGGTTTTGGTGATGTATATAAGGTGATCTGAGTAACAATTCATGAGGACATGCAAAATGAAATTTCAGAATATATAAGCAAAGCCGCCACTCTAATCTTCTATGACTAAACTGCAGGGCACCCTACAAAGCGGGGATGTAGTGGCAGTAAAGAAACTAACAACAATTTCTAGTAGAGCAAAGGCAAACTTCGAGACTGAAATTAGTCTTATTACAAATGCGAATCATCCCAATCTCATTTGTCTATTGGGATATTCTGGCAATATTGGAAAAGTGCTCATACTGGTTTATGAATACATGACAAATGCCAGCCTTGACAGATACATATATGGTACTCCCATCCTCAAATATTATGTTGTATACATAAAACTTTTCCCATCTTTTTTTTAATAAATTAAATAATTTGGCAGGAGAGAAACGGGGAATGCTGAATTGGAAGCAAAGGGTTGACATAATATTGGGTACGTCAAAGGGTATTGAGTATCTACATGAGCAGTGCAATGTATGCATCATACACAGAGACATCAAATCCAGCAACATACTACTTGATGACGAATTCCAACCCAAAATAGTTGATTTTGGTTTAGCAAGGCTTTTACCAGAAAATAAGAGCCATCTAACAACTAAATTTGCAGGAACTTTGTAAGCCTAACAACCTTATTTTGTTTTCTATGCTAGTTTTCTTTTCACTTAACTATTGCTTGTTGCAACATAACAGGGGATATACGGCGCCAGAATATGCAATTCATGGTCATTTATCAGAGAAAGTTGACGTCTATAGTTTTGGCATTGTTATTCTGGAGATCATCAGTGGGCGACGGTGCAGTGACTTAAAAATTGAGCATGTAACTGAGTATCTCCTAGAACAGGTAATTTTTGAAACAACCAATTTATCTTGATATATTATTCAATATTTTACTTCTGTATATTTGTATCATTTTAATTATAATAAATATAATACAGGCATGGAAATTGTACGAGAATGATGAACATCTAGGACTGGTGGACAATAATTTAGACCCAAATGAGTATGATGTAGAGGAAGTGAAGAGAATATTGGAAATAGCATTTGTATGCACCCAATCACCCTCGAATATAAGGCCAAGCATGTCAGAAGTGGTAGTGATGCTTTCAAGTACTGATGCCTCAATCATTCAAAAACCCCAACACAGGCCAACCACTATTACTGATTTCAATAAGAGGATACCTACAACTGCAAACACTTCAACACTTACTAATGCCACCATTTCATTTTCTCATTTCTCAGGCCGCTAGATAAGCCTTTTTTGATCTAGCAAGCTTGCGTGTGAATTGCGATGTGTTTGTATTTATTTATTTATAGATTTTTGTACCCATAAATAAATATAGACATGTACTAGAACAAAATATACGCATGTCGGATCGGTAAGTTAATGATTTTTTTTATTTAACAAAAAAAAAAAATTAAAGACTTGTGAATATCTGATACCATGAGTCCATGAATTTTTTCAAGATGCCTATTAAATTCTCTGCAATGATTTTTTTATGTTACAAAAATAAATAAATAAAAGTTTAAGACTTGTAAATATCTGATACCATGAGTCCATGAATTTTCTCAAGATGCCTATTGGTCCATACCAAACCTTCCTGGCTTGGCAGGTGCTACATGAGCGTCTGCCCATGGATGATGCTATGGCTAGGTTTGGGCATGTTATGTGAAAGTTGTGTAGAAGTGGTGATAGAATGGAGTGTGTGTGAGATGGTATCCTCACACTGGATATCGTCTCAAGAAGAGGACCAGAGAGGGGTTGAAAGTAGGTGGTTAATCACAAGAGTGTAAAGTGTTTGAAAACTAGTCCAAAGGAATAGATGTGATTCATGTGATAATAACAAAATAAAGGAAATGACAATGAAATTGTAATGAAAGATCAAGCAACAATAAATAATCAATAGTAAAACTAAGGGCTTCGACTAGGTCATTTAAGTGTAGACGCATGGTATAGTGTATCATTGCTTAGAGCTCATGTAATGCATTGACAATGGAACTAGGGAAATGCTACTATGTGCCAACGCCACTCTAGTAGTCGTTGGGCTCTCAATTAGCTTCAAGCCCCACACTCATGGTGACTCAAGGTCATTGAAGCATTTTATCAAACATGTGGTGTTCACCTCTTCTTCTATCCCCTTTTCTTCCCGTACTTATACTGTAGACCATGGGTCATGGTTGATACTGCAGTTGTGTTAAAAGGATATTGTAGTTGTGTTGAAAAGGAACTGCAGTTGTGCGGAACAGAGGCCGTGTCATTCATCTGAAACTGCAGTTGTGTTGAACGGATACTGTAGTTGTGTTGAAAAGATACTGCAGCTGTATTGAACGGATACTGCAGTTGTGTGGAACGGATGAACGGCCTCTGTTCCGTGCAACTGCAGTTTCCTTTCAACACAACTGCAGTATCTTTTCAACACAACTGCAGTATCCGTTCAACACAACTGCAGTAGCAGTTATGATCATGGTCCGCAATGCATTGTGGACCATGGTCCACGATATAATTTGCCCTTTTCTTCTATACCCTATTGTCAAGTGACATGACATTTTCCAAGCACCTCTTGCACAATTTGGTCATAATCATACAAGAGTCAATACAATGCACCAAGTTCACAACTGAAGTCATCATTAAGTCATTACACTAGCAACTCAATTCAATCACATAACATCAATCACAAAAGATGACTTAACCAAATCCCTATTTGAATCTAGCTAAGAATTAATCTATACCATCAATAAAAACAATATTCTCAACTTTAACTTCCCGTCCAAAACACTCATATACTATTAAGGTTTGTATAATATTGTAAAATATGGTAATACAATTCCTATTTGTAATACAATTGTACATTAAAATATGGTAATACAATTTCTAATAAAATATATTTTTCCCCACGTTCCTATTCGTAATACAATTCTAAATTAAAATTACTATTCTTAATAATACAGTACATATATTTCCTTACAATGCAATCTATACTATTAATAAAAACAATATCCTCAACTTTAACTTCCCGCCCAAAACATTCATATACTATTAATGTTTTCGTAATATTGTAAAATATGGTAATACAATTCCTATTCGTAATACAATTGTACATTAAAATATGGTAATACAATTCCTAATAAAATATATTTTTTCTATAACTGAGTTATTAGAGAACGAGCATATTTGCCCAATTTATAAAAATCCTAAACAATGATATATAAAATCTCTAAAGTTCCAGCATCACATGCTTACATCTACACATTAGCTATTAATTAATATCACAACTCATTAAAAGCTAGTTTCCCCAGATGGCAAAGTTAGCTACACCAAACTAATTTAAATACATTGAGTACAAATGGCAGATAGCTATATACTAAAAACCAAGATCAACTCTTTGACAAAACATACCCCAATTTTGGTGTAAAAATATCTCTAGCAGCATTCTTATACTTCTGCATCTTCATTGCATACTTCGCAACCAACTTCACCCTCCTACTCCCCTTCGAACTCTTTATCTGATTTAACCGTTTCACTAATATGTTCGTGAATTTCCTTAAAATGATTAACAAACTCTTTATTGGTATAAAACCTCTTCCCACACACCCTGCAGATATATGGCTCATCTGGCTTAACCACTCTCTTATTTTCCAATTCATTCAACACTTTCTTTACTTTCCTCTGCTGCCTAACAACAGGTGGTACATAATTAAATGAATGGTGAATAGCATAAGCTATCATTCATGTACTTCACAAACCCAAATTTCCAATTGGGCTATCAGTTACTTTTTCATAATGTCTCGGTTGTGATAGAACCATTATTTGCATTATTATATTGTAGACCATACTGTTGTCTCTTCATCCACTCATCCATGCCCATATATTGCCTATGTTGGTATTCACCCAACATCCTCAAATTCAAGTGCATGTGTGTCAGATGGTCCTAATTTTAGCAATCACTGGAGCAATAATTCAGCTGTTACCCTAAAAACCTGAAAATCAACATTAATAAAATTTATTTAATTCATATCATCGAATAGTTACTACAAATTTCTCATGTCATCTAAAAAAAAATTAACTAATTAATTAAATAATTCAATACTGTATTCAAACCGTAGCCAAAACGACACAAGTCATATATAACTGCGGTCAAGTATGCATGGCCCTCAAAGTCACCCTCAATGTTAGAAACTTAGAATGCTCACCACCTTAGACTTCGTCAACGGTCAACACTACCACCTTGCCTCACGTTCAACAGTTCAATGATTTCCAATTCACTGTTTAATAATATGGTCTGAAACGTAATTTCATTATTCAGTTAAAAGAGTTTATGAAACAGTGAGAAAATTTACAATGTTGTAACAAAAATTTGGATAATGAAATTACATATTAGTTCTCTTTGTTAAAATCAAGCACTACAAATTGATCATCTGACTAACACTACAACCCCATGCAAATTTGTGTATTTCTCCTCCGATCCTTGAGCGTAGCTACAGTTGTCGACAATGGCCGGCTCAGGCAGGTGGTGGTGGTTGGCGGTGGTGATGTTGGTGGTATCAGTATCAGAACCTGCGTTCTCCGACCCACAAACCAACCAAATAGGCGACCTGGGTTGCGGCCCGTACCATGTTACCGATGTACCAGATTATAACAGGGAACTCAACCTCAGCTTTGCTGATCTGAGAAATCAGTTATCCAGCGCCAACAAACGCTTTGCCACCGCCACTAAGCCGGCTGTCTACGCAATGGTACAGTGCAGAAAGTACCTCTCCACTGCGGACTGTGTCGCCTGTTTCGACGCCGCCGTGTTAGTAACCCGAAACTGCTCCATCTCCGCCAGCTCTGCTATTGTCATGTTTGATGGCTGCTTCCTAAGGTGAGTTACAGGTTGTAGTTGAGATGGAGCACATGCTTTGTTCAATCCTGTATGTGCCTTTGTTTAATTTTTTTTTGTTTTAATTTGTATAGGTACCGCAATACTTACCTCTATGTCCAGATTATAGATGAGATTACAGCAGGAGGAACCTATCGAGTTTGTGGAAATCGAACTGCCAGCAAACAAGATATTTTCAAAGCGATAGCACAAGAACTACTAAATGAGCTTCTACTTGCAACGCCCAGAATTAATGGCTTTTACGCTGCAGCAAAGATGCAGGAGGAACCTACTAGTGGTGGTGCTACCATCTATGCAGTGGCGCAATGTGTTGAAACCGTGAACCGAAGCAGCTGTGAGGATTGTTTGTCATTAGCTTACAATAACATAAAGGGTTGTTTGCCAAATTCTGCGGATGGAAGAGCTGTGGATGCAGGATGTTTCTTGAGATATTCAGACACCCCTTTTTTTGCTGATAACCAGACAACTGACATAGCACCCTTCCTAGTAAGAGGTATATATATATCTTTAATTTCTTAAGCACTGAGTCTTGGAAGCATCACCTAACTGGTAGCATCTTCTCCAGGAAAGAAGAAACCTATTATTGCGGGTGTAGTCGGTACTGTAGGGATCATTTTGGTATTAGCAGCACTTTTCCTTTGGTATCTGCAATCAAGAAAGCAAAATGCTTGGATTAGAGGTGAAGCTCCTTTAGTGGCAGTCATCATATTTTATAATTAATTCTACCATTCTTTTCACTGTTGGTTTAAATTGTTTAGGTATGTGTTAACTTCTTATGGACTGTCTTCTTCTATATATAGGCAATATTTTGGGGGCAAAGAGCTACATATATAATGATTTGAAAGCTGCAACAAATGATTTCAGCCAAGAAAATATAATGGGTAAAGGAGGTTTTGGTGATGTATATAAGGTGATCTGAGTAACAATTCATAAGAGCATTCAGAATGAAATTTCAGAATATATAAGCAAAGCCGCCACTCTGATCTTCTATGACTAAATTGCAGGGCACCCTTCAAAGCGGGGATGTGGTGGCAGTAAAGAAACTGATAACAATTTCTGGTAGAGCAAAGGCAAACTTCGAGACCGAAATTAGTCTTATTACAAATGCAAATCATCCTAATCTCATTCGTCTATTGGGGTATTCTGGCAATGGAAAAGTGCTCATACTGGTTTATGAATACATGGCAAATGCCAGCCTTGACAGATACATATATGGTACTTCCATCCTCAAACATTATTTTCTATAAATAAAACTTTTCACATCCATTTTTAATGAATAAATTGGCAGGAGAGAAACGGGGAATGCTGAATTGGAAGCAAAGGGTAGACATAATATTGGGTACGGCTAGGGGTCTTGCGTATCTACACGAGCAGTGCGATGTATGCATCATACATAGAGACATCAAATCTAGCAATATACTTCTTGATGACGAATTCCAACCCAAAATAGCTGATTTTGGTTTAGCAAGGCTTCTACCAGAAAATAAGAGCCATCTAACAACTAAATTTGCAGGGACTTTGTAAGCCTAACAACCTTGTTTTGTTTTCCGCTCTAGTTTTCTTTTCACTTAACTATTGCTTGTTGCAACATAACAGGGGATATACATCGCCAGAATATGCAATTCATGGTCATTTATCAGAGAAAGTTGACATCTACAGTTTTGGCATTGTTATCCTGGAGATTATCAGTGGGCGACGGAGCAGTGACTTACAAATTGAGCCAGTAACTGAGTATCTGTTAGAACAGGTAATTTCTTATCTGAAGAAGCAGCGTGTTTATCTTGATATATATTATATTTGACTTCTGTATATATGTATCATTTTAATTATAACAAATACAGGCATGGAAATTGTACGAGAATGATAAACATCTAAGATTGGTGGATAATAATTTAGACCCAAATGAGTATGAAGCAGAGGAAGTGAAGAGAATTTTGGAAATAGCATTGGTGTGCACCCAATCACCCTCGAATATAAGGCCAAGCATGTCAGAAGTGGTGGTCATGCTTTCAAGTACTGATGCCTCAATCATTCAAAAACCCCAACATAGGCCAATCACTATTACTGATTTCAATAAGAGGATACCTACAACTACAAGCACTTCAACACTTACTAATGCCATCATTTCATTTTCTCATTTCTCTGGCCGCTAGCTACGCCTATTTTGATCTAGCTAGCTTGCTTGTCAATTGTGATGCGTTTGTATTTATTTATTTATAGATTTTGTACCCATAAATAAATGTAGACATGTACTAGAACAAAATATAAGTATGTCTGTAAGTTAATGATTTTTTTTATGTTACAAAGAAAAAAAAAATTAAAGACTTGTGAATATATGATACCATGAGTCCATGAATTTTCTCAAGATGCCTATTAAATTCTCTACAATGATTTTTGTTATGTTACTATATATATATATTGCCTATGTTGGTATTCACCCAACATCCTCAAATTCAAGTGGATGTGTGTCAGATGGTCCTAATTTTAACAATAACTGGAGCAATAATTCAGCTGTTCCAAATGAAATTCGAACAACATATGCTTTTCCAACAACTTAAGCTTTTCTTTTCGATATAATTTGTTAATATTTTTCTCAAATACTCATTATTTTAACAATTACTAGTATTTTACCCGTGCGATGCACGGCAACAATTATGATATGATGAATTAAGGGAGAAATTTACAAAATGGAAAATCATTGTAGAATTGTATGAATGAAACTATGATGAAATATAATAATAACATTTTACAAATTTTAAAAAAACTCTTTGTATACAATGTTTGTTGTGGAATTACTTTGGGTGTTAGCCTTATCACAAATTAAAATCTTCAATCCATTTGGGTTGGTGACTCTTGAAGCAGCAACATATAATTGTCCATGACTAAATACTGGTTTTTTCAAAAAGTGGCCTAAGTGATTGACCTTTGACTCTTGTTAATCGTTATTGCATAAGAGGTAGACGATTAGAGGGAATTGTCTTCTTTGAAATTTAAAAGACAGTCTCAAATCTGAAGGAGTGAATGACATTATTGGAATCAAGATTTTATGATATGTACTACTTCCAGATAATACATTTGCTTCTAAAACATGATTTCCAAGTTTAGTAATAACCATCATTGTCCCATTACACAAACCAACTGAGTGGTCAACATTTTCAAAGCATAACCGGAGTACCTACTTTCAGCCTGAGTTCATGATTAGGCACACCAGAACACTTGATCCCATTTAAAAATTCAGGAATGTGCACATAAGTTAATAGATCAACATTTGAATATGATTTGCAAGCACTGTCAAAGCTGAAATATATATTTCCTTCATATGTGTTTAAAGAAGTCATATATTCATTGATAAAGTCAACCACATCAAGTGTTGGAGCCAATATTGCCCTCTTTCTCAAGTATGTTGGATCATAAAAAATATTGGAGTATGTATATTTTGAACAATAATTGAATTGCATGGTATAATAACTATAATTTTGTTTAATAATTATTATTTCCGTGTGACTATTTTGTTAATATATGTATATAAATAAGGAATCCATACAGGAATGGAATTGACTAAAATATTTCAAATTAATTTCCGTGTAGAATAAGGAATGGAATCATATTTTGAATATTTTGTCAATTTTAGCCATAAATAAGGAATGATAAGGAAGGCTAGAATTTCTGATAAGTAATTATTATATAATATTATGTTGACCGATTTCAAAATTTTTGGACTAAAATGAGCGGGAAAGCTAGTACTTCTGTTTTAATATATATATAGATGTGACTGCTTAAAAGTCATAAAACCAATAAAACTTTTACTTACATTCCACCGGGACCATCATATCATAATTAATTTAGTGAAATTGATATTTCAAACAAAATTATCAAATTTTAAATTTTCTAAAATGTTACCACTGATAATGAAATGAACTAAATCGATAAGCAAATTAAATAAATCCAATTCAATTAATTAGTTCATTGTTATCTAAATAATACACCCCCTCCAAAAATATTGTAAGAACTATCACAAATTTAATCCAAACCATGTAATATGACTCATTCAAAGTCCTGAATGCAAATGAATTAAAAACTTGTGTTTCTATTATCACCAAAAAAAAAAAAAAAAAAAAAAAACACTTGT
>CP025646.1:2968111-2984603 GCA_003576665.1 Ipomoea trifida
AAGGACATTTGGAAAATGAGTTTATAGTCCGGACGACATTTTCGGATGACTTCTTTGTCGACAAGCGTCTTGACTTGTCTAATGGCATGGATTTGTTGAAGAGGAACCAGGAAAAAAGAACAAAAAAACAAAAGTGGAGCAATGGGTGGAGAAAGGAGGAACTCAAATTTTATAAGACTTATTCTCATTGATAGGTACTCACACCAATAATATAGAAAGAGTTAATTACCGATTTGGTCCCTCGACTATTGAGATTTCACCACTTTGATCCTCGACAATTTTTCTTGCTCAATTAAGTACTTGATTTTGAAAAACTTAACCAATTTGGTCCTCCGTTTATTTTACCATTTGATATCCGTTAAATCGGGACCAAATTGGTAATTTTCACTATAGTCAAGTGACTATTTCGGTCAAAATTAATTACCGAAATGGTCCTTTGACTATACCAAAATTACCAATTTGGTCCTGATTTAACGACTGTTTAACACCAAAATAAACGGAGGACGGACCAAATTGGTTAATTTTTTCAAATTCGAGGACTTAATTGAGCAAGAAAAATTGTCGAGGACCAAAGTTGTGAAATCCCAATAATCGAGGGACCAAATCGGTAATTAACTCATATAGAAAAATGATTTATGTACTCTGATCTTATGGAGTAGAACTCTAGCCATGTGTACAAATTTTATTAAGAAGAAGATGGGCAGAGTTTTTCTGGGAAGAAAAAATATGTATGAACTTTTTAGCTTGTGTGTAAAATTTCCTACTCATCTAAGGTATGTATAGGAGAGATGGAATTAAATAGCCTTTTTTTTTATTAAAGTAATAGCATTTAATCATAGCATTAACACTGGTTTTAAAATCAATCGGTAACCTTCATAGAAAACAAACATTAATTTGAAAATTAATTCTAAAAATTAAAATTAATTCCATAGAATCAAAATTAATATTCCAGAATAGTACTTCGAGTAGTACAAACGAAGAGTACTTCGAGAAATACTACGAGGAGTACTTCGAGCAGTATCTGAAAAGTAATGAACAAGGAGTCAAATTCTCGTTAAATCCGAGCAATAGACTCTCCCCTGTGACTCTTCGGTTTTTCAAACGAAATTATGAAAATTTAAATTTTCTAAAATGTTACAACTGATAATGAAATCAATTAAATTGATAAGCAAATAACTTCAATTCAATTAATTAGTTCATTGTTATCTAAATAATTAATACACCCCTTCAAAAATAATGTAAGAAGTATCACAAATTTAACTCAAACCATGTAATATGAACCATTCAAAGTGGTTACTTGGGTTAGCCGAATGCAAACTAATTAAACAGTTGTGTTTCAAGCAATAATGGAGTGCTTACAATTTGGGGTGTGTTTGGTTCGCACATGGTAATCGTAATTGAAATGAAAATCAAATACTTGATAATGGTAATTGGTTTTGGTGGAAGTATTTCACTATTTTGCATGTTTGGTAGTAGGATGGAATTGTAATTGTTACCAATATTGATGTTTGGTTGTGTATGACCTATAATGGGAATAAATGTTTTAAAAATACAAAAAAAAAAATCAATGCAATTGATCCTAATAAAATGACATCCAAAGCATCAATATGAATAAAACAAATCAAAACAAAAATCGAAAATTACTCATCTAAACTTAAATATTAGATTACCAACAAAATGAAATGATACTCCTTTTTAATTAGGGAATGAAATTTTTAATTGAACGGGTAATCAAAATCCATAGTTGTTTTAAAATGTTGTCAACCAAACACTAACTATGATTTTGATTCTCATTTCTAACGTGTAAACCCATGAACCAAACACATCATTGGTTCAATGAAAACTATCTTAATTCAACATTCTAAACAAACCTTTAACAAAAATAAAACATGTCGTTACTATAGGCTATTATATAGTAACAGAATTTACTCAATTCACACCTTCGAATATTGGTTGTAGATGGGCATCTCTTGTCATCCAAAAAAAAAATAGCTAATTGATTAAATAATTCAATGCCACATTCAAGCTGTAAACAAAATGAAGCATGACATAAATGCATAATACCACGTGGTTAAGAGCCTTGAAGAAATTCTATCAGTAGTATGATATAGTCGTTATCCCTTTACCATTCGTTTTATTCGATGTAGACACTTAGCTGCCACAATTAGTTAGTGTACTGATACATTTGTTTTGTAACACATTTTTCACCCCTTTCTTTAACCGTTTTGATATAATGATGCTTGTAATTGAATTGGAATCTATGACTTGTTTGTGTGAATTGTTTCCCTTTAGATAAATTGTTGAAAAGAGTCATTCGGAAGTCTTTTGGAGCATAAAGGAACGATTTCAGAGGTCGGGAGAAGTGCACGCATGAAGATTCGAAGAAGAAGGCGAAAATGGCCTGGAAAACCATCCATACGGCCAGGCATACGGCCATATGGATGGCCGTATGGCCTCGAAGAGCAGAGCATTCAAACGCCCTACCATACGGCCACTCATACGGCCGTATGGTAGGCCGTTTGCCCGAAACTCTGTGCAGTATAAAACCAGTTTTTGTGCATTTTGTGAAGGATTCCGAACCCTAGCTAGCTTAGACTCTCTCTATAATATTTTCCTTAGTATTTTCAGCTTAGAATAGCTTAGATTAACCTTGTAGAACACTTTGCAAGCATCTTTTGGTGGTTTTGGAAGGGATTCCAACAACATCTCCCATCTTTATTAGTAAAATCTCTTATTTCCTCTTCTTTAAGTGTTTTTACTTTTATTGTAGATTTATGTTATCCTTGTTGAATCTTGCTATGTTTGCCTTAAATATGAGTGAGTAGTCTTTCATATGGGTTAGATTTGGTGTTTATTGCTCTTATTGATGCTTGTTAGATGATTATTGCATAAAGGGGATAAACACCCATTTAGGGTTCTTGAGTTTGAATTGGGTTTATTTCTATCTTTCAATGATTAGTGTACAATGATTGTTGTTTGTCTTTGGAAAGTCTTTCATCTCAATGGAAATTGGATGGAAGACTTGAGCCAACCCAATCTCAAACCCACTTTCTCTTCTATGGAAATAGGGGTAGATTTGGGGCTTAATTAGCTTTTGTCCTTCAAGAACTTAGGTTGATACACCATGGGAATGGGGCAACCTTTGTTCTAATCCTTGTGGAAACTTGGATTCTTTTGTGCTAGCATTAAGAACCTAGGGTTATAGTTCATCCCCCAACTCAAGTGTTAATGCATCAATAGAGCAATACACCTAATTTAACCCATTCTTCCCAATAGATTTTAATCCTAGTTTAATCTAGTTTTTCCTTTATATCTTTATTTCCAAGGTTATCTCTTAGTTGTTAATATTTAATCCTTCTTATGGTTGCTTGGATCCTTATGGGTTTCAAGACCTTAGTGACTAGATTTTAGGTAATCAATCCTTACGTGCCATAAACTCCAATCCTCGTGGTTCGACTTTACACCCATTTTTACACTCCCGCTCACACTGCATCATGTACTATTTAGCTTGAGTAATAAAACTCCTCCATTAGTTTGGATGAAAATATTTGCGCAAAGCCGAGTGTACCACTAGCGCCAAGGAGAAAGAGGGTTTGGTGTTTCAGTTAGGAGTTGACCAGTCGCCCTTCCTTGAGAAGTCGGTCGACAACTGGCCTTTTCAGGTCTTAAAAGAAAAGGATGGTGTTGGAGTTATTGTTATGAGCTAACTAGTCACCCTTCCTCGCGAAGCCGGCCGACCACTGGAAAAAGGAGGATTTTCAATAAGCAGTCAGGAGTTGACTAGTTAGCCTTCCTAGCAAAGTGGTCGACTTAGCTTTTAAAGCCTTAGAAGAAAAGGTGGAGAAAAGGGGGATGTTCTGTGAGCAGTCAGAAGCTGACTAGTCACCCTTCCTAGCGAAGTGATCGACTTGGATTTTCAAGCCTTAGACAAAAAGGTGGACAAAAGGGGGTTTTTGGTGAGCAAGTCAGGAGCTGACTAGCCACCTTCCTAGCGAAGTGGTCGAATTGACTTTTTCAAGTCTTAGAAGAAAAGGTGGAGAAAAGGCGGTTTGTCGGTGAGCAGTCTAGAGCCGACTAGTCACCCTTCCTAGCGAAGTGGTCGACTTGGTTGTTTCTAGCCTTAGAAGAAAAGGTAGAGAAAAGGGGGTTTGTCGATGAGCAGTCGAGAGCCGACTAGTCACCCTTCCTTGTAAAGTTGGTCAACTTGGATTTTCAAGCCTTAAAAGAAAGGTGGAGAAAATGGGTTTCCGGTGAGCAGTCAGGAGCTAACCAATCATCATTCCTTGCGAAGTCGTCGACTTGGCTTTTTCAAGCCTTAGAAGAAACGGTGGAGAAAGGGGATTTGCAATAGGCAGTCGGGAGTCAACCAGTCATACAAGCCTTTGGGATTTAAAGGAGTGGGAGTTCTGGCCACTCATTAGCTTAGGCAGGCTGCTGGGCAGCTAGTCACCCCTTGGATGCAAGGCGCCTGATTGGTTATTTACTAGTCTTCTTTGAATTTTTGCAAGTTTGGAGACATGGAGCAAGATGTTGAAGGACTACCACGTAGTCGACTAACTTAGGATAGATAAATTAACTAGTCCAGAACTTACCCCTTCAGTGGGGCACATCTCACGAAGATGTTTTTTCACTTAATCGATGTCTTAAATTTTGCAGGATGATGAGTACTTGGTAGTCGGCAGTCAGCTAGAAAATTTTGCACGGTAGTCATTCTACCTCCACTTCTTAGTGTGCAGTCTTATATTTATCCACCTCTCGGTGGTCGACAGTCATTCCACCACTTCTTAGTGGTCGGCCTTCTATCTTCCCACCTCTCAGTGGTCGACAATCATTTAATCCCGCTTCTTGGTAGGCGGTCTTCTATATTTCCGCCTCTTGGCGGTTGGTAGTCATTTCGTCCCACCTTACGGTGTCGGTCTTCCTTTTATTCTCACCACCCGATGGTAAACAATTGTTCCCTCTTTCCAGTGGCGCCCAGTCAACACCACAGGTAGGCGGTCAGGCTCAGCAAAGAAAGGCAGTCATAGCATGGAGTTAATAACTGGGCACTCAGCCTTACTATGTCTCCTTGAGAAAGGAGCACGAGAGCTTGTTAGCGGGAAAGGAGAATGATTTATACTTTCCTATGTCATACTTCGACTAGACATAGGAAAGTGAGGGACTTATGATGGATATCATGTATCAAAGCCCACTTCAAGGTGGACTCAAGTCCAGAGAATAGACCAGAGACGACTTTTGAGAATGCCCAAAAGGACCAATGGCGTGACACAACTAGTACAGGTACCCAGTCAGCTCCTCGAGTAGGCAGCCATATTTGCCAGCTAGTCATCCTCGGGCAGGCAGTCATATTCGCCAGCTAGTCATGCTCGGGCAGGCATTCATCCTTGGAAGCCAGTCATCCTGACATTTAGTCAACTTTGGCAGTGGAATAATCAATTAAAGTGGCAGTTGCGAGATTTGGCAAGATATTCCCTACAAATTACTTTCCTAGATATTATTTCTCTCCTTATATTACCTCCCGCAGCTTAAATATATATCTTTATATTCCCTAAATCCCTCCACATTCCATAAAATATTCTCTTCACCATAAATGCTCAATTACCATACGACAATCTACTTACCATATGCCTTATATTTCTTCTACTATAAAAGGCCCTACTTCGATTCAAGAAGGGGGTTCAATTAATCATCTCTCTACCTCTACACACAAATTGTACATGTACCAACGGCCTACAAAATATAGTGAAACTTGACTTGACACCGCTCAAAAAGGCTCGTGGTTTTCACCAATTTGGTTTCCACATTAAAAATATTGTGTCTCCTATATTTTTTTCCTCTTCACTATTTATTTATTACTTATTTTTCGATAATGCTGGACCACAGCGTGATTACCCTAAAAACCCGAAAATTAACATTAATAAAATTTATTTAATTCATATCATTGAATAGTTACTACAAATTTCTCGTGTCATCTAAAAAAAATTAACTAATTAATTAAATAATTCAATACTGCATTCCGTAGCCAAAACGACACAAGCTATAACTGCGGTCAAGTATGCATGGCCCTCAAACTCTCAAAGTCACCCTCAATGTTAGAAACTTAGAATGCTCAACACCTTAGTCTTCGTCAATGGTCCCACTACCACCTTGCATCACGTTCAACGAGAAAATATCATTTTTCAATGAGAAAATATGGACTTATTTGTGCCTTAATTAGATTACATTCGGTGGTCTAATTAGGTTACATTTAATGGTCAATTTGCACCATATTCCATTTTCATTTATATTACCTGAAAAATGAAAGACAGGAAACCGAGACCGGCAATTTCAATATATTTACCGGCCCTCTATTTTTTAAAGCCATGCAATGCAAATTTGTATATTTCTCCTCCGATCCTTGAGCGTAGCTACAGTACAGTTGTCGACAATGGCAGGCTCAGGCAGGTGGTGGTGGTTGGCGGTGGTGATGTTGGTAATATCCGTATCAGAACCTGCATTCTCCGACCCACAAACCCAAATAGTCGACCAGGGTTGCGGCCTGTACCATGTTAGCGATGTGCCAGATTATAACAGGGAACTCAACCTCAGCTTTGCTGATCTGAGAAACCAGTTATCCAGCGCCAATAAACACTTTGCCACCTCCACTCAGAAGACTGTCTACGCAATGGCACAGTGCAGAAAGTACCTCTCCACTGCGGACTGTGTGGCCTGTTTCGATGCCGCCGTGTTAGTAACCCGAAACTGCTCCATTGCCGGAGTCAACTCTGCTATTCTCGTATTTGATGGGTGCTTCCTAAGGTGAGTTGTAGTTGAGATGGAGCATATGCTTCAATCTGGCCTGTACGTGCCTTTGCTTAATTTGTTTGTTTTAATTTGTATAGGTACAACAATGGTTACTTCTATGACCAGAGTATAGATGAGATTATAGGAGGAACCTATCGAGTTTGTGGTAATCGAACTGCCAGCAAACAACATGTTTTCAATGCGACAGCAGCACAACTACTAAATGAGCTTCTACTTGCAACGCCCAGAATTCATGGCTTTTACGCTGCAGCAAAGCTTCAGGAGGAATCTCCTGGTGGTGCTACCACCTATGCGGTGGCGCAATGTGCTGAAACCATGAGCGAAAGCAACTGTAAAGATTGTTTGTCAGTAGCTTACAATAACATAAAGGATTGTTTACCTAATTCTGCGGAAGGAAGAGCTGGGGTGGATGCAGGATGTTTCTTGAGATATTCAGACACCCCTTTTTTTGCTGATAACCAGACAACTGACATAGCACCCTTCCTAGGAACAGGTATATATATATATCTTTAATTTCTTAAGCACTGAGTCTTGGAAGCATCACTGATCACCTAACTGGTAGCATCTTCTCCAGGGAGTAGTTCAGGAAAGAAGAAACCTATTCTTGCGGGTGTAGTCAGTACTGTAGGGATCATTTTGGTATTAGCAGCCCTTTTCCTTTGGTATCTGCAATCAAGAAAGCAAAATGCTTGGATAAGAGGTGAAGATCCTTTAGTGGCAATCATCATATTTTATAATTAATTTTACCCTTCTTAATTTTCACTGTTGGTTAAAATTGTTTAGGTATGTGTTAACTTATTATGGACTGTCTTCTTCTATATATAGGCAATATTTTGGGGACAAAGAGCTATATATATAAAGATTTGAAAGCTGCAACAAATGATTTCAGCGAAGAAAATATACTGGGTAAAGGAGGTTTTGGTGATGTATATAAGGTGATCTGAGTAACAATTCATGAGGGTATTCAGAATGAAATTTCAGAATATATAAGCAAAGCCGACACTCTGATCTTCTATGTCTAAACTACAGGGCACCCTACAAAGCGGGGATGTGGTGGCAGTAAAGAAACTGATAACAATTTCTAGTAGAGCAAAGGCAAACTTCGAGACTGAAATTAGTCTTATTGCAAATGCGAATCATCCCAATCTCATTCGTCTATTGGGATATTCTGGCAATGGAAAAGTGCTCATACTGGTTTATGAATACATGGCAAATGCCAGCCTTGACAAATACATATATGGTACTCACATCCTCAAACATTATATTTGTACGTTATATATATAAATAAAACTTTTCTCATCCCATTTTTCATGAATGAATTGACAGGAGAGAAACGGGGAATGCTGAATTGGAAGCAAAGGGTAGACATAATATTGGGTATGGCTAGAGGTCTTGAGTATCTGCATGAGCAGTTCGATGTATACATCATACACAGAGACATCAAATCCAGCAATATACTACTTGATGACGAATTCCAACCCAAAATAGCTGATTTTGGTTTAGCAAGGCTTTTACCAGAAAATAAGACTCATCTTACAACTAAATTTGCAGGGACTTTGTAAGCCTAATAACCTTATTTTATTTTCTACGTTAGTTTTATTTTCACTTAACTATTGCTTGTTGCAACATAACAGGGGATATACAGCGCCAGAATATGCAATTCATGGCCATTTATCAGAGAAAGTTGACATCTATAGTTTTGGCATTGTTATCCTAGAGATCATCAGTGGGCGACGGAGCAATGACTTAAAAGTTGAGCCTGTAACTGAGTATCTCCTAGAACAGGTAATTTCTTGTTTGAAGAAACAGCCAATTTATCTTGATACATTATTCAATATTTGACTTTTGTATATATGTATCATTCTAATTATAATAAATACAGGCATGGAAATTGTACGAGAATGATGAACATCTAGGACTAGTGGACAATAGTTTAGACCCAAATGAGTATGAAGAGGAGGAAGTGAAGAGAATGTTGGAAATAGCATTGGTGTGCACCCAATCACCTTCAAAAATACGGCCAAGCATGTCAGAAGTGGTGGTCATGCTTTCAAGTACTGATACCTCAGTTATTCAAAAACCCCAAAATAGGCCAACCACTATTACTGATTTCAATAAGAGGATACCTACAACTACAAACACTTCAACACTTACTAATGCCACCATTTCATTTTCTCGTTTCTCAGGCCGCTAGCTACGCCTATTTTGATCTTGCTAGCTTACTTGTGAATTGTGACGTGTTTGTATTTATTTATTTATAGATTTTTTTTACCCTTAAATAAATATAGATATGTACGTAGAACAAAATATAAGCATATTTGTAAGTCAATGATTTTTTTTATGTTTCTAAAAAAAATTAAAGACGTGAATATCTGATACCATGAGTCCATGAATTTTCTCAAGATGCCCTATTAGATTCTCTACAAAAGGAATAGTTTCCAATATTATTTCTGGAAATAAAAAATCTAAACAAATAAATAAAATAAGTTTATTCTTTGAAATGTTAGCCTATTTCTTGACTTATTTTATGAGCTAAACCTGCTATGATAATAGTATTTTTGAAGAATAATGGAACAATGCTCTTTTTTTTCCTTTGCTTTACACCTCTTTCCATTGCAAAAGCTTGACAATCATGTTTAAAATTTCATCCTTACCCTATTGCTCAAAACAAATAAAAAAAAAACAATAGTTTCACAGCCTAGTGTAAAGAGGTTTACTTACATGGAATAGTATCTTCTCACATCAGCTTGGACATCACCAATAGTCATTGCAAGAGCAGTCCCCTTTTTCAAAATGGTGGAACCTATTTGTATCTCTCAATATAATTCTTCTCTGTGTTACTTCTGATACAAATTTCATCCAAGTGTGACAATCTGCACAAACACGAAGATTCTTTGTGATCCTAATGGGAACTCCAGAACCTGTATTAATCAACCCAAATACTGTTGCTAGCCTTTCACTGTGCCCACAAACCCACTCTGCCTTCATTTCTTCATTCACATCATGAAGAACAACGCCTGTATTGGGTTTATACCCAGCTGCTTCAATAGCTTCCTCTAATTCATTCCACATTTTCTTATATTCATCCGAATTACGGAATTCAAAACCACCACTAGCGACGAAAGTGTGCACTTTACTTTTAACCTGTATCCAGCTGCATCCAGCGTCTTTTTTAACCCCCTTCTTCTCCATAATCTCCCTCAGTTTTTTAACTCTCTCCCAACTCCCAGCTTTAGCGTAGATGTTCGACAGCATTATATAGTTTCCTGCATTGTTCGGTTCCATCTCAAAGAGTCGTATTGCCACCGCCTCTGCAAGAGAGACGTTTCCATGGATTTTACATGAATTTAGCACTGATCCCAAAACGCTACCACTTGGTTTCATAGGCATCCTTTTCACTACTTGCAAAGCCTCTTTGATTTTCCCGGCTCTACCTAATGCATCCACCAAACAAGCGTAATGCTCTACAGAAGGCTCGATTCTGAACTCTGCACTCATTCTCTCGAACAATACTTGCCCAAGATCGGTAACCCCTTTGTGGCTACAACCAGACAATAAAGCAATAAATGTCACCCCATCAGGCTTAACTCCACAGCCAGCCATCTCATCAAACAACTCCATAGCTTCTGCCATAAATCCATTGATTGCACACCCATTAATCATAGTATTCCATGATGTTAGATCCTTGTTCTTCATTTTGTCAAACACTCTTTGACAGTACTTTATTTCTCCACATTTGGCATACATATCCAAGACTGAGTTGAGCACTAGAACGTCGGGTGTCCCAGATGATTTCACAATTTGAGCATGTATCTCTTTCCCACTGTAAATTGATGTTAGATCAGCACATAGTGCCAACATTGTAGTAAAAGTTACCCAGCTATACCCCACCTCTGCTCTTTGCATTCTCCGGAAGGTTTCAAAGGCCTCAAATACCATATCTCTCTTAACAAAACCCGAAATCAAAGAGTTCCAACTAACAACATTCCTTTCAGGCATTTTCTCAAACACCTTCAGCACATCTTCGAAGCACCCACATTCCATGTACATAGTCAAAAGGCCATTGTATACAACTTGGTCAGGCTCCGTATTAGATTTTATAATCTGGGCATGAACCGCTCTACCGACTGTCAAGTCCAACAAATCCGAACAAGCCTTCACCGCAACGGAAAATGCAAAATTCCCGGGTTCGTTGAAATGGGACAGCATTTCAGAATAAAGAAACAAAGCTTCTTTGGAACGCCCATTTTTGGAGTACCCAATTGCCATCGCCACCCAGACAGACTCGGGCAGGTCCTTAGCCTCAACACCGTGCTCGAAAACACGGCGAGCCTCGTCGAGGCGGCCACAAACAGAGAAGAGGGTAATAAACTTGGATTTCAGTATAGGGTTGCTGAGAAATTCACCATTGGCGTGGTGGAGGAGAAGGTGGAGGTATAGCCTTTGGCCGTGTTCGAACGATTTTCTTGAAATGCAGGCGTGGAGGACGGCGGCGTAGGAGTCCGGACTGAGGTGGGTGGAGGGAGATTTCAAGGGTTGGGATTCGATCAGGTGAAGAGCTTCGTCTAATTTGCCGATTTTGGAGAGAGATTTGATTGTTGAGTTTAGAGGTTTCGTGTTTAGCTTATGGAGTTTCTGGGGAGTTGAGGTGGCCGTTATGCCGGTGTTGGAGATCGTTAAAGTAGTTATTTGAGAAACGGCCATTAGAGCCATTCTTAGAGAGAAATGTTTGCTGTGACAGTGTTCTTTTTCATAGGATCACTCTATCCTATGTAGTTTGGCCTTTTGCTATTTCAAAGCCATAACCTTTCACCACATTATCAAACTGATATCAAATTAAACGATGTATTCTTTCTCAATTATATTACATTAAAATAAAAATACGTGTTTCGTCTCGTCTCAACTAAATTTTGTGTTAGGATCAAGTATGTATCACCACACCAAAAGTTATACTCCGCTTGTAGCGAAGGAACAACTTTATTTCTTTATACTACTGCCACATTTTCGAGAGGCAGGGTGCTGGACTTTGCCCAACTTGACCTTTTAGGACTCCGCCAACAATGCCCTTAGCCACCGAGTGTCGGACATGACCTTTTACCCGGCCTCTCGCCCAACATGTTGAAATGACAGTGAGAAGAATCATGGAAGGATCTGTATACATGGACTGTAAATATGAATTTATATAAATAAATTTCATCCAATACAAAGTGGCAGATTACATATTGTGCTGAATTAACAATTTAGAGCCATCTACAAATGAACAGGTTGGAAACCAAGGTCTATGGAATTTTTAACAGCATCCAGCACTAGTTGACTCAATCTGCTGCTGTTAGGCCACTTGTGCTCTGGTTTTCTTCCCAAGAATTTGATGGCATTCACTAGCTCAGAGAACTCCATAACCATCATAGCTTCTTGGGGCAACTGTGAAGCCACATGAACCTCCTCGGGTTGAGCATTCCACCCGACGTGGAGATCCAAAAACTTAGAACCAGAAGCGAAGCTGAAGGAACCAGACGTCTCTTCAAAGGGGATTATGAAGTCTTTGACAGAGAGCGATCCCTTGGAGCCACAGACTAGTATGTCCATCGACTCGTGTGCAAGAAAGGAGCAGAAAAATGTTGCAACAGTTCCTTCATCCCAGTATAAAGACGCGCTGCATGACAATATGACCCCGGCTGAGTTTTTCTCTACAGCAGGCAGCGCAACCACAGTTGTTGGCAGCTTTTGGTTCATAGCCCACAATATGGAACCAATGCAGTACCATCCAGCGTCTCCCAGTGCGCCTAGGGCATCCAAGTCCGGTTTCACTCTTATGTCGTTTTCAAGAAATGCTGGAGGTGCTGAATAAGATGATGAGCTGTGGATCTTGGCACAGAAAGAAATGTCTGGTTAATGGAGTGCCAATAGCACTTCATGAAGTGAAATAGAGCTATAGGAACATCCATTTTGTTTTATAAATACTCCTACTATACATACACCTCAACCACTAAATACACAAACATAAACATACTCTTACACAACAACATAGAAACATCGAGTTAATACCAGCTGGGTCCTCCGAGTATAGTGGCACCACCACGTTTAGTCCTAAACTTTCAATTTGACTAATTTAACTAAGTGTGGTCCTTCCATTAGTTCAATAAGGGCAAAGTTAGTTAAAATTTTAAAAGTTGAATGCTCATTGCTGGTTAACTTTAAAGTAGAAGGACCACGGGTGGTTCAATTGTAAGACTAAACGTGGCAGTGCCACTATACTCAGAGCACCCCATCTGGTAATAACTCTAAAAACATTTGTTATTTCTTCACATACAATTTAGGACTACTTAGTAGTTTAGCTCCAGTCTTAAAGAATCAATTAATCAATCATCACTAACTAAATTAGGCAACTAAACTACAACAATTGGTTAGATGGAGAATGAAATATTCATAAACAATACTAGACTTCAATCAACTTAATTCGAATATGCTCAAAATGAAGATATCTGCCCCACAACAAGGAAATTTCGGCTGTGCATTTAACCAAACACTTACCGAGTTCACTTGTCCGAAGATGTCAGAATCGGATAGCAATTCCTTCATCTTGGCAGTCCTAGGATGATGATACCACATGCTAGCATCCATAAACTGAACCCCATTTTTCTCGCAGGCATCAAGAATCTTATCGAGCTCATCCACATTCAGGGCAGTAGGTTTCTCAAGCAGTAAGTGCTTCTTCTTCTCCGCAGCCAAGACTGCCCAATGGGCGTGAAGGCTTGTCGGAAGCGGCATGTAAACTGCATCCACCGACGGGTCATCAAGCAATTCATTGTAGCTGCCGTAGATCTTAACCGTTTCTGCTAAGCCGTTCTTGATTGCAAACTGTTTCGCTTTCTGCACTGAACGGCTAGCGACGGCTTGAAGAGTGGCGTTGGGGGCTAAGTGTATGGCTCTGGAGACCTTTCTTGCTATCTCAGCGCACCCCATTATGCCAAAACGAATTGTGCTCTCCTCGGCCATTTTCCTCCCTCCCCGGAACGCATTCAACTATTCAAGCACAGACTTGAACTCTTTGATTTTGTAATCATCTTAGCTTTTAGCTTTTGGATTTTGGATTCAGTCTGAAGTGAACCAGGTATTGAGAACCAAGTGGCAAACCAGAGAACCACAAGATTTTGTTTTTATTTTTACGTTTTTCTTTTGGATAGGGAAGGACAGTTTTTTAATGTGTTTGAATTTTTGTTTTTTGAAAAGGTTTTCTCCCCACCCTGTTACTTTAGTCGACAAAGGACCACCGAAGGTAAACCAGTCTAGATTACTCATAGTTGATCGGCTCAAACCCAAGGATTTGAGGATCGAACCTCCCACCTCTCAGCTGTAGGTAGAGGACTCTTACCACTTGGGTTGTCCTTACGGACAATTTTTGTGTTTGAGAGGGGTGTTTGAATTTTTGTGTTTGAGAGGGGTGTAAAATTGAAGTCAATAGAAGATGATTTTTGGTCAAAGAAAAATAGTGAACATAGAGTTATGAAATTGCGAACATGAAGTTAAGAAAATGTGAACATGAAGTTATTAAATTGTGAAGATAGAGCTATGAAATTGTGAACATGACATTATGAAATTGTGAACATGGACTCGGGTCCACCTTCCAACCGGGTCCATGGCATTACAACCCCATGTATACCAAACATTCGAATTGATATTCCCATTAATTTTATTTCTGCAAACCAAACACTGGAATTTAAACTCCACTTTATGTCCACATTATTCTTTTCCCATGGAATTACAATTCTTTTCCCACATAATTCATCCATCCTACCAAACACTCTGTTAAAGTGACTCATTTTAGAAACTGAAGATGCGCGATGTTAAGACTTAAGTTACACCATTTTAGAAACTGAAGGTGCGCGATGTTAAGACTTAAGATGCGTCATTTTAACACTTAAGGTTCGTCATTCTAATACTTAAGGTGCCGTCTTTGTAATACTTAAAGGCCATTTTTAAATTTTAATTTGCTTCTTCCTTCTAGGACACACATTTTTTTTAATCTTCATTGATTTGAACCGTTAATATCTAGATTTGATTAAAGGCTCAAATCTCTTCACATGTTTGCACCTGGGAGATATTTCACACCAGATCCCATCCTTTTATATATATATATATATATATATATAAAAAATAAAAAGATGTTAATGAAAATATGAATAATTAAAATTTTAACGTTTAAATCTAAAGATATTTTAGAATTTATGCATCATATTTTTATTTTAAATTGACTTTGAGGTAATTGGTATTTATTATTAATATTGATTTGATGTACTATTTTTATTTATTAGTGCATTATTTGTAATTATGAAATAATTAAAATTGATGCATACTAAGAAAACAATTATTTGTAAAAGTACCACTATAGATTTTTTAATTTTATATTTGCAAGTTTCTCCTGTGTTTCGTTTCTTAGAATTTTTGAAATTCTCTACTACCTAGTTAGGTTCTTCTCCTTTTGGGGTTTTAAAATTCGCGTTTGCATATTAAACATACGTGGTGTATATGTGTTGTGTGTAATTGTGAGATTTAAAATTCGCGTGTGCTTATTAAGCATGCGTTGTGTGTATGTGCAGGGCCGGTCCTGAGCACGGGCGGGCTGGGCGACCGCCCAGGGCCCCATGCTAGAAGGGGCCCATCCATATATATGTATATGTATATGTATAATGTTATAATGTTATAATTATATTAAAAAACAATTCAATGGGGTAGTTCAAGTGGTAAGTGAGTTCTTTTTATGAGAAAGAATTTTGGGAGAATGTGGGTTCGATTCCCACAAATGACAATTTCTCTTAGGCTGGCTCCCACAAAATTGTAGTTGCAGCTAAAGACTGAGGAGAACTTTTTAAAAATATTCAGTGTTTTCTTTTTTTTTCTTTAACGCAGCTAATATAATTACAAAGAGAGGGTATAAATAAATTTTTCAAAAAAACATAATAATCTAATGAAAATTTGAAACAATCTAAACAAAATAAATGTATTTCATGTTATTTGAGATTATTATTTTTTAGTATTATTAAATTTTAATTTTAATTTTTTATATAGGGCCCATATTTTTTAATTTCGCCCAGGGCCTCCAAAATGCTTGGACCGGCCCTGTGTATGTGTTGGTGCAATTGTAGGATTTGATCAAAATTCGCATATGCATATTAAGCATGTGCTGTGTGCAAGATAGAATATGCAAAAAATACATGTCTAATATGCACATGCGAATTTTGGATCCCAATTAATCTCATTTATAGATATGATTTTTTTAATGTACTAGATTAGTTTTCATGGACTCGTGGGAGGGTGATTCAAGCATCACCCTATATATATGGATTATGATAATTCATCGAAATCATCCGATCTGTTTCTCATAATCTCATGCCCATAATCCAACAAATTGTCGTTTTTTTTTTTTTGTTAATCAAAGCTTCATTAAGAACTAAAAGAAAGCCGAAATACAAGCAGGAGGGTCAGAGACCCACGAATTGTCGTTGTTTGCATTATTGTTGATTTGTTAATCTCATTAGTACAGTTGGAGTAATATAATGAATAGTACATAAATAATATACAATAAAATGTGAAAGAACGAATACTAATTTGTAAAAGAAAACATATAATATAAAAATATTATCCTTAATTCCAAATAGTACAATATAATAATACTAGTATAATTAAATTG
>CP025646.1:2985882-3143012 GCA_003576665.1 Ipomoea trifida
ACTCATACTCTCAATACACTCCAAACTACCAAAATCCTTATCCACCACAACCTTACCAAGACTCATGTTATTTTTCCCAACCATCACACCAAAATTCCTTCTCACAACATTCACAAGATTTCAATCCACCACAATATCCTTACCCACCACAAGATTACTCTCCAAATCCAAACCCCTCACCCATTCATTACACACCATACCCCCAAGACACTCAACCTCCATTTGATCATCACACTCATTCACCAAGTGTTGGGAGGTATGAATTAAATGAGGAGACATTGGCATTGGCTAGGCGTTGGGGAGTTACTATTGTACCCGATGATGACATTGAGGATGAGGGTTATCCCATGAGACCAAGTGAGGAAGAATATGCCAATAATCAATGGGAACCTCAAGAGCCATTTTATCAAGAACCCCCACAAACATGCCAACCTATTGATGATGAGATGAGGTCCATGATGAACAACATAATTACTCAAATGAACATGTTACAAGTTCAAGTGGATGATCTTAAAGCTCAAGAAAAAGGCTTGGCAACTCAAGAACACATTCAAGGTTCATTTTCTTATGAAGAGGTTATCCATGAGTTGTTCACGCCAAGTGAAGGTGGTGATGAAGAGGAGAGAGCGGACAAAGATGATGATGATGAAGGAGTGGATGATGAAATTGAAATGGAAACTTTGAATTGGGAAGAAAGTGTAGAGTTACAAACAAATGGTGTTGAGGAAGAAACAAAAGATGAGAGTGTTGAGGAAGAAAAAGAAGAGAATATGGAAGATGGTGGCGATGATCACATTGAAAGTTTCCCATTTGAAGAGAAGTTGAAGGAAAATATAGTTGGGAGAGCGCAAGGCTTGAATGAGGAAATCCCATCAATGGAGTTCGTTGAGAATTTTAGAAGAGTTTGGGAACCGGGAGGAATTAATGGTTTTGAGAGTGTTGGCCCACATTGGCCAATATTCATATCTAAGGACTCTCAATTTTTATTGGTGAATGACAAAGACCCAAGGTTCTCATTGTTTATTCAAGATGGGGAACCTCAAGAAGAGGAAATGTGTGGAACTCAAGAGAATAATCAAGTTGATGAGTATTATCAAAATCCGAGGTTTAGGAAGAAGACCTCATTTGATCTTTGGATTAAGAATGGATTTGACGAAAGAGTATGCTTGAATTTTGAGTTCATGGAGGAACAATGCTTGAGCTTTAATGTGGTGAACTTGTGGATAAAAGAATTTGTTGATGGCCACCACTTAAGGCTCTATTTGGAGGAGAAGGTGGATAGAAAGAAGGGGATCTCTCTCCTTCAATCTCTTGAAGCTTAAAATTGGAAGGTTGAGTCGAGCTAGCGACATTAAACTTAGCGCTTCATGGGAGGCACCCCATGCTATCCTTCATTTTATTGCATTTTATTTTCTTCTTTGTTTTTCTTTATAATTTTATTTTTAACATATCATGCTTTCACTTGTGCTTTCATGTATATATTCTCTTGACTCTAGGAATGACACTAAGGAGTATGCTCAATTTCAAGAAGGCTTCATGATGATTCTTTGGCATAAGAGATTCATTAAGGGAGTCTCATCTACCTTCTCTACTCTCTTTAATTGTGAATAGTGCTTTACTTGGTATAGATAGTAGAGATTGTGCTCCTTGTGCTACCCTTTTTTTCCCCATGTGCTTTATTTTCTTTCACATCGAGGACGATGTAAATTCTAAGTGTGGGGGGAAGACAAAAAATGGGTAATTTTTGAAACTTTGCTTGGATGACTCATTGTGCATAATGTTGAGTAAATTACCTTTCCTTGCTTGAAGTTGTGATCGCTCCCTCTTTGTTGGTTTGTGGTTTGTTTTGTGGTTTGTTTTGGTGGAACTTGTAGCAACTCAACTTGTGATTGATGAGCCAAAGAGTTATATGATTGATCTATTCTCTTGCCAATAGCCTTGTTAACCACTTAATATTTGAATCAATTCTTGATCTAGTGTGTTGTGCATTGCTAGTGAAGGCTTATGTGAGATTCCGGTAATGGTTGTTTTGCTAGAACTTGCCTCATTACTCTCCAAGTGAAGTCTAAGATTTGCATGTTTTGAAATGATTTAGGCCGTTTTTGTTTAGCCCTTAGCCTTAAAGCCTACCCTGTTAATGTGTTTATCCCTAGTTGTCCCCGTTGAGCCTTGTGTTTGTTGAAATAAGTGCTAAGCACTTAAACCCGTGATTTGTTTGTTTTTCTTGTGTTAACCCTTGTCATTTTTTCCTTAACCTTTAGCCAAAAAGAAAAAAATATATATCTCCCTTCCACCCTTGAGAGAATGTAGCATTTGTTCTTTTGCTTAGAAGAGATCTTATTTGGAGCTTGTTTTGTTAGCAATCCTCTTGATAATTTTGTCTAAGTGTGGGGGTATTGAGATTAAGTTGTTGGTTGATTTGAAAAGAAAAAAATGAAAAAAGATGATGTTGAGAAAAATTGAGAAAAAAAATGTTGAAAAAGATGATGAAAAGAGAAAAATGAAAAGAAAAGAAAGTCGAATAAAAGTTTGAAGTTTATTTTGTAAGTTGTGATCTACCCCACCACTTTAGAGGTTGTTTTGTTCTTAAGTCTTGTTTGCTCCTTAGTTCATTCAAGTTATATCTCTTCTACCCTCAATTGTGAACAAGTGTGAAGTTCTCTCCTTTGTTTTATTCCTATACCCCTTCTTTCTTAGCCATCCACCCTTAGCCCCATTACAAGCCAAATAAAAGTCCTACTTGATCTTAACATGCAATCTTGGAGTTGAACTAGTGGGAGTATGAAGGGCAAGCCTATGGAATCTCATTAAAAGCCAAGTTTTGCATAATCTCAACTTAGCATTTGTGCACACTAGATTCTCACACACTTTAATGGTTTTGGTGCTTGGTTATTGGCTTGGGAATGGAACTTGTGTGCCAAGCTAAGGTGATTCTCGAAACAAGTTGTGTTGTAACAAGTTGGATTGTGGTTTGATAGGTTGTGCAAAGTGGGAGTATAATCAATTTCATTGCAAGGATGGTGATTTATTTCTTGTCTTTGCTTGAGGACAAACAAAGGTTTAAGTGTGGGGGAGTTGATAAGTGCTCATTTGTCTATATTTTTCTCCCTTTCACTAAGTCATTTTGTTTATATATCATTCCAATTTTCATGAGAATTAGTGCTTATTTGTGTTATTTTGCAAGGAGTATGAGTTGGAAAGCATTGGAAGCAATGACGGTGATTTTCATGCATTTTGGATGCATTTGAAGTCAATGGGAGTCAAGGAGAAGCTATGGAGATGAGTGCAACACTTCCAAGAGAGGCTAAGACTTGTATTTGCAATGGTTTTGGTCATTTGGGCAAACTAAAACAAAAGAGAAGCAAAAGATCAAGGTGTTGAAGTTTCTGCACGTCGACATCTTAGTAATTCGATCATATATCAACCTAGGAATGTCCAAATTATGTGATCTTTGGACCATTGAAAAGAAGACTTCAAGGGCTACAACTTTGCTAGAAATACACATTTCGTAATTCTGAACGGAAAATGGTGAAAAACAGCCTAGAAGTTAAAGCAGCTACACAGAGTTCGAAAATGCAATTTCTGGAGAGCTGGCATACGGCCACCCATACGGCCATATGCATGGCCGTTTATTTTAGGCAGAATTCCAGTGCCAAAATGCAGTTTTTGAAGAGGGGGCAAATGGCCACTGATATGGCCGTATGAGAGGCCGTATGGCACCTACTCTGTTCAGTATTTAAGCTCTTTTTGAGTATTTTGAGCTCGGTTTTGGCCCATGGTTGAACCCTAAACACTCCCATTCACTCCCTTTCATATTTTTAGGTTAGATTAGGCTTAGATCTATGTATTTTAACACTTTTGGAGCTTGTAATCTTGGATTTGAAGCTTGGATTTCAAGATTCTTCCTCCCATTTTCAATAGAGAAGTTTTCTTTCCTTTATCTCTTTTCTTTTGCAAGATTTATGTTTATTACTTGTGTTTTTGTGTTCTTTATGCTATTTAATCATGAGTAGTTAGTTTATGGGCTTGAGTTAGGGTTGTATTATCTATTTGGATGCTTAAGTTGTGATTATTGTGAAAAAGGGGAAGAACCCCAACCTAGGGTTCTTGAGTTTGAGTTGGATTTTTATTTCTATCTTTCAATGATTAGTGGCCAATGATTGTTGTTTGTCTTTGGAAAGTCTTTCATCTCAATGGGAATTGGATGGGAGACTTGAGCCAACCCAATCTCAAACCCATTTTCTCTTCTATGGAAATAGGGGTAGATTTGGGGCTTAAATAGCTTTTGTCCTTCAAGAACTTAGGTTGATACACCATGGGAATGGGGCAATCTTTGTTCTAATCCTTGTGGAAACTTGGATTTATTAGTGCTAGCCTCTAGAACCTAGGTAAAATGTTCTTCACCCAAACTTAAGTGTTAAAGCATCTAGATGGTAATTCCCCTAACTTGAGTCCTATTTCTTTATTTTGCAATTATCTATTGTTTATATGTGTTTGTTCTACCTTGTTATTGTTTGCTTAGCTTCTTGTTGATTTCCTTGTGCTAGTGCCTAGTTTAGTGATTGCATATTGCGTGCCATAACCCCCAATCCTCAGCGGAACGACATTCCACACACGTACACTCACCATCACTCATTTTTGCTACACATCAGGTCCACCTTCCACCCGGGTCCATGGCATTACAACTCCATGTATACAAAACATTGGAATTGATATTCCCATTAATTTTATTTCTGCAAACCAAACAATGGAATTTAAACTCCACTTTATGCCCACATTATTCTTTTCCCATGGAATTACAATTCTTTTCCCACATAATTCCTTTTATCCTACCAAACACCTTGTTAAAGTGCCTCATTTTAGAAACTGAAGATGCGCGATGTTAAGACTTAAGTTACGCCATTTTAGAAACTGAAGGTGCGCGATGTTAAGACTTAAGATGCGTCATTTTAACACTTAAGGTTCGTCATTCTAATACTTAAGGTGCCGTCTTTGTAATACTTAAAGGCCATTTTTAAATTTTAATTTGCTTCATCTTCATTCTAGGACACACATTTTTTTTAAATCTTCATTGATTTGAACCGTTAATATCTAGATTTGATTAAAGGCTCAAATCTCATTATCACATGTTTGCACCTAGGAGATTTTTCACACTAGATCTCATCCTTTTATATTTATATATATATATATATATATATATATATATATAAAGATGTTAATGAAAATATGAATAATTAAAATTTTAACGTTTAAATCTAAAGATATTTTAGAATTTATGCATCATATTTTTATTTTAAATTGACTTTGAGGTAATTGGTATTTATTATTAATATTGATTTGATGTACTATTTTATTTATTAGTGCATTATTTGTAATTATGAAATAATTAAAATTGATGCATACTAAGAAAAAAATTATTTGTAAAAGTACTACTATAGATTTTTTTAATTTTATATTTTCAAGTTTCTCCTGTGTTTCGTTTCTTATAATTTTTTAAATTCTCTGCTACCTAGCTAGGTTCTTCTCCATTTGGGGTTTTAAAATTCGCGTTTGCATATTAAACATACGTGGTGTGTATGTGTTGTGTGCAATTGTGGGATTCAAAATTCGCGCGTGCATATTAAGCATTTGTTGTGTGTATGTGTTGGTGCAATTGTAGGATTTGATCAAAATTCGCATATGCATATTAAGCATGCGCTGTGTGCAAGATAGAATATACAAAAAACACATGTCTCATATGCACATGAGAATTTTGGATCCCAATTAATCTCATTTATAGATATGATTTTTTTTAATGTACTAGATTAATTCTCATGGACGTACTCGTGGGATATATGGATTATGATAATTCATAGAAATCATCCGATCTGTTTCTCATAATCTCATGCCCATAATCCAACAAATTGTCGTTGTTTGCATTATTGTTGATTTGTTAATCTCATTAGTACAGTTGGAGTAATATAATGAATAGTACATACATAATATACAATAAAATATGAAAGAACGAATACTAATTTGTAAAAGAAAACATATAATATAAAAATATTATCCTTAATTCCAAATAGTACAATATAATAATACTAGTATAATTAAATTGTGTTACTACATACTATTATTATTAGTATTATAATTAATTAATAAAGAGTGAAATTAAACTAAAATAGCTGAGTGGTCTAAGATTACCTTCTCAATGTCTTTGTCTAACACTCCTACCCATCTCAAGTTCTCAACCATTCTATCCGATCCCAATTCTTCTCCAACATTTTGTTGATCATCCTGATTCAGTTGTTCTGTAAGTAGAGAAGAATCCATATCTGCCAATTCCTCATTATTCTGAGGAACAAACGGAAAATAATCGTCGCTAAAACCTGATGCAGCTTGATGTTGATGATGATGATGAGCAACCGAAAGGATTTCATCATGATTTGCGTATTCAGGAACAAAGCTAGATTGATGAAACTCAACCGGAGGCAACATGAAGCGATGCGATGGATTATTGTGGAAACGAAATGCTTGATCGTCTGATGATAGAAATTGCATCCAATATCTGTGATCGCTGCTCACGCCGCCGGGGAAATTGAACAGAGATCCATCACCGGCGGCGGCGGCCATGGGCGAGCTGCACGTAGCCGAAGATGACGGCGCCGCCATTGCATAGGTTGAGCTCTCCGTCTCGTAGTCATACGACGATCGATCGGCGCCGGAATTTTCTCCGATTTTGAGGCCGTTCAAGCTTTTCTTAAATATACGACAAAGCGCATAAGCCTCCTGCAATCCCGACCGGGTTTCGCATTCCCTTTCGTCCAAACGGTACTCATGCATAATCCAATCTGTTCGAGCTCCGTGAGGAGCTCTCCCTCTGTGATACACTAGGGTTTTCTTCATCCCAACCGCTCTCATTTCTGAATTTACTTTCCTGTCCTTCCCTGTAGCCTTCCAGTATCCAGCTTTTGTTGCCCGATTCGTCCTTGACCCGTTTGGATACTTTCGGTCTCGAGGACTAAAGAAATACCACTCAAGATCTTTGCTGGGCAATAATGCCTTCCCTATAACACACACAGTAAGACAATAAAGACAATTATACTTCTTTTCTTTTTCTGTCTGATCATTCAAAATTTAAGCGATTTTCCAGCTTTGAATCAATATATATTGGCCAATTTGGTAACATAGTTAGTTTATCAGCCAAAACTTATTTGACCACTATTAGTTGTTTCACTTGTTTGAATTGGTTAAACAATTAATATATGAGTGTTTGATTAATTAGTTTTTTGTTACAGTTTATTGTTTCAAAAATGTTAAAATTTAAAAAGCTGCTCAAAGTAACTTTTTGAAAAAATCATTTTGCATATAATTAACTATCAGCTAACAATTAATTTACCAAACTCACTAACTCACTAGCACAATTAGTTTACAGCTATTTACCAAAAACCCATTGTGTTTTCATGATGAATCTTGTAATGATGTGATTTGTTCCTATTGTGTAAGTACACATCTTTAAGCTTCTAATTTACAGCTATTTACCAAAAACCCATTGTGTTTTCATTATGAATCTTGTAATGATGTGATTTGTTCCTATTGTGTAAGTACACATCTTTAAGCTTCTAATAGGAAACAAAAAGACAGTAGGGACCATATTACAATGTTAGGTTCTTTATCTCTGTGCAGACATAATTAGGTTATATAATCCATACTTTGTACTATTATTACTGCACTAAAGCATATAATTTTTGACTGCTAAAGTGTATCCAAAGTATATTATATATATTTCCGCCATAATCAAACTGTATTAATTAGTGTTTTCATTTCATTTTCTGGTAAGAACTTGAAGAAGAACAAAAATATAATAAAGCTTAAAGCTTGCAGAGATCAAACATATATATGATTTCTTCTGTCACTTAAAAGTTAAAACAACTAAACAAGTCATCAAAGTCGTAAATTTAACTCTTACTGGTATGGGTTACACCAAAATATGTTTAATTTGGTCTGCTTGTTATACCTTTCTTGAAAGTGGGTTTGGAATTAGTTAAAGATATAAATAAATTAATAATAAAAAAAAATACCTGGTAAATCCCATGGCTCACATTTGTAAAGATCAACTTCAGGAATGACGTCAAGCTCAATCCTGTGCCCATTGATCTTGCGTTTAAGATAATAAGCAACGAGTTCTTCATCCGTAGGGTGAAACCGGAACCCTGGTGGCAATGAAACTGTTGCCATTGCCTCCATCTGCAGATTTGATAATCGATCCTCTGACCTTACAGCTATCTTCTTGAATTCAGATTCACCTCTCGATATGTAAATTTGATCTATCTTCCAACCCTAAAACTACCTTAACTAGCTTCTTGAATGCACGTATACACCTGAAAAACTCGTGATTCCTGATCACCGAATTTAAACAATCAATAGAGCTATATGAAACCCTAAGATCAGAAACCTTACTTATATACACAATCAATGGAGCTATGGACCTTGTTTATATTATTTATGAGAGGACAAAAAGAGAAGATGCGAAAAGTAATGTGGGGCGGCTAGCTACACACTTTATCTTTAAATTAGATTATTATTATTACTGATATTACTATTTTATTTTAACATCTGACATGCTTTAATAATCTTTCTTCTCAAGCTCTTATTACCCTGCCCTTTTTTTTTTTTTGTCTCTCTCTATATGTATATGTTTGTGCATGCAGATTCATACATACAAACTGTACTACGTACGACGTTGAAGTATGTAAGTGTAAACATTACTGCGTTGCAATTTAATTATTTATTTATTTATGCAGCAAATGAACAAAATTCTATGCTTCCAAGTTGTCCTAGCTAGGAATCATTTGAGCTTGCATTGTCCACGTGGAGATATCTGATTCGATGCTTGGCAGGGCTACATTATATTCTACGTACGTTAACCAAGGTGGTGGGATATATGTAATACATTAGATTATAATAAGGGTAGTATATGTATGCGTATGGAAAAGAATTGGGAGCTTTCTTCAATGCCAAACTTCAAACAATATAATGTTCCTTTCACATGCTGATTTAATTTAATTTGCACATCCATAGGGTAATGTTATTAATTAAACATCAACTTATTACATAATTTAATTTTACTCCACTCTGTCAAAAACGGTACAACATTAATAAATGTGTAAGTTAAATGTGGCATATATACATACATTTGAAAAAACACAATTTAAAATTGATGATGAAAATATATATTAGACTCGCCTAAAAAAACAAGTTCACGGAGAAGTGGAATCCAATGAGTAAGTCCAAGAGATGATCCAATAGTTGAGGTCAATGCAAACTTGGCTTGGCGAGGCCATGCCATAGAATATGGGGTCAACGCGATTGTGAGAGACACCGGGGAACGCCCAATTAGAGCATCACCAATAGTTGTGATTTTTTATGAGTTTTTGCAGGTATGATTATGAAAGAGAATATGAGAGGGGAGGGGGAAAAAAACGAAAAACAAAATTTGGAAAAACACGCCTCACAAGGCATATTGCCTTATCCCTGAGCATTATCGGCTCGAACTCACTTCCTTCCAGGTGGGAGTGTAAACCAGTGCCACTAGACCACAAGGTCTTTAGCTCATTTTAATTGTTTCTATAGCAAATATATACAAATTAGGCAGGACTAAATTTTTTAAAAAAATGTTTAAAATAATATGATATGATTTGGGTACGGTGAAGAAGAAGAAAGGTAGAAATGGAATAATGCATGCATGATACCTTTGGTGGCCTACATAGATACGAATGAAAGATGGGGCCTACTTTTGCCACGTGAATGAAAAGTGCCAGCGTGGAAGGGAGGGGCCTGGGGAATACTTGGTTGCAGACTTTGTCTAGATCTTAGCATGAAGATCAGAAGATGCTGAAATTGTTGTATATATGACCGCTAGCTTTACCTTTTCATCAATCCATCATTTGGTGCTTTTTCCCCTTTTATGGCTTTGTCTTACTTGATTCGTAAGAAGGTTTTATTATATATTTTTTATGATTAAAAGATATATTATTGTATGTGTCAATTTCACAATCATATATATTTTTGTTTTATCTATATCATCTACATTCTAGAAGACTAGAATGGATATGATTAAGAACAAAACATTTTATAATAATTCCAAAATATAAAAAATTTGTAAGGACTTATAATTATTTCAAAAAAAAAAAGAAGTAAGGACTTATAATTTAATTTTAGTAAAAGAAAATCATATATTGCTTAACTTTTCAATAATTTAATTTATTTAATATTTTTTTAGTGGTTAGGAAAATTCATAATTATTACATGAGTGTGTGCACCGGATAAATCATACCTTGTGGTTTTAGCCCGTAAAGGAGTATAAGAAGACAAATCAGCTTAAGTTACTCATAGTTGACCAACAAGCCAAACTTGTAACCTTGTTGTTAAAAAGTTAATTGGTAACCAACTCAAATTTGCTTAATATTTTGTATGTTTTCATGTATATGTTTTGGAGCTATTTATTTCGCAGGTCTAATAATAGATGTTGGCTTCAAAATGAACATGAAATTTAAAGTATAAAAAAGGAATAAAACAATACACAATTTTTAAAGATAATGGTTTTGAAATTAACATTCAAGCATCTAACAACAAAGTCGTTGTAGTATAGTGGTGAGTATTCCCGCCTGTCACGCGGGTGACCCGGGTTCGATCCCCGGCAACGGCGCTTTGTATTTTTTTAGAGTAGTATCAGGTATGCCAAAGCTGGGTAAACTATGTATTCACAACCTCATATCAGATGCATTTTCTGTGTTTTAAGTTTTAACCAACACATATTTCAGCCATAGATATTTCACACTCAATGTAGAAAGTAACCATATGATAACATTAACAATTAAAGAACAATGTTGGGCACTCTATCCTGTACACCTTGTAGTATTCTATACAGCAATTGAACTTAAAGAATATTGGAAATCGTGTGAATGCTACTACACATGAGGTAAGAAACTATCCACTATATGGCAATTGGTTCTGAAGTTTTGATGTATACACAAATATGAAGAAAGTATTCTGGGTTCATCAAATTCTTCACCACCCAAGCAAAAGGGATTTCCAGCTTGGGCTCGATTCCCTGGATTCGAACAACTTTGATTTCTGCACCATCTGATAAGGCGCATGGCTCCACAGGCTCGTTCGATGCTTCTCCCTTTTCCTGCCCACTTGTGGTGTTCGTCTCTTCTGAAGGCAATCTTTTCTCAACCTCTTCTTCTGCTCTCCGGGTGTTGGTGTTGGTATTGGTAGGAGAATTATCCACAAAACACTCGGGTAGGAGTGATTTTACTGCATCGCCCAAGGTGAATAATTTGCCTGCAGTACATAATTAGACTCCTAATGTGTGGCCATTTACATTGAAAAGCATATACATATACATTTTGTGCATGAAAATGCAGGATCACTTGTGGAGCTGCTCGTTAAAATTTCTACCTTAATAGGTTATTTTACTGGTAGTTATGAACAGATACTACATTGTAATAGATTCAGTAGCATTCAAAAAAAAAAAAAAAAAGGTTATTTTACTGGTTAGGCCATTAAGGTTATGCCCTAATCATTCAAACTGGCAATAGATACCAAATGCAATCACTGAGTAACATTTCTACTAACCATCTTCGTGAATCTCAATGGGTCGGTTAATGTAAGAGATCTTGTCCCAACTTTCAACCGCAGGAGCATCTTCTACATATTCAAAATCCCCAGTAGAGCTCCGAACATACAACCGAACTGGAATTCTACCTGACATGCACAGCAGAAAACAATACAAATATAACAAAAAACTTGGGCAGGCAAAACCACAGCACATTTAGAAGTAGAGCTATAAAAACCAGTACTTTAAATGCCACAATAGTATCTTCACTATTTGAATGAACATATAGCCTTGCAAGGCTGAATTTTCCCTAGTTGTTTTTCTTAAAGTTATTGCTGATATTTATGAACAGAAAGGTCGGAGGGGAGAGCAACCGCTTATCTACTCTTACCAAATGTTTTTCAGGAGAACAATCAGGGAAAAATCCCCAGCGACAATGAAAGTAAAATCTCAAGGTTATATATATCTATCACCAATTCACCATGACCTCTGTTTTACAGAGGCCATGATTTAACAGTCAATTGCAAGCTCAGTCTTCAACAGTTACATTATAAATCTATCTAAAATTTCATCTTTACATCAACATTTACCATATTTTCCAACAATCATTGAATATAAGAATAACAATTATGTATTGTCAAATATAAATAGTACCAGTCTATATTTAAACCCTTATCACTTTCCTAATAAATACAAGCCATTGTACATTCTTAAAGGCAAAAAAGAGATATGACATGAATTAATTTATTTAAAGGGTAACAAAAGAAGAATGCAAAAAATTATTCTTCTAAACAGATAGCCTTGTGAATTTCTTTCACCTGTTTTTACTGCTCCAGGAGCATCTCCATCACTACTGCTCTGTCGAGACTTGGAAGAATCCAATTTTATTGAAAAATCATCTCCATATATACCCAGCTTAAGCTTAGAAGAAACTCGGAGATAAGCTTCCAAATTACCTGGAGCAGTTGTATTTAATAGTTAAATTGATGCATATAGGCATAGAGAGCACCAACTTTTGGAAAATACTAACAGTGGTTTAACAGTTAAATTGATAAATAGATTATAGATTTAGGAATAATGAAGAAATTAAGTTTCGATAATATATTGTACACCTAGTGATCAGAAGTCTAGATTTATGTCAAGCATGTAACACAAACACACTATTGTTGCCTGTAGCTAATAACATATTCATTGTAAATGTTACTAAGCAATCAAAGGGGAACTTTCTCAATCCTCACTTAGATTGCCACAACAAGATTTTTTGAAAGCATACTTTATAGAAATTGCAAGTTATCATATTGAACAAAAATCTAAAGAATAGAAGAAATAGAGGATAGAAGTAGCAAGTATTATTTGGATACACATACGGTTTACAACAGAGCGCCAAAGTTCTGATTGATCAGATTGAGACATATTCATGATGTTTTTGCAGTTCCCATTGATTATGTATGCTGCCTGCACAGCGAAACTAAGGTAAGGGATGAACAAATAAAAACCCAAAATTTTCGCAACAGCAGTAAGAGACATTGAGAAACGAGTGATCAATAAAATAATAAGAAGCATAGCAGCACAAATGAAGAAAAAATGCAATGACTTCTGAATGTGTAAATATTTTAGACTACCAAACTTGATGCTACATCCTCTTCACTCTTCAGATCATCTTACCAGCTCATGTTAACTAAGGATCTCTACAGCTCAAACTTCCATTATCTTTCAAAGAGAATCACACACCAAAGCCAAGTTTTTAAAGTGAAAATCAAAGCAATGAAGCCTTGCTTTGCTTTAAAGAGAAACGTCACTTTTTCATGCAAAGCAACATGAAGTGGCAAAAATGAAATTTTATGATTTTAAATAACTGTAATGATTTGCAGTGTAATTTCTGTAATAGAATACTGCAATTAATATGATTTTAAAAAAAATATTTTCACTCTTTATATCCAATTCCTTGTCAAGCATCCATATTCAATGTCTTCCCAAGAAGTTGATTTGAATCAATTGATTAGTTATGTTTTAATTAAATAAAAACATTTCAAGATGTTGAATGATTTGAAATTTTGAATAAATTAATTAGTTGTGTTATAATTAAATTTAAAAATTACAATTCTAGAACACTGTCAACTGTGGATAGAGAGTTCCTGCTAAATAAAAATATTACATTTCTAGAACTCTCTGTCCACAGAAACTTCTATTCTGAGAGAACAACAGTCATTGATTCTCAGTTAACTCGCTTTTGACTGGTAAGAGAGACTTTTATCTGGCCTCGACCAATAAAAAGAAAGCAACAAATGAGCTGAGGCAAATGAATTGGACAAGGAGAAGAACTGAAGAAGAGAGAGAAAAGACAATCAATTTAGATAACTGAGGAAAGAGTGTTAAATTCCAAAATAAATAGATGAAGATGGAGAAGAAAACCAGAAAGGATATCCCAGTGACAGAGCTGCTACAATTGGTTCAGTGTGATGAAAGAATGAGAAACTTGCAAGAATGAAAGGTTGTACCAGTAAACTCTATTAAAACTCTAATTTTTGTTCCATTGATTAGTTGACTTCACGCCACGAAATTATGTGTGCTTTTGCTTCTTATGCTTCGGGGAAAAAGAGACAAAAGTGGTCACTTTTATGTATACTTCAGAACTTTGCCAAAGAGGAGGATGGAAGCTTTGATCACATCGCTTGATTGCTATTAACAAGCTTGTACCAAAGTCCCAATTCGTATATCAAATGTTGGGAATTAAAGATGTATATTAGAGAGGAACTTTATAGATTTCCCCATCAAAGTTAGTTACTTCATAGTTTCATGGCTATTTGACAATTCTATTGTCAAGAAATTGTGCGATAAAGGAAATATGAAAGATAGGATAAAACAGCTTGCTATAAAGGCTACTTAAGCCAGAAAAGGAGAAACAACTGCCATTTAAAGCTTCATTTAGGAGGGATCGAGTTTGGAGCATTTAGAGCTATGGTGGTGAGTTTGAAATTGTAGTCTTTAGAGCGATGAGGGAGGTGAGATTTTTATGTGGTTGGAAAAAGATCAGTGAGTTTGAAATGATAATGGTAAACAACCATTAAAGACATTTACACGAGTATACAAATAACTTTAATAAATTAGTAAGGTATAAATATCCCAAAAGCTCCAAACACCCCAACCCCCTTGGGTTGGGTAAAATGGGAATTTGAACTATAGGCTATAGCAGTCGAAGTGGTGAAACCACCCCAAACACCAGGTATACAAACACTGCTATGAGAGAATTTGGAGCTATGAGAAGTGTCAGACCATAAAGAAGTTAATGTACAAAAGCAAACTATACCTAACCTCTTTTAAAGAATTGATAAAACTCCATTTCACGCTATCTTCAGCTTCACATGGGGTTAAAATATTTCCAGGGTATCCTCTAAAATGTACCTTCAGGAAGTTGTGGAAGAGTGTCATTGTCAATAATAGAAGCATTGCAGAGAGCATGGGAATAAAAAAAATATATAAATAGATAAATAAAAAGACAAAACTTACTTTCTACATAGAACAACATACTTATTTTTAATGAATACTACATAAAACAATTACAACTAGTTTAAAAATAAACTTCTTGTCAGAAAGGTAAAAGCAGAATATATCTGGCTATTCAAAATGAATTAGATGATGTATAAAAATCTTAACAATAAACACAGTATTGAGGTTTTCAGGTTTCTCATAATTTCAAGAAAATAGCAAAGTCAATATATACCGTTAGATTCCATGGTCTTTCTGGTTCTGCGCAGAGAAGATCAAAGAGTACCCCAATAGGTATATACCTGCACACATGACCCAATTAATCAACCCAGCAAATAGCAATCCTTATTAGAGGAACGGAAAAGTGCTACTTCACAACAAAAAAAACAAAACAAAAAACAAAAAAAAAAAAGTTTTGGGAGGTGAGGGTCGAGGCCAAGGTGCCCAACTAGCTACTTAAGCTAGAGTACAACACATCACTGTATAATATAGATACGTTGATCTAAACATGGATATAGTAGCAACTTTAATCAAAATCACTTCTATAGGCAACTAGAAATGAATTCTTAAATATTAAAGAGTTCTTGTTACACACCTATAACTCTGAAGTTTTCATGCTAGCTAAATTCATATTCCATATATTCATGAAGCAAGATTTGTTATTCACCAATTTATTACAATTAACATGCTTAAAATAAGAAACTAAGTAGATACAGTTTCTTGTGAGGATAGAATACCATTTCAGAGGAAGTCCTTTGTACTCAAACCAAACAGTGTCCACACCCGGGGGAAGTGTACCACTGAAGAAAGGTTTAACTTGTGGGGCTAATAGAGGCAGATACCCTATTCGAGGAGCTAGAATCTGAAACAGATAAAACATGAAATCAATCTAAGCTAAACTGCTAAAAAAATATCAAAGTTCAATAGCTATACTTCAGTTTCAGCCCACTCAAACACAAATCTGCTTATCAAAGTTATTGGCATCATTAACAACAAATCATTAGTTGAATGAATTTCTCTAATGCCCTATTTTTAAGTAAAAATTTTATGCAGAATTGCAAATAAATAAATTGAAATTCTAGTAAGTTCAGAAGAAGAAGCTCTGTAATAAGTAAGGTAAGATCCCTGTAGCAATATTAAATCCAATGTGGGTCATGCTACAAATCTTGCTTGATTTCTGTGGCCAATTCAAGGAGCTCAGCTACGGGAATAACATTGAAATGCATCATAGAGAAGCAGAACCCGGCAATGTTAGATGGCCAAAGTCAATAACTTTGAAAATAAACTAGAGAAGGCCAAAAACAGTCGAATTGTAAGATCAGTGCAGGGACAAATCCTTCACACTTAGCAATTATAGCACACTCGCTATTCGCTACATTGAAGCTACCGATACCCTCGCTAAACTCTTCAATGTCAATAAAAGTCCACAAGAGATATCTGCAACACTCATATCCATACACTAATTGTGTATATATATGTAAACTAAAACATCAATTAATCAACGGTGACAATCAATAAGATAAGCTGCAAACAGAGAGAGAGAGAAGGGATTACGAGAGCAGGGGGAGGAAGAGGGAGAGTGGTGACTTCGGATTCGTGAAGATGAATCTGTAGTGGAATTGCTCCTTCCCAAACATACTTCTGTGCTTCTGTGCCTTTACTGATTTCCATTGTTTATGAGCTAAAACTGAGCAACAATTAGCGCCAAGACACAACGCTCAAGATTTCCCAAATTCTCTCTGTCTTTTCTCTTTCCTTTGTTTCGGAGATCAAAGGTTTCGTGAAGTGGAAGAGAAGATCGATTGAATAATGGGCCGTCTTTCTTTCTCTATATGACTAAACTTAAGTTCCGGTTTTAATGGCCCCAAGCATAAAATAATTTGGATTTTTAGTTCACAAATTTATACAACAAATATTTTTTCAATTAGTCAAAAGCATTTTTGGACAGTTTTATAGTTTTTCTAAAAACAAAATTTTATGCATTTTGAAGGGTTATTAAAAATAAAATAAGAAGAAAGTAAAATTGCAAAGTCATTGCATATTAGTTTTAAATCTAACAGAATTCCAGTACTAGTCATTGTTTGAAAATTGAAATTGGAATAACAATAAGTTGGATAATATCATGTTTCAACCCTCTTAAATACTAATAATTTTGCTAGTCGATAATCAAGTCCAGGTATGTAAAATGATGATGAATGGTATATTGGTAGGAAAATTTATGTATTTGATACTTAATTATATATAGCATATTATATTTTTATATGCAATTATTTATATATAATTATAGTTTTAGATTTTTAAATCAAAATTATTACCCTATGCATTTATAGACTGTATTTTGATAAAAATAAAAATAAATAAATAAAGGGTCAAGTTATTTACCTATTGTCATGATTCATGAACTTAAAAGATACAAAATAAATGCTATTATTATGATTAAATGCTTTCAAATTTGTACTTGCTTGACTAACTTACTATGAAATCTCGTAATTGTTCAAAAAATGTATTTTGGATAAAGTTTTTATTGTGACTCTAGTCAGTAAACGGCTACAAGAGTACAAGGAGTTAAATCAATTTAGATTGTTGATACTTCACTAGTTTAACCTCAATAAGACTAATAGGCATATAATAATGATTGTTGATACAAATGAGACTTATATTAATTTTTTTTAATATATTATATTATTTCAATAAATGTGTGATGATCTATAGTAGTAATTTAATGAACTTACAATAATGTCATAATGAAATTACAATAGTGAGTTTAAATGGTCATATAATAATGATTTAATGGATTTGTAATATTGATATATTGAACATACAAGTAGTAATTTAATAAATACAAGCATGAGCATATATTAATAGTTTAATGAACTTATAGTAGTGATTAATAAATATGCAATAAGGATTTAATGAATCTATAATAATAAACTTGCAATAGTGATTTGATGAATTTGTAATTAAATAAAAAAATCAAAATACATGTCATTAAAAATTTTCAATTAGAAATTTTTAAGAGCAAATTGCCGTTTTGGTCCACTGACTATAGGGGTCCTGTTAATTGTAGTCCACGACTTTCAAACCTGTTAATTTCGTACCTTAACTATGTAAATTTTATCAATTTTAGTCACTCCGGCCAAATTACCGGTCAATTTTCGCCGGAAGTAAAAATAATGAGGGTATAAAAGTCATTTCACGTCTTGGTCTTCTTCTCCGGCGAGTCATCCTCTTCGACGGCAACCAGGAAACCATGGATTATGTACAGAGCTTAAATTAAATCTTGTAAGCATCCATACATCCATCAATCTTGACTTAATTATTCATTCTTTCCATCATTTCATCTCTCTCCCATAGATCTCATCTCCATTGAAGCTTCCTTCAAAAGCTTCAAAGCTTTAATAGCTTCAATGGAGCTTTCCTCTCTCAAATCTGTAACTTTGCACACAATCTCTCCCTCTCGTCTCTGTCGTTCAATTTATCGGGTTCGACCGCAACCAGCAGCTCGACCGTGGCAGAAGATCGGCGACCTTCTATCTCCGGCGGGCAGTCCGACGGTTGAAGCAGATCTATGGCGGTCAGCGGCGAACGACCCTCCCTCCCCCCTTTCTTTGCGACGACGTACGGAGAAGACGATTTGATAAAAATTGCGAAGCTTTTAGTTCTGCGGTGAAGAAGCCATTTTGGGTTAGCATCAAAATTGCATCACTTGGCAGACAAGATTTAATTTAAGTCAAGATGGATGGATGGATAGATGGATGGATGGATGTTTACAAAATCTAATTTAAGCTCTGTACATTTTTTTTTTGAAATGATAAGCTCTGTACATAATCCATGGTTGCCCGGTAGCCGTCGAAGAGGATGACTCGCCGGAGAAGAAGACCAAGACGTGAAATGACTTTTATACCCTCATTATTTTTACTTCCGGCGAAAATTGACTGGTAATTTGGCCGGAGTGACTAAAATTGATAAAATTTACATAGTTAAGGTATGAAATTAACAGGTTTGAAAGTCGTGGACTACAATTAACAGGACCCCTATAGTCAGTTGACCAAAATGGCAATTTGCTCAATTTTTAATGATATACGTTAATTTTATTTTCATCCTTCTGCAGTTGTGCCATTACCATCAACATGTATGATAAATGTAGTTCCATAATCTATAAATAATTACTCGTACTATTTACTTAGGGATAAGAAATCTCATCAGAAACAAGAGATGCATACTATTTTTGGCTGATCAAGACTTGAGATACATTGTGAATCAACTACAATCAACATAAACTAGTAAACTAAGCCCAATAATGAAGTTTCTCTAATTACATTAACTCTCCTTTTTTTCTGGGCTCTACCAAATTAAAGAGCAAACAAAATTTCCCTCAAAGACCAATTGTTTGATGCAATTCTAGGATGCTTCACTTCTAACCTTCAAACTGTTTGCCTTCAAAAGTCTGCCCATAATTCCAGTTCTTGGGAGCAACATTGTAAGATGTCAGGGTTACACGATCGCTGCTAGTTATCTCGAACGATAGTGGTTGACTCCTCAAGTTTGCATTTATGTGCCAATTTTGGCCCCAATTCCTACCCATTGGAAGCCATCCTGTTCTTGAACCCTTAATTTTCACTGCAATTATATCACCAGTACCAGCAACATTCCTGATTAGCACCGAGATGAATATTCCTGCACCACTGACAGTGAACCTCACTCCTCCTTCCTTTCTGCACTTTATTCTGTTTGAAATCGACAAAAAGTTTATATGATTTACATTCCGACCAAAAACGTTTATGACATGAGAATAAAGGAGAGTTAAGAAAACAAATGAAAAACAGATATAGCATCCCAAATTGATGCCAATGAAGAAAAACATCAAGCAACAGTAGGCATACATGCAAGCAAAACAGATATTGCCTCCTATCTTCTTGTATTTCACTCATACTTTAGAAAGCTCCCTAGAACTGATTATAAATGACTCCCCAGACTTGTTCTTATCTCATTCCCTTTACGACATCTGCAACCGTTACTATGCATTAGCCAAGTCATGAATTGCAACAATGATAATATGTAATCTACATCCTTTCTGTTAACAAACTAAATACAGTAGCTGAAACTCTCTTGTTTCCTTCATTTTCTGTGTGTTTTCATTCATACATTGGTACACATATATATACTAAGGAGAAATCAGACAAGGGCCCTAACAATCTGCCCATTATTCCTAATAATACTCACTACTCCACTACACAGCTAATACTACATTATCTAGCTAATATTATAATGCTCCACTGCTGATAATGTCTCCAGATAATGCTCCACTATGTCTTCAACACTCCCCCTCAAGCTGGAGCATAGATATCAATCATGCCCAGCTTGTTGCATATATATTCAACCCTGTCCCTGTTGAGTCCTTTGGTGAACAAATCAGCTAGTTGACGCCACTACGAAACATGAGCCATAGAAAGTAAACCTTGTTGAACCTTTTCACGAACAAAATGACAATCCACCTCAATATGTTTGGTCCGTTCATGAAACACTGGATTATTTGAAATGTGTATAGCTGCTTGGTTATCACACCACAGACGTATGGGCTTTTACCTCCACACCAATCTCCTTCAATATATGTACCCAAATTATCTCACATGTCACGTGAGCCATTGCCCTATATTCAGATTCTGCACTGGATCTAGCCACAACAGTTTGTTTCTTGCTCTTCCAGGAGACCAAATTACCTCCTACAAACACACAATATCCTGTCGTAGATCTCCTGTCATTCAAAGAACCTGCCCAATCTGCATCAGAAAAAGCTTCAACACTCATGTGTCCATGATCAGCATATAGAATACCTTTGCCTGGCGCATTCTTGAGATATTTTACAATTCGAACTGCTGCCTCCCAATGAGTTTGGGTAGGTGCTTGCATGAACTGACTTACCACACTTACCGGGAAAGCAATATCCGGCGCGTAATGGTGAGATAGTTCAATTCCCCACCAACCTCCTATATCTCTCAGGGGAATCAAGGGTTTCTCCCTCACCGTCTACAAGTCTAATACCTTGTTCCATAGGTGTCTCGCATGGTTTTGACCCCATCAACCCAGTATCTTTAAGCAAATCCAGCACATACTTCCTTTGGGACAGAAATATTCCTTTTCGAGAACGAGCAACTTCAATCCCTAGAAAATACTTCAACACTCCAAATCTTTCGTGTGAAACTTTTCCTTGAGGAAAGATTTAAGAGTTTCAATTCCTCCTGCATCACTACCTGTGATCACTATATCATCAACATAAATAACCAAGAGAATGCACCCAACATTAGTATGCTTAAAAAAGACAGTGTGATCACACATACTCCTTTGCATGCCAAACTCAGAAATCACATTACTAAACCTCCCAAACCAAGCACGTGGAGATTGCTTCAAGCCATATAGAGATTTCTTCAATTTACACACCTTCCCAGACTCCCCCTGAGCAACAAACCCAGGAGGTTGCTCCATGTAAACTTCCTCAACCAAATCACCATGCAAAAAGGCATTTTTGACATCTAACTGATACAGAGGCCAATGATTAGAGGCAGCTAAGAAATAAAGATGCGAATAGAAGCTAGCTTAGCTACAGGAGAGAAAGTTTCTGTATAATCAACACCATACGTCTGTGCATACCCCTTTGCTACTAGACGTGCTTTAAGTCTAGCCACCGACCCATCAGGGTTCATTTTCACAACATAAACCCACTTGCAACCAATTGCAGTCTTACCCGCTGGGAGGGGTACCAAATCCCAAGTCTGATTTTCCTCAAGAGCAGCCATCTCCTCCTCCATTGCATGTCCACCCATCATGAGCTATAGCTTGACTCAAAGTGTTTGGAACTGACACAGAATCTAAACGTGATACAAATGTGCGGGATGACATTGGCAAATGATTATAAGACACAAAAGAGGAAATAGGGTGTTGACAACTACGTTTACCTTTACGAAGGGCAATGGGAAGACTCTGATCATTTGACGAAGATTCTGGTAAGGAAGAAGTTGTCTGTTGGTTCGAGCGATGCCACTTCAGTTCTCGGCCGTCGAGTATAAACATGTGTGACAGGGGCCTAGAAACAGACTCAGTTGGTATGGTAATCGTGTATGTAAGGAAGTCATTTTCTAGATTAGACTCACATTCATATGACCCAACACCCCTAGAAAACACCATGTTTTCAAAGAAAGTAACATCAGCTGACACTACATACCGCCCTAAGTCAGGTGAATAACATCTATATCCCTTTTGAGTACGTGAGTACCCCAGGAATATACACTTAAGTGATTTGGATCAAGTTTCCCAACCTGAGGACGAACATCCTGGACAAAACAAGTACACCCAAATATTTTTGGAGGGAGATGAAAAAGGGGTTCTGTTGGATATACAAGAGAATAAGGGATTTGACCTTGAAGGACAGACGAAGGCATCCGATTGATAAGAAAACATGCAGTATGAACCGCATCAGACCAAAAAACCTTAGACACTCTCATTTGAAATAAAATAGCCCGAGCACTTCTAACAAGTGACGATTCTTTCTTTCTGCCACTCCATTCTGCTGAGGGTATACACACACGATGACTGATGAACTATCCCATTTTGACTCATGTAAGTGGAAAATGGTTTAGAGAAATACTCTTGGGCATTGTCACTTCGCACACACTTAATTACTTTATTAAACTGGGTTTGATCTCAGCACAAAAATTACAAAAGATGGTAAACAACTCATCTCTAGATTTCATAAGATATAACCATGTACATCTAGAGAAATCATCCACAAATGTTACGAAATATCTAAACCCATTCTTCCCTGTAACATGACAAGGACCCCAAACATCAGAATGAACAAGTTCAAATAAAGATCGTACCCTGTTATTGACACGAGGAGGGTAGGAAACCCTACAATGCTTAGCAAACTCACACGACTCACACTGCAAAGTAGACAATGACTCTAAACCAGGAAAGAGCTTCTTTAGGGTTGATAGTGGTGGATGACCATACCGACAGTGTAACTGGAAAGGAGAGGTATCACTCAACATGGCCTTGGACGGAGATATAGACTGCTCCAATACGTACAGGCCTCCGACTTCCTTCCCCTTACCAATAATCTTCTTTGTCAAAAGATCCTGAAATAGACAATAGCCCGGGAAGAAAGAGACAAAACAATTCAAAGTCCGTGTGATTTGGCTAATGGAAAGTAAATTAAACGGAAACTTTGGAAGGTATAATATAGATGATAGGGGTAATGATGAGGTTGCAACAGCACTACCCTACCCAAAACTGGAACAAATGACCCATCTGCTAGAGTAACCGTATTTCCAGATTTAGAAGGAAAATATGTGGAGAAAACGTTAGGATTACCTGTCATATGGTCACTAGCCCCTGAGTCAATAACCCACTGTGTAGATGAAGAAGACACACATGCAACAGGGTTACCTGTTTGCACAAAGGTTGCAGAAGAAGATGGTTGATTGGATGGAAACTGGGATGGAGACTGCATAGAAGTGGTCACCCTCAATTGATTGAATGCTGCTAATTCTTCATCTGTCATAACTACCGTATGTCCTTCAGATCCAGAAGTTGTGTTAGCAAATCTTTGATACCTGAGTGGTTTAGGACATTGGTTTCGAAAGTGGCCTGGTTCCCCACAATTAAAACATACTTTTGGTCCTCACGACCTCCTCCACGACCTCTTCAACGCCTCCACGATGGCGACTACCTCCACCTCGACTGTTATAACCTTCATAAGTATGACTCCCTTGCGACACAAATGTATCTCTTCCACCATTGGTTCCCTGTGATACAAAAGCACTCTTCTCGGAAAGTTCATTATTGTCAATATTTATTGCTGCATTCTGTATCTGAGAGAATACTTGGTCCAATGACCCTAACTCCTTATTTCCCAGTAATTGGGACCTAAGAATATCATATTCTTTGTTAAGCCCAGAAATCCAACTAAAGGTAATCAACTGATCACGTTGTGCTTTCATTTGCTTCACATCAGTTGTGATGGGTATTGCAGTACACAAGGCTTCACTAAACATTTAAAATCATAATAGTAATCCCTCAGATTTCTATCTTTCTGATTAGGTCGATAGACATCTTGAGACAGCTGATACAATTTCCTTAAGTTACTTGACCCACTAAACCATTCTGACACTAACTCCCATACTTCTTTAACAGTAGTACAATGTTGCATTGACAATACTACTTTCCTATCAATACAATTAATTATCCTTGACAACAAAGCTTTATCATCTGCTTCCCATGCCTTTTTAGCTTCATTTCCAGAAGGACAATCTTTATCTAAATGGTCACTTTTACCCATTCCATCTAAATTAATTTTAACCAAAAATTTCCATTCAACAAAATTAGACCCATCAGCAGCTAGTATCACGTCAATTAATTTAGATGGCGTAGATATAACCGTAATATTCCTTGCTTCAGCCATAATAAATAAGAAAGAGACAGACCTGGAACAGCCCAACACTGCCCACAGTTACGCACACTGCCTGATATAAATCTGGGAGAGTACCTCAACAAAACTTCTCACGCACACTGCCTATATGATAGTCCAGGTTCATCCTCCTCGTCAATCCGAGCGCACTGGTGTGATCGGCGACCGGAAAATGGCCGGAAAGTGGCTCACGCGCCGGCGCGTGAGTCGGCGAGCAGCTTCGGCGGTGGCGCGTGAGGCGCGTGACAGCTCCGCGACGGCGCGGCTTCTCGACTGGGGTCGCCCTCCGACGGCGACAACCTCCCTCTGGAGCGTGTCGTGTTCTGGCCTCGCGACACCACGACCCATCGTCTCCCTCCTTGCAGTTGCGCTGCACCGACCAGCTTGCCCTCTCCCTCACTTTCCACTCTATGATGCTCTGATACCATGTTAACAAACTAAATACAGTAGCTGAAACTCTCTTGTTTCCTTCATTTTCTGTGTGTTTTCATTCATACATTGGTACACATATATATACTAAGGAGAAATCAGACAAGGGCCCTAACAATCTGCCCATTATTCCTAATAATACTCCACTACTCCACTACACAGCTAATACTACATTATCTAGCTAATATTATAATGCTCCACTGCTGATAATGTTCCAGATAATGCCTCACTATGTCTTCAACACTTTCTAACTAAGACGTGCAAATTCTTGTGTCTTTCTAGTCCCCAACTCAAGCTTTTTAATACTCTTTTTATGGATAATGGAGTAATGGTGAACTTCTCAGACTTCCAACTTGCAATTAGCTTAGCATTTGTAACAAAGTGTTACAAAAGCCATCAATGACATCCAAGCATGCATCTAGTTCATCAAGCTAACAGAGTGACTGAAGTAATACAGTAAGAGAGTACTATATTAACCAGCTTGATTGGCCTGAGTGGCGTGCACTATCGTCCTTAATAGAGGTCGAGAGTTCAAACCTTCTCTGCTATGGAAAAACTAATCTGGCCAAAACTTTGCCACTTAATTGGCCAGTCCGGTGCGAATAGATTAGTTTGAGTATGTACAGGATTAAAAGTGCCTACCAAGTTAGTTCTCGAGACCTGGTGGTCTGACCTCGTCCCTTAAGAGAGGTCGAGAGTTCGAATCTCGTCTGCTATGAAAAACTAATCAGGCCAATACTTTGCCCTTTAATTGGGCCAGTCCGGTGCGAACCGAATTAGTGTGAGTTCGATATGAGCTTAAAGGTGGGGTCTCAGGACACCTCGTGGTCTGGCCAAAAGAAGAGTAGTATATTGAAACTGAGTACGAACCTGCGATACTGAATGGGCATATTGGAAGCTTTCCAGATAGCAATTTTCTCGAAGGCTTCAATGGGGAGCACGAAATGGCATTGGGAGGGTTACAGTGGCCGCCGCCGTCAGGCTCGAAGCCATAGTTAGGAGCGCAGAAATTGGTAGCGGTTACAATAATGGAAGTGCCAGGAATGCACCACCGGAGATCCTCACGCACTTGACCTCAAAGCACGCGCCGCAGATCTGACCCCTCTCAAACAGAATCGTGCTCAGCCCTGCCGTGGCCTTCCGTAGCCGCTCTTCTCCAAATCCCCATACCCGCACGCCCCGCCCACCGCGTCCTCGGGATCCGCAGGCGCGTAGTAGGTGGCACGCGCCGGCCGCCACTCGATTGCAAGGAGGCCGCGGCGGAGGAGGTCGGCGACCAGCCGTCGTGAGAAAAAACCAATGAAGTCGTAGATAAGAGTGTGAATGCAAAGAGATATAGTAATAGTAGTACAGTACTATCTGGCATACTCGAAGCTAAGTATCTATAGCTGAGAGTGATTATCTTCAACCTCTGTTCTCTGCAAGTCTGCTATGGAGCGGTCAAATGGGAGAAGCCTAGAAGCTATAACCGGTTTGCTTTTCGCAGAAGCCGATGCTAATGGAGTCGTTTCAGAAAAGCAAACCGATTGATGATGAATGTTACTACTTTTTGTAGCCTAGAACAGTTAAAAAGTAAGATTTATACAAGAGCAAATCACGCGGTTGTGGGGTACGTTAAACCCTTGGGCTCCAGCAGGCCCAATCATTGAATTCAAATTCAAATATCCAAAGGAAAGTATATGATAATATGATACGGAGTATTCAATTAGTCTGAAACAGAGAAAATCTGAAGAAATGCAACTAAAATCCTATCACTCAAATCAGAGCAATCCAAAGCGGTTTTGATCTTCTGAATGGTGGAGCTAATGAGGGCATGCACGGTGGCCACGCACTCCATGTTGACCTGCTTTGAGAGAGAGCCGTTGCTGATCAATATCTGGAACGCCACGGTCAACAGGGACCCACCTTGTCCCATTTTACTGCTGCTGCTTTGTGCCGTTGAGCTTTTCTTTTCCAGACGACCGTCGCCGCTAATCACAAACCCCGACGGAGCATCGGATTTTGATCGGATCTTCGCCGTTATGGAGGCGGTGATGACCGGAGTCTATCGGAGCGTACACCACATGACCTTCCAACGAGTTAACGCAGCTCTCTTGCAGCACCAGCATGCTGCTTTCTTTGGAAACATAAGGCTGCAAATTTAAATTTGTATTACTACAAATTGAATCATCTGCTCCATATCTGCTCCATCTCAATTAAAAGTCAGATCTAAACTGATATTTTGAATGTAATTTTATGTTTGATTAATTAATGAATAAATATTAAAAGATGAATGTGATGTACCTGGAATATGGAGACGCAGTTTCCGGGATGATTTCCGGTAGGGATGCGGGCGACCTCGGTGACGGGGTAGCCATTAGAGAGAACATCCCACTGAGCTCTTAACTGATCATCTCTGAAGAAATTGAAGAGATGATCGAAGGGAAGAGGAGCCAGAGAGACGAAGCAGCGCAGACGATCAATGCGTCTGCAGATTGGGCTGTTTCGGTGCTGCTTTTGCGCAGCGAAATCCTGACGCCGCTATTGTTCATCTCCGACGTCTGAGGGGAAATCTACTCTTTCACCCATGTTCAGTATCTCGCAGAAGCTCTTCACCATCCTCTGTGATAACTGCATCACGCTCCTCCTTCCTTGAGGCTCATTCATCACTGTCCAGGCCACCAAACAATTCAAAAAATCAACATAAACAGTTTAAATTAAGTTTAGCCTAACTGTTAACTGCTTAAATCAATAAGGCTAATAAACTTACTTCTGATTAATAAGTCAACGGTTTGATTATACATTATATTATATGCTCAACATACCTTCTTCAAGTTCATGTCTAGCTGTAGGTGCACCCTTTACTCCCATGGAGAATCCATAACGTTCACACATTCTTTGAAGTGTAACGATCCATCTGTTTGCTCCATAGGCTTGACTACCACAGATTAAATCTCTATACAGGCGATGAGTTTGTGTTTTATCATCCACTTGAACATGTTCAATCCATGTAACCTACAAAAACATTTATATATATCAAATCAGATCACCATTATATTATGTGTTTCCGGAAATATATATATGTAGATGTAGAGGAAGGAACCTTGGATTTGCCATTATGCAGATCTTGAATCAAGCATCCAGAAGGAAGCTTCCAGGAGTAAGAGGAGCAAAACCCTCATTCTCTTTGAAGCAGTCATATGAAACATCGACCATTATCCATGCGGTTGCCTCAAGTTGTCGGCAATAACGTAAGAAAATGAAGTCTCGAGGCGCCACCATCGGTGAAAGAATGTGCATTTTCTCAAACATCTGTCACCGCAGCATATATAGTTTTATAATTTCAAACTAACAGAATAAGTTAAAGCTAGTATAGGTCTAGAAATTAAATATATATATGTACCAATTGTAAGGAGCCTCCTAGCATTCCAGGATCAAGAACTTCAATGATCCTAGCCTTTGCCACAATCGTTGGGAAGAAATCCATCCACTTACTCTGCACAATACAATCAAACTTCAAAACACTGAGTCCATTTTCATGGCAAAATTATATATTAATTGAACATGTGCTCCATCTAACTAAAAGCCTAAACTGATAGGAACTGTAACTTAACTGGATCAAGACACATCTCGATGAGTTCAACAGGGGTGGCGGGGATAACGGCGGAATCCTTGGATGATTCCGTCCTAGTACTGACGCTTCTGAGGTAATTCACCTTGGGAAAAACTCTGTCGTAGGTTTCGCGATGGAGGACTAATCGCCCGTCTTCGGGGGTTCGTATCCAGAGGGGTTCATCGCTTGCAGAAGCTCAATAAGCTCTTCCATGGCGACCGCCATTGTGTCAACCATCGCGCTTTTCTCCATCTCTTGCACTCCTCCACCCAGCGTGAACAACGGCTGCGAAACCACCACCGGATTATTATTATTCCTCGGATCAACGGGAGCTGAGCCGCCGGCCACCAGGTAGTTTATTGCTCTCTTCATGTAAAACTCCACTAGAAGCCTGTGCCGCCATCATGGACGATCTTCCCATCAGATTGGAAATCATAGCTGATAATCTCTCGTGCTATTTAAAAACATTCATTAAACTTTCAAATAAAAAAAAAAAAACAAAAAGATTCTCAATGAAAGTAGGGTTGAAATTAAAGAAAATGAATTGAAGATTGAACCTCTTCCTTGAGCTGTGCATTCTCCATTCTGAGAATTTGCAGGCCGCGCTTTCTCTCTTCTTCTCCGAGAGCAGGACCGTCGCATTGAAGGCAGACCACGTCTTCAGCGCCTCCCTCATCGCCAGATTCTCACAGTGAATTCTTTCATTCTCTGTTCGAAGTGCACTGTTATCTGCCCTCTCACCCTGAGCCTGCACCATGCAATATATATATATATATATATATATATATATATATATATATATATATATATATCGAAAACATGAATTTAAAAGTGTTATTGTTTAAGCATATACTTCTCCGTCCCCAATTGGTTGTCAATTTTTTTGAAGGAATTACAATAAATGCTTTGTGTTTTTCAATTATGTCCGCCCCTCATTTTTCTCACTTTTTTGAAAATAAAAGTAATTAAAAAAAGTAAAATTCATAACAGTAAATTCGAAAAGTAAATTATGGTAATGTGCAATTTTAGAAAAATGACAATATTTTGGGATTAACTAAAAAGGGAAGTAAGACCGTAAAATGGGACGGATGAGTAATATCTAATCTCTAAAAAGTAATAAGTATGAATAAAGGTTATACCCTTCATTTATGTTTGTTTTCCCGTTACGTTTTCTTTTATACATTATGCTATCTATAAGTGTTGTACTATATATATTTTAGATAAGAATACCTCTACCCTTATAACTTATGTTATTTTTTTCATTATTGTTATCATGTGCATGTATTCATCATATATTTCTTATCTTCTTCAATAATAATAATAATAATAATAATATATACACATTATATAATGGAATTATATGTTTATTATTTACTAAAATATAAATATAAAATTTATAAAAATGGTTGCATTATTATTATTATTTACAATAATATAAATATCTAAAATCTAAATAAATTTAAAATTTTAAATATAAATACTAATATTTAGCACATATTTTGCACAGTATAACAAATATAATATAAAATATAAATTCGTAGTTTTTAAGTATTAAGTTAAATTTTTAGTCGAAACAAGTTTGATATATACCTTTGTTTGTGTCCTTTTGTTTTGGAACCAAAATTTGATCTGCTTAGGCTCCAATCCTAGTTCCCTACTCAGTTGTCGTCGCTGGTTCTCATCTGGATGTGGGCAATCCTTGAAAAACCTTCATTCATATCCGCCAATTAATCAACAATTAATTAGCACAAAATCGAAACAACTAAATGTGAAATTAATCCTGACAAAAAGATTAATACATCGGTCACAACAAGCATCGATCGATCTCAATCAACCAAACAAAAACAACACTTATGTAGACAAAGAACATACAATGCAAACATACTCGACACTAATTTTAATTAGCTAGTTGGAACTTGATCGAACCTTAGCCCTAATCTTGAAATCGATAATGGCGTAATGCCCTAGGTCTATCGCGAATGTTTTTCTCAAAATTAATCAAGTTTTTGTCAAATTCATCCAATTTACTATCAGTTTTAAATAATTCTAGAACAGAATGAATAGATATGTGTGTGCAAGCAAGAGACTTGTGCTCGATTCAACTTGTATCTCGGTACTTTTACATGAATGAGAGAAAATAACAGCAGCAACAACAACAAAAATGAGAGTAAAATGAACAAATATGTGTAAACATAAATTTATATTCGATTCAACTTGTATATCTATCAGTCAATTTTTTTGCGAAAAAGAGAGTGAAATCATACGCTTCGAGTTGCTGAATTTGTTGCGACGTATGGCGATGGTAGTGCTTCTTGCCTCTTCTAGAGCTGGATATATCCAGATCATTATCATCTCCAGATCCATTTCCTCTGTACGCAGAATCCATCTCCTTCACTCAAAGGATGCCAATTCAATCAACCAAAACTATGATATTTTTTTTTTTTTGTTTAATTATCAGAGAGAGTATAATAATGTTACAAACAACGTAACAACAATAAGGAGATGAAGAAATTAAAATAGAATTCAGCAGGGCCGGCCCTGGGCAAGTCTGCCCAGGGCCGGCGCACAGGGCCCCCAATTTTTTGGGGGCCCTATTTAAAAAAAAAAATTATTATATATGTAGTATATTAATACTAGGCATTAATAGGCAATTTGTTTCCTACCTGTTCACGCCAAATCCCTTTCTTTAGGCATTTTTTTAAGGCAATTTAAGCAATTTAGGCATTTTTTTTCCTTTTATGTAAGGCAATCGGCAATTCTATGTAGTCATATATACATTATATAAATGCACCCCTTTTCCCAATTTTCATCTGCAGTGTTGCGCCATTAGTCCATTACTCCCATTATCCTATATATTTATATTGTGCTCGATAGAATTGAAGAATTCTTCTTGATCGTACAAAGTTTAAAGTCGCAAATTTTCAAATTTTTCAATTCTCAGGTAATTAAAATTATTAAATATTTCACAATTTTTGTTTATTGTTTTATTTATATGAGTTAATAATTCTTATTTCAGAATAATATATTCAAGAATTTGTTTCTTGATTAATTATTTGTTCATAGAGTTTCAAAATAATTTTTTATTTTTTCTTTAGGGTTTTATAATTATGTCTTCTAGAAAATATTCATCTGGGTTTGAAAAGCGTAAAAAGAAAAGAAGAATTGAGCAACTAACTCAATCTCAAAAGGGAGCTCTTGAAAAATTCATTACAAATGAAACTCAAATAAATGTGCAAAAAGATGATGCTAAGGAAAAATTGTTAGATGCTAATCATCATATAGAAAATCAAGATGATTGTGAGATTAGAAAAAATTTAAATGATAGTGTTGCACAACGATGATAGGTATCATTGTGACAATGAAAATAATAAGAATGCTGATAGTTGTTTAGAGAAATTTTATCGAAAGAAAAGATAGGACCAGTGAGTATATTGAATTCATTGAAGCAGATGGGTTGTTTTCCAAATGCTACTATTGCATACAGAATATTATTGACTATCTCAATTACTGTTGCTGATGCAGAAATGGGTTTTTCAAAGTTGAAATTATTGAAATCTTACTTACGATCAAGTATGTTGCAAGAGAGACTCAATGGATTAGCTTTAATCTCTATTGAAAATGAGATTTTGGAAGAAGTTGATATCAAAAGTTTGGTAGATGATTTTGGGTCTAAATGTGCACGGCGCATGGCACTTTTTAAATGAAATTTTAGATGTATTTTTATACAATATTTATATTTTGAATTTTGGAACAATTTTTGAGCAACTATTATTTATATATACAAATTATTTGAAAAAAGGGGCCCAATTTAAAATATTGCACAGGACCCCATTTTTTATTGGAACGGCCCTGGAATTCAGTGTATATATAAGTCATATTTCACTAAAGACACAGGTTTGGTAACTTTATAAATGATTTTTGACATGTGGATTTGAAGGATCATTTGGTAAAATATTATAGTAATTCGCATCATGTTTTTTTGGTAAACATATATAGTTAGTGTGTAACAGTTAGAAATTGTAAATATGTTCACGGATATCAAGACGAATCTCGCGTTTGATTTATTATAGATAAAATAATAATAATTCAAGCGGGACGAGGGTTTGCTTTCTCTAATAAATTTCGAATTCAAACACCGTAAATGAAATAGTAGATGTTGTCCGAATTATTTCAGTAATAGCTCCCGTCCCGCCTTACAAAAATTAATGCATGAATTAATAAACAAATTAATTATTCTTAAACTCATAACTCTTCTTTTTATATAAAGTTTCAAAATTAATAGCATTGGACAACAAGATTCTTAATAATGATTTAATTATTTAGATGGAGAGATACAAATTCATAATTTCTGTCGAAATATTATATTTAAAAAATTTACTCTCCTTTCCTAATTAGGCAGTGGACATTCAAGATTTATTCATATCTGATCTTTTAGGAAACTATATATTAGTATTTTCCTTAACCATATTGGCAATATATTCATTTTAAGATAATTTACATTTAATTTCTTCTTTTATAATGTTATACCTTTTCTAATTATGCCATATTATAAATTTAATTTGGTATCAAAATTGATACTTAAAATGGTCATTGAATATTTCATAATTTTCAAATTGATCTCTAACTATCAATTCACGCAAAATGATTCGCCAATTATACAAAAATTTACTCGTTTTAGTCTTTTATTATTTACTTTTAATATTAGAATTGTGAACTTCTAGAATATAAATTGTGTTCTTAAGTCATATCACATAAATTGTGTATGTTAACATTGTGTGTTCGTAGTATACAAATTGTGAATTTTTAAAAGATAAATTGTGAACATTTAGTATGTAAATTGTGAATGAACATTGTGTGTTCGTAGTATACAAATTGTAAATTTTTAAAAGATAAATTGTAAACATTCGTTCAAAACACAAATTGGACCCAAGTGCACCTAATAATGTGCCTTTAGTCAACCTATTTTTTTGTTGTATGTAATGGATTAACAGGATTATATTTGTTGATATTATTTAATTAATAAAAGTAGTTGTGTTCAATATTATTGTTTTAGTGATTGAAAATAATTCAAGTACAAATGTCTATAGCAAAGGCATAACATTACAAATGTACTACATTAAGATTCAAATACAAGTACAATATGAAGAAACACTATTTATATTAATATTTTTTTCTAAAATACTAAAGAGTTTATTAAATAAAATAATGAGTTGTCTCAACATAATTGAGATGACTTCTCGTCTCTCATATATGGTGATGACAACTCCAAGCTTGAACACGCCGTATGAAACCAATGACAAGAAACTTGGGCTACCATATATGGGCCATTAAGTTGGATTTGATATACCAATATTATTGGATTAGGCCGGACCATAACCCAATATTTCATGTAAAAGTCACTTTGAATCCATTTTTCAAAAGGGAGAGAATTTGCCATTAATATCAACAAATATGTTACATTAATAAGAAAAGCCAAAGGGCATAAGTGTCATTCCCCATAGCCTGACATAGAAATGGCTTCTCTCACAAGAGCGTTAGTAGCATAATTGATGGTCCCGATTATAATGTAAAAGTCTAGAGGGGGTGGGAGTAGGGGAGGAGGTGAATGGACTTTTAAAATTTAAAATTCTTTGCAAATTATCTTAAAGGTCGACTAGCTAGGTTATGGTCACAATAGAATTGTTTGGAAAATGACAGATTCACTATTTTTGATATTTTGATTAGGAAAAAAAGTCAAAATTGTTGTTTGGTAATTCAACAATTTGGAGCAATGTTTTGCTCCAAAATACATACTACACTTAGAAAGGAGCCTTTGACTTCTAATGTTTACCCCTTCGAATGTTTCCACATCAGATGGGCAAGCACCACTCTGTGGGGCTTTGAGGCTCCTTATATAGAGAGCCTCAACTCTCCGCTCCACTAGGCACTGTGGTAAAATGTGCTAGGCACTATCAGGGGTGGGCATAAAACGGGTCTGGCCCGAAAAAATCGCGGGTTCGACCCGCACAGACAGAATCGGGTAGGATTCGACCCGTCGCGGGTCCAATCCGAAAAGAAGACAGGCATTTGTATTAAATACGGTTCGGGTTGGACCTGTATTTAATAAAATTAAATATGGGTAGAAAGAGAGATAAAAATTAATGTCAGTCAGTTTGGATATAAATATTATTTGGCTTAATTCCATGATAGAAGAGATTAGCTAGGATGGTATGTGCTTGTACTTAAGGATGCCAATTCAATCAACCAAAACTATGATTTTTGGTTTAATTATTAGAGAGAATATAATATAATGATGTTACAAAAAAGTAATTAACAATAATAAGGGAAGAAAATAGAATTCAGTGTATATAAGAAGTCATATTTCACTAAGAGCATCCATAATAAGAGTTTTTTGAAAGTTTTTGGAATAGTGAAAGATATATGGAGGAAAGAGAGGAAGGAGAGAGAAGGGGTTTGGTTCATATGCAAAATCAAGTTTTTGGAATAGTGCAAGGACACAAATTTCGCATCCTTGTCGTGCGTGTTGGGTGCACACGCCCGGTGGCCCGTTTGCAGCACCTTTTTATTTCCTTTTTTATTTTTTCGATCTCTTTCCCCTCTCATATTCTTTTTCCTAATCACACTTTAAAAAATCCTAAAAAATTGAAAAAAAAAAAACTTAATAAAATTAACTATTAAGGATGGTCTAAGGACGCAGGTTTGGTAGCTTCTTAAATGATTTTTGATCTGTGGGTTTCAAGGATCATTTGTAAAAAATTATAGTAATTGGCTTCATGTTTTTGGTAAGCATATATAGTTGGTGTGTAACAGTTTGAAATTGTAAATAAAATGCCACGGATATCAAGACGAATTCGCGTTTGATTCATAATAGACAAAATAATAATAATTCAAAGGGACAAGAGTTTGTTGTCTCACTAGTAGAGAAATGACCAAAAAATGAAACAATAGACTTCTTTAGTTATAAATAAAGACTCCTAAAGTAATGAAAAAAGCGCGGTCCTATTTTTGTAAATACTAAAAAGACTTTACGCATCTTTACTATTAGATGCTAAACACATATTTTAGGGTGTGTTTGGTAACCTGTAAAATGACTTCCGGAAAATGTTTTATTTTAATAACTATTATAAATTTTATATTTTAAATAAAACAATTACAATGTTTAATTATACAATTCTATCCATTTTCCAGAAAATGAACCAAACACACAAAGACAGTTTTCCATAATACATCCAAACACTGGAAATGAAATTGTTTTCCGGAAAATGACTCATTTTCTATAAAACATTTTCCAGAAGTCGTTTTCCTGCTTTCCAAACGGAGCCTTAAATTTTTTAATGGAGCAATACGCATCTTTACTTCTTAAGTCAAGTCGAGTATTGTTTGTGTATTAAAATAATTTAAGGAGAAATGCTACTTCCTTTTTCTTAATCTTTACAAGTAAAGACGCATATTATCATTTAGTAAAGACGCAAATAACTTATTTTGTACTAGTGCCTCTACAGTACGGATTCAAACATCGTAATGAAATAGTAGATGTTGTCCGAGGTTCTTCACTAATAGCTCCAGTGCCGCCTTACAAAAATTAATGCATGAATTAATAAGCAAATTCGTTAATCTCAAACGCTTAACTCTTCTTTTTATATAAAGTTTCAAAATTAATAGCATTGGACTACAAGATTCTTAATAATGATTAATTATTTAGATGGAATTCATAATTTCTGTCGAAATATTTTATTTTAAAAAAATTCATTGCATTAAGCAATCGCATTGGCATCGCAAATTATATGGTGGACGATGGTCCACAATGCATTGTGGACCATGATCGTGGCTGATACTGCAGTTATGTTGAACGGATACTGCAGTTATGTTGAAAGGAAACTGCAGTTGCGTAGAACAGAGGACATTCATCCATTCAACACAACTGCAATATCTTTTCAACAAAACTGCAGTATTCGTTCAACACAACTGCAGTTCCAGACGGATGACACGGCCTCTGTTTCGCGCAACTGCAGTTTCCTTTCAATACAACTGCAATATCCGTTCAACACAACTGCAGTATCAATTTCACACAACTGCAGTATCAGTCATGATCCATGGTCCACAATGCATTGTGGACCATGGTCCATGGTATAACGACTGCATTGGCATAGCTTTGCATTATTACTCTCCTTTCCTAATTAGGCAGTGGAAATTCCAGATTTATTCATATCTGATCTTTTAGGAAACTATATATTAGTATTTTCCTTAATAACCATATTGGCAATATATTCATTTTAAGATAATTTACATTTAATTTCTTCTTTATAATGTTATACCTTATCTAATTATGTCATATTTTAAGTTTAATTTGATATCAAAATTGATACTTAAAATGGTCATTGAATATTTCATAATTTTAAAATGAGTTAATTCCAGAATGGTCCTTCGGCTATTGATTTTTATCAATTTTTGTCATCAACTTTTAATTTAACCAAAGTCGGTCCCTTAACTACTGATTTTGTACCAATTTTTGTCATTCTGTTAAATCTATGTTAAATAGATATTAAAATTGAGGGCAAAAATGTAAAATTAAATATTTTAACATTTCTTCTTCACTTTATTTCTCCTCCTCCATCGCAAGATTATATAGGTAACAATGTGAGTCAATATATTTATTTATTTTTACATTTTATGTTAAATTGTTTCAAGTAATCAAATTTTTTTCTTGTACTTTTTTATTTTTTTTTTGGTTTGCTGCAATGTAATATATACTCTATAATATACTTGATTGGTGCAATGTCCCATTGAGCTTTTCTTCTTCTTATGTTTGGTTCAATGTGATGGAATTTATTTCATTCTATTCATTTATAGTATAATCAAAGAAACCTTACAATAATTCACCAAAAAGAAAACCTTACAGAAATTATTCTAACCTACGAAACTTGGGCCATATTTGTTTATTCTCCTTATAGATGGCTGTCTTTTTGTGCTTTTGGTTGGCTGAGAGTTATGAAAAAGTCATTGGAAAACCACTACTGCAAATTAATTAATTCAATACTAGAAAACTACGACACTCTAAGGTTAAAATATTACAGAGTATATTACATTGCAGCAAATAAAAAAATCAAAAATAAAATACAATAAAAAAATTTGATTACTTGAAACAATTTAACATAAAATGTAATATATATATTGACTCACATTGTTTCCTATATAATCTTGCAATGGAGGAGGGGAAACAAAGTGAGGAAGAAAGGTTAAAATATTTTGTTTTACATTTTTGCCCTCAATTTTAACACCTATTTAACATAGATTTAACAGAAGAATCAAAATTGGTATACAAAATCAATAGTTAAGAGATCAACTTTAGTCAAAATAAAAGTCGATGACAAAAATTGGTAAAAGTCAATAGTCAAAGGACCATTTCTGGAATTAACTCATTTGAAATTGGTCTCTAACTATCAATTCACGCAAAATGATTCGTCGAGTATGCAAAAATTTACTCGTTTTAGTCTTTTATTATTTACACTGAGGATTAAACTAATTAAATTTTTTTCATAGTTGAGGGGTCATTTTTAAGTTAATTGGTAGCCAATGGCTATTTTTAAGAATTATGACATAGTTAATAAGTTGATAAACTATTTTGGATATTATCTCTTGATATTATTACACCAAAGCCGCCTTCTGTGTGAGAGTTACATTTGGTTCTTGTAATTTATGATAATTAACGCATTTGTTGATTATAATATAATATAATACGGAGTATAATTTATACTTATTGTTTTGAGAAAAAGATTTATAATTATATACATTATATAAAAACAGAAATGTGTGGTTGCATTCTTATAAATTACCAATTTATGTTGACACGTTTAGTCAACAATTGTTATACCATGGACCATGATCCACCTTGCAAAGTGGACTCTGATCCTAAACTGTGTATTTTTAAGAATGCCAATTCAATCAACCAAAACTATGATTTTTGGTTTAATTATCATAGAGAATATAATATAATGATGTTACAAAAGAGTAACAACAATAATGGATGAAGAAAATAGAATTCAGTGTATATAAGAAGTCATATTTTACTAAGAGCAGAGTTTTTTTTTGAAGGTTTTTTGAATAGTGAAAGATGATACGGAGGAAAGAGAGGAATGAGAGAAAAGGGGTTTTGCTTATATGCAAAATCAAGTTTTTGGAACAGTGCAATGACACAATTTTTGCATCCATGCCGTGCGCGTTGGGTGCACGCGCCTTGTGGCGCATTATTTCTTTTTTCTTTTTTAATTTGCGCATGTCAGTAGCTTCTTAAATGATTTTTGATCTGTGGGTTTCAAGGATCATTTGATAAAAAATTATACTAATTGGCTTCATGTTTTTTGGTAAGCATATATAGTTGGTGTGTAACAGTTGGAAATTGTAAATGAAATGTCCACGGATATCAAGACGAATCTCGCGTTTGATTCATAATAGACAAAATAGTAATAATTCAAATGGGATGGGAGTTTGCTTTCTTTGAATAGCTTTGTTTCATAAATGACGAACCTACAATTTTTGACATTTTGATTAGAACAAAAAGTCTAAATTGTTCATGGGTAATACAACAATTTGAAGCAAATGTTTTGCTCCAAACAGTTAGCAGCATTTGGGGTTGACATTTTGGAAAAATAAATACTACACATAGAGAGTAGCGTTTGACTTCTCATGCTTGCCCCTCCCATGTTTCCCCATCATATGGGTAAGCACCACTCTGTGGGGCCTTGAGGCTCCTTATATAGAGAGCATCAACTATCCACTCCCCTTTTCCCACTGATGTGGACGATGTTGTAGCTAGGTACTAGTCGAGCACCTGAGAGACGCTTAGCGCCAAGGCGCATGACTAACTTTTTTTTTTAAGGCAATACTAAAACACAACTAGTGTATAGTGTATACATAAGTGTATTATGTATCTAGATAACATATTTAGGCACTGGCAAAGGCAAATTGGCAAGTAAAGTTGATAATACGCCACAAATGAACTTAGTACCTGTTGGTTGGATGAGAAGTTGTCGTCGACGATCGGGCACGATGACGAGAAAACGGGTAGAGTAGGCGGAGGACAAGCAAGCAACAATTGGTCCTACTGGAGAAGGAGCAAGCGGCAACGTCAAATGGCTAAAGATTGGAGAAGGAGTGGAGCTTTGCATTTGTTGAATGTTGGATGGCGGGAGGAGGTTGCGGAGCTTTCCTTTGCAATTTCTTTTTCTTAACCAAGGCTAGGGATTTTGATCTCTAATTGACCAAAATTGAAAAATTAGATTTTTTTCGTCCAAAACGACATCTTTTTGAGCGAAACTCTATTAAAAATTGACTCTTAGCTGAGTTTGGCACCTAACCTAGTCGGTGCCTAGGTGGCTTCCTAGACCAATTTTTACTTATAACTATGATAATTATTAATTAGAAAAAAAATAAGAAATACTATTTAATACTTTTAAAAAAAATTAAACACAAAAGTATACATAACTTTACTTATAACTATCATCATTATTAATTACTAACGTTCAATTCTCCACCTACCTACTAAATCATCCATCCACTACTAATTATCTACCAATTCAGTATCCACAATATAATCATCATCTCCTACTATCATATTGACACAATCACCACAACCACATTCAACGATTAGACATATATTAGTCCACTACCATTATTAGTATCAGTCGAAGACATTAAATGAGATTATATGGCTTCGATTGAGACCTCGACTGAGATTTAGGTCCCTTGACTTTCAAATTCTTTTCAATACGAGTAATAATACACTAAACATGTGAACGGACAATTTTACCCATTCATTTGACCTCAATTTAACCAAAATTTGACGAAAGGACCAACATTGGAAAGAATTTGAAAGTCAAGGGACCTAAATTGTCCAAATTAAAAGTCAGGGACTAATTTTAGAAAATCAGCATAGTCGAAGGACCATTGCTGAAATTAACTCAAAATAAAAGTAAAAATTGTGATATAAATGAGTCAACATCCACTTCCCCGATAGTCACGCTTTTGGTACATACACGTTTTGCAACACTTTCAACTTTTACCCTTGGATCAAGGCAAGGAATCGGTCTTAATACAATTCATTAAGGAACATCCACTCATCTTCAATTCATTCAACTTCAACACCGTGGCTTTCACACTATTAATACAACAGGACTGTTGTATATTTCTTTTACGCCAAGGCATTGATAATGATAGACGTACGTACTGTCTATTTGTCTCTCAATTCAGACTTGCCTCCGCTCGCTTATTTCTTTACAATCTTTTGTTTGCTAAGACTTCGATGATACGTTTCAGCTAGCGCACACATTTAAATAGTACTGCCTCCGTCCCATTTTGTTTGTCTGATTTGGTTAACGAGGCTTGACTGAAGTTATTTGTAATTCAAGTTTTTATAATATTAAATTTAGTATTAATATATAAAATTTATATATTTAGAAACTACATTAAAAGTACCATTAAACACAATAAATCAAATTTAAAAATAATTAAAAATTATTAAAGAAAATAAACAATGAAGAAAGAGTTGGTTTGACCAATGAATAGTAAACATGACAGGTAAAATGGGACAGAGGGAGTAACAAATTTTTTATTGAGTTAATTTCATTTTTGTGATAAATTTATAGGTAACAATCAACTTTTAATTCTTTTTTATTAGAACATCCTCATTTAATTTTAGTATTATTGTGGCATGACCGTATGGTCATTTTTAGTCCTCCTTCAACAAAATTGTTGAAATGTCGTTCAATACAAAGGCATCTCAATCTTTTTTATACAAAGTAGGTTGAACTGTTTTTCTGAAAAAATATATAATTAAAGACCAAAATATCATTGTATTTAATGATATTTAAACTGTTTTATTGATAAATGACAAAAAATGACCATACCATAATAATACTAAGATCAAAGTGAATGTTCTAATAAAAATGACTTAAAATAGATTATCACTTATAAATCTATGATAAAAATGAAATTAACTCTTTTCTATACAACAAAGGGAGCACAACAACAAAGGGAGCACAAGAAAAGAAGATTATTTAGAAAATTTGTGCATCTAGTACAACTCGAATTGACACATGTCTCCTTTTTAAATAAATTAATGATTTTTTTTTCGTTAAAAGAACTTTTTTGTTTTTAATTTTAAATTCATTTTTGCTTTTATAATACAATTACGATTGTCTAAAACTGAAGATCATAGATTCATAGCCATCTACTTTTTTAAAAACTTTTTTATATAGTTCTGAGTTATGACTATATGTCTATCTTCTAAATTTAGGTGTCGCCTTCATGTAGACTTTATCTTTTCTTCTAAAAGATTGAATTATCAACCCTAGTTTCACATTATTTGGAAGGAAGTAAATCACGATAACTTAGTGGCTCAGCAAACAAAGTCAAATATCGGTGCGCACAAGGAATTTGCCCACTTTAAACATAATCCCCACATTATTACTGGCGAATTTCAAATCTTAGTTATTCTCTCAAATATTGTGTATGTCGGCGCGTACTTTTCATACTCTATTTCCTCTTAAGGAATAGCTTCCGAAATTTATGTTTTCAAGTCATAAATCAATGGCATGGGTTCAAGCCCCAGTGGGAACAATATAGACTCTTTGTATAGCACTTTAATATGTTGAAAAAAGTAGTTATAAATATATATACTATATTATAACAGAGTCAGTAGTACTAAAAAATGAATAGTAAAATTTACCAGAAAAGTGAAAACATGCCTCCATCTTTTATATTAAAATAACAATTAACACTTAGATTTAGGCTCTGTTTGGCAGAGCTTATTTAGGAGCTTATAGCTTATTTTAAGCTACTAATAAGTTATAAGCTCTGTTTGGTAATGTTCCTAAAATAAGCTAGTAGCTTAAAATAAGAGCTTATTTTTGAACGCTACTTGAGGTAGCGTTTCAAAATAAGCTAGTAGCTTCCTAACTTTTTTTCCATCTTTAACCTTATTATTTTAAAGAAATGACATCATTTACCCCTCCCAATTAAAACCTTTTTGACTAAAACTTTTTTACTTTTTATCTTCAATATGTATATATGGTTGTAATTTCAATTTGACATTTGTGTTTGAACATTGATTTTTGTATAAACTAATCTTATGAATTATAAACATTTTGTTTTACTTTATATGTTTTCAAATATATGTTCTTACTTTATATTTTATTAAAATATATTGATTTTATTATTTTGTATTTTAATATATAAACAAACCTATTTAAATTTAATACTATTTAAATTGTACGAAGATGTCCTTTTTAGTCTTTTTACATTTATCAGCTTATCAAAAAGCTAATTTTACCAAACACTTTTAATTATAACAACTAGCTTAACAGGTTTTCAGATTTCAGCTTCGAGCGTATAGCTTTTCAGCTTTCAGCTACTTTTAAGCTTTCAGCTACCTTTTCAGCTAGGTTTGCCAAACATAGCCTTAGTATCACTTTTATGATCTCCCCCGTTTCTTAATCATGTTATGTTGCCAATAAGATTAAAAAGTCAACCTTTCTGGGAGCAAAAGATTAAAAAGTCAACATAAAGTTTGTTAATTGGGGACTAAAAAATCTTAAAATCAGCATCAAGCCATAAGCCCATAACCATAAAGTCGGCAAGTTCCAATTTGGTGACATTATTATGTGATTTTAAAAAATCAGGAAACTAGGTGGGAACTGGGAAGCACGCTACTACTCTACTAGTACTACTAGTAGTGGGCCACAATTCCACGCGGCTCCCAGTATTCCCCATCCCAATGTAATGTGCATAATATAACGAGATAATATTAAGGACGTGTTTGGTTAGAGACTATATTTTATTGTATTAGTTTTGATAGTTCATACTTGTTATAATGTTTATTTGTTTATTTTTTGTGATTTAACTATTATAGATTCAAATCCTTATATATGTAAAGATTATTTATATCTTATAATACTTTTTTATTTTTTTAGAGTGAATTTTATTCTTATAACATCACATTCACAATTTATCACTATTTTTTCTATATCTTTTGTATAATTTCAGCTCATTTTTAAAAATATACTAATAATAATATTTCAATATATTGTTATTAAAAAACAAGAAGGAAAAAAAAAAAGCAAAAATAAAATAAAACTACTAAAAAGCTGTCAAACTAGTGTTTGTGAGGAAAACACTGTTTTAATAATAATTTTTTTAAGAAAAAAATCTTATACTATGATGTAGCAATGTCACGCAATATTGTCATCCACACCTGTGAAAAGGATAGATATGGTCTATAAAGTTATTATATCAGCAAAATGGTTGATTATAAAGTTGCACTTTGGTCCGCATTGACAGCTCAGTTGATCACAATGGTGAAGTTTATAAATAATAATTTGAGATCGAGCCTTGCAGTAGTGGTCTCCTTGTGCACAATAAGCAAATGTTTAACTTCTGTGTTCAGCTGAGTTACCATGATTTATCTCCTCCTAAATATTTTGTCCGGCCAGGACGTGAGGCCCTTGAGATGGGGATTTAATTTTTTTGGAAATAATAAAGTTGCACTTTGATCATTAATATAATTTTGGAAATAATAAAGTTGCGACTAATTATGCATTAAATTTGTAACGTATTATAATTAGAGTATAAATTAACTCATTCTTGCATTATAATTTAAGGATCAAGAAATTTAATAATAATTTCAGATTTATAAATAGTAAATACTACTACCAGTCTACCACTATCCTCCTTTCTTCTTCAACGTTGATTATAAAATTCTCCATCGGCCATTCTCTCTTCTCTCCGATCAGTCTCACCATGGTTTTGTCGAAGACGGCTTCCGAGTCTGATGTCTCAATCCACTCAACCTTCGCTTCCAGATACGTTCGAGCTTCCCTTCCTCGGTAAATATATACTCCGATCTGTACTCAATTTATTCCGTTCCCTTTTATGTTCTCCGATTAGGTTAATTACTTAAAAATGAACGCCGGCGGCGAATGATCGATCGCAGGTTTAAAATGCCGGAGAACTCGATCCCGAAGGAAGCCGCGTTCCAGATCATAAACGATGAGCTGATGCTGGACGGGAATCCGAGGTTGAACTTGGCGTCGTTTGTGACCACTTGGATGGAGCCTGAGTGCGATAAGCTTATCATGGCCTCCATTAACAAGAACTACGTTGACATGGATGAGTATCCAGTCACCACTGAGCTTCAGGCAAGTCATCATATCGTCCTCTTTGATCGATTTCAGATTCATTTCACTTTTGTGTCTCTGTTGCTCCGATGTGACGCCGTTTTGGGTTCCCAAGAAAAAATCGGCTATAGGCTAACAAGCACAACTAAAATTACTCTAAATTATACAACTCCAATCGGTATAAATCAAGATTCATCATATTTTCAATAAAAAAAAAAATAATCACATTTGGTTATAGGATACCACAGTTACTGCTTTTAATTCCTGAGTCGGCGACTCGGCTTACTTTTAAGTTTTAATCGGTCAAAATTTTTTATTATTCTTTCCAAATCATAGTTTATCATGTTGAAACATCAGCACTCATTTTTTCCCTATTTTTTTTTTTTTTTTCTAAATAGTACTCCATTTTCAAACTTTGATAAGAAAGAGAGAGAGAGAAAATGATTATAAAATTAAAAATATTCCCACCCCTACCATTATCGTCCACTATTTTTTTATAGTACTACTTACTCTCTGTTATCGCCCGCTATTAGCCACTCTTGAATTAAAAAAAAAAAAAAAAAACTTATTTTCTTGAATTAATGGCTAATTGACTAACCTCACAACAACTTAATATAGAGCCTCAGGGAGTGGTTAATAAGAAGGGGCTATTGTAGGGTCTACCAGTCTATGACATAGTCCTTATTAGTTTTTTTTTTTTTTTTTTGAAGAAAGTCCTTATTAGTTTTAATACATTTGTTTTTTTATTAATATAATAGAGTTTTTTTTTTGAAGGTTAATATAATAGAGGTTAGTGATCCTTTTCTTTTTTTTTTTTGAGTTTAGAATTTTACTCTAGTTTTGATCACCTAAAATTTTTCAAGTGATAATAAAATTTGATGAACTGTTAATAAAATGATCAGAGCACCACTTTATTAATAATTTAGAGATTAAAAATTATATGGAATATGCTTTGTTTCCAAAAAAAAAGAAATTATATATTTATATGGAATACATTTATAAAAAAAAAATCTAAATTCATAAGTGCAATTCTCAATTTTCAGTTAAATTATTTTTATCGTGATGAGTGATATTTAAAATGGTAATAAATTTCAGTTAAATGAATTCATTTACGCCGTCCTAGATTTAATGAATTTATATACGATCGCTGACATCTAGACTGCACTCCTGGAATCTGGCCGGATTGCATATCTCCCATATTTAGTGAGTAAATAACTAAATATGAGTTTTCAAAAAAAAAAAAAAACTAAATATGAGGACAACTTTTCAAGAATAGAAATTCTGCCCAATTGATTTTTTTTTTATTTGGAAAAGAAATTTCACACTAAATTGGGCCTACAAGTCCCCATCAATTGGCGTCTAATTGGAGTAATTACGCAGCGTGTGGTCCTGATTGATCAAAGCCTAAAACACGGAAAATTATTCTGTCGAATGGTTCACCTTGTAAGGTGGACTTGATTTTAATAAAAATATTCGATGTACTTTTAAAATTTTATTCTCAATTTTTACTCACACTTGTGTTCAAATTCGATTAGAGGAAGAAAAAAAAGTGAATTGATAAACATCATGACCTCTACTAAATTGTACAATCAAAGCATGTCATAGGGAATATGAAATGGGAGTACATGTAGAACTATAAAATACACAATTTACACACTAAATGTTTGAAATTTGAATTGTGAAACGAGTCAACCTTGTAAGGTGGACCCGGATCCATGGTATAAGTATTCCTCAAACACCGAATTTGGTTGAATGTCGAAGGATGTCGCTGGCATATTAATAATTTTATTAATATCAAGACATTGATATAAATAAGTAAACAATAGTTTTACTCATTTATTTGAAGAGCATCTCCAATGGAAAATTTTAGTGAGTTTTTTTAGGATTTTGTTTTAAAAAAAAAGTTTTTAAAGAATTTTTAGTTTAGGTGGAGAAGAGAGAATGAAAAAAAAATCATTCATGCTAATTTTAGTATTTTTAGACCCCACTTGACATAAATAAAACAAAGCTCTTGCCCATGACAGGTACGCATTGGACACGTTAGAATCTCTCTTCTTCTTTTCTTTTCTTTCTTTCAATGCGGCATGACAAAAACAATCTTATTTTTTTTAATAAAAAAATAAAAATAAACTACTAATTGCTTAAAAATTAAACTACAATCTTATTTTTTTTAATAAAAAATAAAAATTAAAGTGCATAAAAAATAAAATACAAACAATGCATATGTGACCATAAATATATATAGACTAAATTTATAATAAATAAATAAATAAATAAATAAAAACAATGAGTTGGCAACAACAAGAAAAATGGTCATTGCTTGCAACGGCTGCGTCAAGTTAATTCATAGTGACTGCTAGTTGGCGTTGGGTGGTTCATGTCCTAAAAATGACGATGGTCTTTCTTTCTTTTCTTTTTTCCTGCAGGAAAAAAAAAACACCTAAAATATCCATTATTCCATTTGTTCAAAAGCCCTGCACAAGTTTTTTAGACTTTTAAAAACTCGGGAAAAACCACTAATGCAGTGACTGTTAAATACGTTGTAGGTGACCAATCCATTTTTAACAATTTTTTTTTTAAATTTATATGTTGTGCCGACAGACGACACAGCCTTTGGAAAGCATTCTTGATTGCTATTATTTAGCACATGGGAATAATAGAGGCATGTGCGATGGGGTCCTAGGCCGCTAGTACTTGAAATATCAAATATGATAGCCCGTGAATTGTGAATTTGCTTTTGGATAGGCTCATTTTGGAAAGTGTCCGTCCATTATTTAATTTGCCTCCATACGTTTCATTTTAAAGTGTCTGCTCCTCCAACACTTCAATTATTATTATTACTTTTTTTAAAGAAGCTAGGCAACAAGGGAAGGTGGGCCAGCGTCTTATAGTGATGTACTGATGTGACACAATTATTTGATTTGTGGGACATTAGGATAAAATTAGCATAATTGACATGATTGCTCAAATGAATATTATAAAGTTGACAAGATAGCTCATACGACGTTAAAGAATGAATTTTCAAAAAAAGTACATGAAATCTCAAGCTTTGCTCCTTCGTTTTTAGTTAGTGGCAACTATTAATTATTTTTATTTTGGGTTTCCAAAAACAAATGTTTACATCAAAAGTAAAGTTTGAGTGATGGCGTAAAAGTTAGGAGTAGAATTAGAGAGTCAAAGTAATACTTTCCTTGAAGAATTTATCAAAATTCAATGGCCTAGGACTTCCGGAGGTTATAATCCAATATCTACATGGTGAGTTAGGGCAAGGAGTCCTAGTCATCCTTGATTGAGTGATTAGTGTTGAACCAATCAACCTGAGTTTCTAGGAGGTGATTTTTTATTTATGGGAATAGCAATTTGAAAGGGGACTCCAGAACGGGGCTAGTGTCCAGTTCTCACAACAAAAGCATTTAATAATACTCCAACTTGTATATAGGGCCTACAAAGGATTCAAATTTTATGGCAACGCAATATATTGTTTCTCCATTGTTCTTAATAATATCCTGCTTGTTCTGAATGGTTATTTTGGACGTTCATTGACGGGCAATTTATAACAAGCCAAACTTTAATCTTTGAGTATGTATTTGGGTTGGATAGAAAATATTATTGTGTAATTAGAGTATCAAACTCATGCAATTAGATTTAAAGCTTGTTGACTATAAATGATTCTTTTTTATTTTTTATGAAACCACCCTAAATGATTCATATTTATACTGTATTGTTATTTTTGCAGAATCGATGTGTGAACATGATTGCCCATCTTTTCAATGCACCGCTGGGAGACGGCGAGGCGGCCGTCGGCGTCGGGACGGTTGGGTCGTCGGAAGCCATTATGCTGGCCGGATTAGCGTTCAAGAGAAAATGGCAAAACAAGATGAAAGCCCAGGGCAAACCATATGACAAGCCCAACATTGTTACTGGTGCCAATGTCCAGGTACATATATATGCTTTAATTCCTAGTTCAATCACCTCCAACATTAATCGATGGCCATGTGTACTATAGTCTCTTTTTATCTGTCTTAATTAATATGGTTTAGCATGAGAAGATAGAGTTGTGAAACCAAGTTATACTTATTGCTTACAGGTATGTTGGGAGAAATTTGCGAGATACTTTGAAGTTGAACTGAAAGAGGTGAAATTGAGCGATGGGTACTATGTGATGGACCCTGAGAAAGCGGTAGAAATGGTGGACGAGAACACAATCTGTGTCGCCGCCATCTTGGGCTCAACACTCAATGGCGAATTCGAAGATGTTAAGCTCTTGAACGATCTCTTAACAAAGAAGAACAAAGAAACTGGGTATATTATTAATTTCTTCATTATATATTGTAGTATTGTAATTCAGGACGTACATTATATTATTTAATTTAATGTTTGATAATTGGGTAGGTGGGATACTCCGATCCACGTGGATGCGGCGAGTGGTGGGTTCATTGCCCCTTTTCTTTACCCAGACCTGGAATGGGACTTCAGGTTGCCATTGGTGAAGAGCATTAATGTTAGTGGTCACAAGTATGGGCTTGTGTATGCTGGTATTGGATGGGTTATCTGGAGAAGCAAGGTAGACTTGCCTGAGGAACTTATCTTCCACATTAACTACCTTGGAGCTGATCAACCTACTTTCACCCTCAACTTTTCCAAAGGTATATATTCTCGATCAGAGTTTATAATTTTCGTTATAGATTAAACTAATTAATTGATTGAATGATTCTACCTATCTATATGTATTATATTATAGTCAAGTGGATCGGATTTGTCATTCCTTCATACATTTTAATTTGTTCGTTGCTGTTAATTTCCAGGTTCTAGTCAAGTAATTGCTCAGTACTACCAATTGATTCGCTTAGGTCATGAGGTGAGTTTCGGTCCAGTAAATAAGTATGGTTATTATTCGTGATAGTAATACACTGTATCTACAATCAAGTATATTTAAGAAGCAATTCTACCAAGTTGATCTGGTTGTTATTTAGTAACCATAAAGTTACAAGTTCAACTTTCAGCTGCAACCACTTATTGACTTTCTTATTAGTTTGAGTTGGTCAATTATGGACAATCTAAACTGTTTTGTCTCCTTGTGAACGGCTAGGACAGTTTACCTTACGTTCTGCATGCATTTATTGATATATTCTATATTAAAAATTAACATCACATTATCAATGATAGGGGTACAAGAATATTATGGAGAATTGCCAGGAAAACGCAGGAGTGCTAAGAGAAGGATTGGAGAAGACAGGGAAGTTCAACATCGTATCCAAGGAGATTGGAGTGCCATTGGTGGCGTTTTCTCTCAAGGACCACAGCCGCCACGACGAGTTCGAGATCTCGGAGATGCTCCGGCGCTTCGGGTGGATCGTGCCGGCGTACACCATGCCCCCAGACGCGCAGCACGTGACGGTGCTCCGGGTGGTGATCAGGGAAGACTTCTCGAGGACGTTGGCGGAGCGGCTTGTCATAGACATCGAGAGGGTTGTCCACGAACTCGACAACCTTCCGGCCAGAGTGGGCTCCAAATATGCCACGGAAACGGAGCTCTCGGTGGGCAATGGCGTGGTGGTCCGCAAGAAGAGTGAACGGGAAGTCACGCTGGAGGTCACCACGGCGTGGAAGAAGTTCGTCGCCGATAAGAAAAAGATAAATGGGGTGTGCTAATTAACTGCTAAGACTTGAGACGACTAGAGGCAGATCGAATGACCAATATGGCTGTTGTTTTTTTGTTTTTACATTAGGATTATATTGGTCGTTGAGTGTGTCCAGTATTTTATGTGTGCACTGCGGTATTGAATTGTTATGTCTTGCACTCTTGCTCGTGTGTTATTAAGGCTCTACTTATGTATGCAAAGCCTTTAATAATATACTCCGTAATAAATGGACACGAGCCTATGCGTATCATCAAGAGTGTGATTTATTCACTATACTTGAGGTTATTATTACGAATTATTTCTCTTGTTTCTTAAAAATAAGTAATATTTTGGTCATGTGTAACTCACTAATTGATTGCCAGATGTTATGTGAAAATAAGAAGTTAAAAATATGTAAATTAAAATAACTGGGCTAAATATAGACATTTTATTTTTGTCTCCTAATATCTATACCTAAATAGATATACGATGGTGTAAATTGAAACGGGCTACTATGCCTTACAATGTGCTTATGGGCAATTTATATCATGAATCAGGCTCCACATAAAATTATGGACGTCGATCCTAGATCGAAATGACAAAGTACATAATTTATACTCATAAGGTACATAATTTCATAACACAAGACACAAAAATCACAACACAAGACACATACACATGTTATATATTTACTTATTTTTCAAATCTGATTTAGGTACATAATTTGTGTTCATATGCACAGAGTTTCACAACACAAGACATAAAAGTTCATAGCATAAGACACGTACAATTACTAATTTGTTTCAAATACAGAATTAATACTCTTAAGATACATAATTTTATAACACATGACACATACACATGCATCAAGATCGTCTACAATATACCTAGTCCATGGTATAGGGGCATTGGTGTTTGATATTTTGTCATAAACACTTTTTAATTTATTTGAACTTTCCCCTCACTTAGAAAATTTTTTGGATCCGCTCATGTTGTTACCCATTAAAATGATATTAAACTTGTGACAATATTAATTTTGAGTTAAGAATATAAAACTTTTCAAGTGTTAGTTATTTCTTTCATTTACTCTACATGACATAACATTTATAAAACATTTTCATTTTAACATGCATTTTTGTGTTTTGGTTAGCAACAACGAAAAAGCCATGCATACCCCTTCATCATGTGTTGTCTCCATCATCTTCCATGCATTTGGCGTATGTCTTACCAAAACATTAGTACAATAATCAAAGATTATTGATGTCGCATTTAAGTACCTTTTAAGCAATCTAGAATTCCCGATCCGATGCATCTTTGATTAAATTACTATTTCATCCACCAACACCTCTAACACGTAACTACCAACATTGCTGGCACACGCTTAGTTCATTGGTTTAGTAGACAATATTTAAGAGAAGAGATCAATGTTCGAAATTCGACAGCGTCAGTGTGGGATTATGCCTAAAGTGGACAGATCTCTTATGCACACCGACATTTGACTCTAACTGTTGAGCTACTAAGTTATCGTGATTTACCTCCTCTTACATAATCTGTAGGCCGAAGCATGGGAGACCCTTAAAGTCAAGGATTCAACCTTTGGAAGAAGTAACTACCAACACTTTTTATATTTGCTACCAAGTCCTCCACTTTGCCCCAAATTTGTAATCTACCATATATGTTTGATTAAAAAAGGTTTGTAATCTACCATGTGCAATCATTTGCCAAAAACTTTGTTGTCTAGTGGCACCCGGTGTCCCGGTTTACACTCCCACATTGATAATGTGAGTGGGTTTGAGCCTCGAGTAAGTAGTACTCAAAAAAAAAAAAACAAATCTTTGTACTACTACTCTACTAATACAATGGACATAAAAATAGAAAGTTGAGTATTATTACAGACGGACAATATTTATTTTAAAAAATAAAAAAAAATATTATTGACCAATTGACATATAAACATTTAAAATTTTAGTTTTAAAAAACTTGAAATTTTAATCTAGGAGTTACAAGATATGTGTAATTTTTATTTATAATTAACATAAAGTTGTAATAGCACCTAATTAGTCCTCAAGACATATATATAGATCTGATTTTGATGAATGCAATTATTTTGAACAAAATCATAAAGAATATTAATATAAAATGATAGAATTGTATTTTTAATATGATTTTTCTTGAACATAAACCTAAATTGCATCTAACAAGTTCATACGATTTTAATGTTTAAACAAAACATATTATTTAATTTAGTATTAGAGTTAAACGCATACAAAATGAGTTTGAAAATTATAAAATTTTCTTAATTTTTATTGTATAAATGTATAAAATAGAAGTCTATAGATTTAGGCATTTAGCTGTGGTTGTTTCCAAGGTGCGAAGTCGTATTCCACTCCATGCGAGTCCGTTCCCACGTCCCGGTCCGTGTCGAAAGTGTCTCACTCGCAAAACACAGCGCGTGAGGAAGAACCCACAAAACTCCAATAGTGAAATCTTCGTCGGTCCTACGTCTACAAAGTCTGATATTTGCATTTGAGGCTCTCGAAGTTTGCTCCCCTCCCCGCCTTCACCATTGCTGAGGGAGATCGAGATCTGCTCTCTCTCTCTAAAAAAAAAACACAATTGAAAGAAAGAGGTAATGGCAAAAATGGAGGAGAAGAGAACGGCGGCGTGGTGCGTCGTCGTCTTTGTACTCGTAGCGTGCTGTGCGACGCCGGCGAGATCGGATGCATCGGATCACAAGTACAAGGCCGGAGATGCTGTCCCTCTCTACGCCAACAAGGTCGGGCCATTTCACAACCCTAGGTAATCAAATCTTCATCCTTAGATCTTTTTGTTGTTACGACTGGTATTTATGCTGTTCGGTATAATTAAATTTGCTAGTTCTGTTCATAATTAGCCTAATCATGCTCCTGTGGTTGTCGAAATGAGCGAGGAGTTTTGTGCTGTTGAGGTTGTCGGTCAATGTCACACTTATGATTTCATGCAATTTCTTAGCTCTCAGTAGAGGTGAGGTGTTTAGATTAATTTAGGACTAATCTACTTTGCTGGGATAATTAGAAGGAAAAATCGTTAGCATTCTGCTGGGATCTGAATATGCGAGTGGTTCTACTTTGTTTGTCATCCGGATGAGTGGAATTGTGTCCTCCCCCTTGCTGCCACCGACAAGGATAAGTCACATTTAGGTGTTTGGAAGTGGTCCATTTTTTGTCTTTAAAGCACCCGCAAAGCCTATTCATACTGTTCAGCTAAATTATATTTGAAAATCTTCGTAATTAGGTAATCAACTAATCATATTTGCTGTGATTGTAGGTAGATGTGAAATGAATTAGATATATTGTGGCATTGTGCTTTTGAGTTTTCAGTCAAATTTCAGTGTTGTGATTTGTGAAATTCCTTAGCTTTCAGTTGAGGTATCTATATTAAAATTTGGGACCAATATACTTGTCTGGGGCAACTAAAAGGACAAATTGTTAGCTTCAGTTGGAATCTGAATTTGCAATGGTCCACTTTGTTTGGCATCTGGTTGAGTCAATTTGTCTCATGCCACGCATAAGGATAAGCTGCGGTTAGATCTTTGGAGGGTTTAGGATATAGTGCCAAAGATAGAGGTGTGGCTTAAAAAGAATGCACTGAATATTTGAGATAAAAAGAAGGGAAGGTATTGACTGGACTCCAAACCATTGTGTCTACTTCTTAAAGTTCAGGTGCTTCTAGTTGGGTCGGAAGTTACAGAATAAGTTCTCTGAATGTAATGAATACTGTATTCTAAACCTAGGTGCAGAGCACAATAATATTCGTCTAGTTCATTATCCATGCGCCAGGGATTGAGCTTTGCGACAGACATAGTTGGCCACACTGAATTTGTCTTTCAAAACCTTGGAAGTTTTTCTTCTTTTCCATGTTAGATAAATTGCCCAATTTGATTCAACTTTGGCTTATATTCTACCTTTTGTAAAAGAACTATAGGTGATGGAATTGGCATCTATAATTCATGTGTAGTGGAAGTGCTGTTTAAAAGAATGATGAATACACTGATGGATAAGTGGATAACATACTAAGTATTGATTTTGTGGCTCCTCAATAATATTTGAGTTTATGGACTATATTATTTGACTACTATGGCTGTCATATCAAATCAAGAATGTTTATTCTTTTTTCACGATAAAATTCCTCTCTAAATTAAAATAAAAAGATGCTGCTTTTGGAGAAACAAAGAGTTCTATTCGGATATTATTTCCAAATAATTAATAATCAATTATTGAAGTCAAATGGTCAACTAAAATTTTAGTGAAGAGCATGTTAGTTTTCTTTTAGGAATCAAAGACTGATGTGAGTGAGCTTTATTGGAATACTATTTCTGGATAAGGAATAATCAATAAAATCAATAGGGAAAACAAAGGGTTTTAAAAAATGTATATCAGTCTTCACAAAGACAACAACCATAAGGCACTTTTACATAGAGCATAGGTTACTTGCAAGCATGGAACTCAAAACATATAGAAATTATGTTGTTAAACTAGAACTTAGTGTTCACTGGATTGAAGTGTGCACTTCAGTCTTTCTGCATGCACTTATGTAGTTGTGAGTCAGGCCAGAACTAGTGTTCAATGGATTGATGTGTGCACTTTAGTGTCTGTTCATGCACTTAAGTAGTTGTGATGTATGACTAACTGCATGAGTTTTTCTTTTTTCGATATGCAGTGAAACATACCGCTATTTTGATCTCCCCTTCTGTCTTCCAGGTTAGGAATCATGATGACGTTATCTTCTCCAAAGTTGCTGTTTTGTTAAAATTCAGAATTTATTAATTTGTTATATTATTATAGTTCTGAATTCATTAATTTGGTATATTGTTCTAATTCTGAATTTATTGACTTTCTTGACAGAGCATGTGAAAGAGAAAAAGGAAGCCCTTGGTGAAGTCTTGAATGGCGATCGTTTGGTCAGTGCCCCTTACAAGCTTGACTTTATGTATGACAAGGACTCGGAAATAGTTTGCAAGAGGACACTGTCACAGAAAGAAGTTGCACAATTCCGTGATGCTGTTGCCAAGGATTACTACTTCCAAATGTACTATGATGACCTTCCCATTTGGGGTTTTCTTGGAAAGGTTGAAAAGGATGGAAAATCTGACCCCAGCGAATTCAAATATTACCTATTCAAACATCTTCATTTTGAGATCTTTTACAACAATGATCGTGTGGTTGAGATCAATGCACGGACTGATCCTAATGCCCTTGTTGACATTACTGAGGACAAAGAAGTTGACGTAGACTTCATGTATTCTGTGAAATGGAAGGAAACAAATACTCCTTTTGAGAAGAGAATGGAGAAGTACTCCCAGTCTTCATCATTGCCACACCACTTGGAAATTCATTGGTTTTCAATAATCAATTCCTGTGTGACGGTTCTCCTCCTGACTGGTTTTCTGGCTACTATTCTTATGCGGGTCCTTAAGAATGATTTTGTGAAGTAGGCATCATTTATTGATTTATTATTTGCCAACTTATTCTCACCCTTTACTGATGATGAACTTGTTACTTATATTGTAAAGGTATGCTCATGATGAGGAAGCTGCTGATGACCAAGAAGAAACAGGGTGGAAATACATCCATGGTGATGTTTTCAGGTATCCGAAGTACAAATCTTTGCTGGCTGCAGCCCTGGGTTCTGGTACTCAGTTATTTACCCTGTAAGTATACCTTGGACCTCTCCTCATAAATTGGATTAATCCAATAGCTTCTCCCTTTAAAATTGTCAAATGAACTTTTAGTCATATTCATGTTATTTTTGGCCCCCCACCCTTCCAATTCACAGGGCAATCTTTATTTTCATTCTGGCACTGGTTGGTGTATTCTATCCTTATAATCGGGGAGCGTTGTTCACTGCCTTGGTCGTCATATATGCTCTCACATCAGGGATTGCTGGCTACACTGCTTCCTCTTTTTATTGCCAACTAGAAGGATCAAACTGGGTCTGTTTTCAATGGCTTTAGTTTTTTACCTTATATTTTTTTAACGAAAAAAAAAACAAACCAGAATTTGTTTAATACATGAACTCTATGCTTTTTATTCATTTGGTTGCTCATTGAGTGATATTCTAAATTTTTAGCTTACCAGGTTATAGTATGTGCCTCTCCGTGTACAACAATAGTGACTAAATAGTGTTCTGTAATTCTTTTTTGCTGTGGCAGTAACTGACATCTCCACGTAAGATAATAGGACAATCTTGTTCAATCTCTAATATGATTATCTCATATAAATAATGATGTGGATATCTGGTCCTTGAATTGCTGCTTTTGTGCAAACAGTTAATTTGAAGTAAATGCAATGTACTAATGAAAATCTTTTATTTATCTTACAGGTGAGGAACTTGTTATTAACTGGAGCATTGTTTTGTGGACCACTGTTTCTCACGTTCTGTTTCCTGAACACTGTAGCCATTGCTTACAGTGCCACAGCAGCGCTGCCCTTTGGTACCATTGTGGTTATCTTTTTAATATGGGCTCTTGTTACATCACCATTGCTGGTCTTGGGAGGGATTGCTGGAAAGAATAGCAAGGCAGAGTTTCAAGCTCCTTGCCGTACTACTAAATACCCAAGAGAAATCCCACCATTACCTTGGTACCGTGGAGCCCTTCCTCAGATGGCAATGGCTGGATTTTTGCCTTTCAGTGCCATATATATTGAGCTATACTATATATTTGCAAGTGTTTGGGGTCACAGGATATACACAATCTACAGCATCTTATTTATAGTCTTCATTATTTTGCTGATTGTTACTGCTTTTATTACTGTGGCATTGACATACTTTCAACTTGCTGCTGAAGACCATGAATGGTGGTGGAGGTAAGTTGTACTTTTATAGTTTTATTTGTAATTATCATCTCCTAAGAATTCTTATTAATGTGACAACTTTATACTCTTCATATATAATGTTTAAACTAATGATATTCAGTAGTAACTACTACCCTGGAATGATGTTGATTACTTTTCAGTATGTCTGATCCTGTTATTAGTTTTAAATTTCTAGTTTCACTTTTTGATTGAAGTACTAATACGTATGTTTGTTTTTCTTCTGCTGCTGCTTAGATCTTTCCTTTGTGGTGGATCAACTGGGCTATTCATATATGGGTACTGCTTGTACTACTACTATGCACGTTCAGATATGTCAGGCTTCATGCAAACCTCGTTCTTCTTTGGGTACATGGCCTGCATCTGCTATGGTTTCTTCCTAATGCTTGGGACTGTTGGTTTCCGAGCAGCCCTGTTTTTCGTCCGTCATATTTACCACTCAATCAAATGTGAGTAATAAGTTGATTGGGTGATGTTCTACTCCTTAGGCGGCCATGCTTTGTTAGGGCAATTGGGTATCTAGGAGGGAGACCATTTTAGAATGTAGGATTTTTTTGAGAGGAAGTTTGTATTATTTTGATATATGGCACTCTAAAGAACCTATTTTCTCATATTGCAATTACATCACAGCACATCACAGCTTAGTAGTGTTCATTTGTAGTGTTAGTTTTTGCTAATATCCAAAATGGAGACAACATTCAAATATATAGGAAAACGTGGATGTTTGCTTACTATAGCCACTTTCTTGTTCGTTATAATATTCTTTCTATTGCTTTGCTTTTCCAAAGCCACTGTGGTTCTTTGCCTGGCCATCTCAGTTTTCTCCAATTCTCCCGGCCGACTATTATGTATTATTGTATGAAGAAGGTAAATTGATTTTTACATTTTTCAAAGTCGTCTTTTGTGCTAAAGAAGCATTACTTACTCCCTAAAAAATTCTGTCATCAATCATCACATTATCCTTCCACACTAAAATGGAAAACAACCTGCTCTACTTGCAACTAAGAAAATAACACAATCAATGCATGGAAATTGGGAAATATAAAATAAAAATTGGGTCCATTACTCAAATAAGCTAGCTAATGTTTGGTAGTTGATACGGAGTGAAGTACAACCCAGCACAGTTGATGAATAGAACTTAGACAAACAATTATGTTTCTTCCCCCATCAAGTGGGGAACTAACTGTAAATATCCAATGGAAATAACAGGGAAGAAAATGGTATTATCTTTGTTGTCTAATAATACATGCTGCTGCTGCTGTTGATGCTATGCCAAATGACAATAGGTAGCAGCAGCAGCAGCTGCTCAACATAAAACTTGCATGAGGGTGGGGGTGGTTCTACTCTACCTCCAAGTAGAGCCACCGAGTCGGATAACCTCTTCCATACCACTGTCCCTAGTCCCCCTATTATTGCTTGTTTCTTCCTTCTGGCTGCTACCCAAGTCACCATAGAGATCTTTAAGTTTAGCCAGGTTGCTAGAAACAGATGTCCTCTCTTTGCTTACATCCTGTGCTGGAGGACTCCGCCGATGATCAAGACTTCCACCTCGCTCATGCATGCTCTGACTCTTACTTCTACTTCTACTTCGGCTCCGACTCCTCTCATGATGATCCCTTCTACTTTCTCTGGACCCCCTTCTGTCATAATCCCCCCCATATCTTCTGTCTCGATCCCTTTCCCGCTCTCTATCATAATCGTGCCTTCTACCTCTCTCCCTATCCCTATCCCGCTCTCTATCATAATCATACCTCCTCTCTCTATCCCGATCCCTACCCCTCTCCCTGTCTCGGTCGCGATCCCTTTCTCGATCCCTATCATGCTGTCGGTCTCTCTCACGGTCCAGGTCTTTATCCCTGTCTCTGTCAGGTATGTCACGGCTTTGACTACGACGATAGCTGGGAGACCGCTTTGCATCATCACCGTTCCTGTCATAGGGAGATGATGTCAAGGTACGACGGATAGGAGATGAATCTCTTGTTGATGCACGATGAGGTGCGCGCTGACCAAACGAGACAGAGAGGGAAGCTTTCACAGAAGGTGGCCGGCGTGCAGTTTCTTCAGACCCTCGAGTAGAATCCCCAGTTGATCCAGAAGGCTTAGTAGGTAGCTTCATGTTCTCAAGACTGGATACAACAGTACGCATTACAGGAACGGGGATACGAGGTAATAGTGTATCGAAGTAGTACTGCAATCAAGCACAAAATGTTTAGTCCTTGTATCAATGCCAGATTAAATAGCAGTACATAGATATACAGAGAAAACGAAAGTTATCACAAACATATCAAAGAACATTGTAATACTCCAAGTATGCTATGTGTCAAAGTTCAAATTAATCAAGAGCAAAAATTTTAATTGCAAAACATTCAAGTACAATAATAAAAAAAGACACTAAATAAGTTTTACTAGTCAAATTGAAGATTGAGAAGCCAATGCTGCAAGTAGCCACATGCTCTTCTCCCTCATTTCCTTTGGCAACTTCATAGTTCAAAAATTGAAAAAATTACAAAAGAGGATTTCGGTGTAGAGAAAATGAATGTCTTTAGCAACCTCAAGATTTGGGATAAAGTCGGTCAATGAAAATTTATCATTTTAGAAAGGTGTGCCTTCATTAAAAAATCGCAATTGCAATGGAGGATGAGAAGAAATGAGAACTAAGAACTAGAGAACTCTTACCAAGACAAAAGGTTGCTTCCATTATTCAGAGACACAAAATTTATGAGAAATCCAGAATGAACACAATTAAAACTAACAAATGAGCATCTAAGAAGAGTTGCATTAACTAACTCTTACCATTCCTCATCAGATATTCAGATGACTAAAAAGCTCATCATATAGGCAAACATTAATTTTTCTTTAAGTGGTCAACATAAAAAAATCCAATCTCATTAGAAGTAATGAATAGTAGTGTTTACTGTTAACTCTGCTAATGGGAAGATATAAAATCTGCATATAAACAGGTTAAGCTTTGTCTGAGCCATGCTGAAAAACATTGATAAAGTTACATGCACAGGAGATTAATCTTGACATGAAATTAACAGCTTCCGTGTATAGAAATCTACCAGTAACATTTGAAATGCCCCCACACGAGGACAAATTGCCTAACCAAAGTACCAAACATCCTCAATTTGCCATTACCTAGCAAAATCAGTTCTCATCTTAACATGAAAAAACTTCCTTCTACAGAATTCAATCAGTAATGTTGGGAAATGTCACTGCATAAGCAGGATAAAAGGAACTAACCAATCATCTTCAATTTGCCATTAGCTAGATAAATCAATTTAACAATTTAATTCAACCTTATGATAAAGCATTCCATTTCATACTCTCAATTGCTTTTTTTTTTGTAAGGAAATTACATGGACATGTGCAGATCCTTGCATTTAGATACAAACAAATTGTCTAGACTCTACAGTTAATTTAATTGAAATCAGTAATTGTATTTAGTAATTACGTTTTATTTTCAATCAAAGTTTACTCATCATTCACTAATATATTTTCAGACACTGCAAGAAAGAATGAAATATTCTAAAAATATCAGGTAGGCTTCAAATCTTCGTTGGACGGTTTGACTTTTTAACAATGAATGAACGATTAAAATACAGAGTATTAAAACTCATAACGTTAACTGAAACAGCCAAAGAACTGGAAAAAAAAAAATGTAGGGGCAAATTTTAGTATGCACAAATTAAGTTGGGTGTGATTATCATTTGTATAGTAAGTTTTGGGTTTCCTAGAGGGAGATGCAGAAGATCTCACCCAACTAAATTTCCATAATATCACATGCATGCTTTTACTCTTTCAATATAAAATGGAAAACAAAGGAAGAGCTTGCCTTTTAAGAGAAATGCATTTTATTTAGCAATATTTCTTTTTAAAAAATGCATTTCATTAACGCAGCTTCCCTAAATATAAACAAAACTATGTCAGTAGTTATGGGATGGAACAAAAAGGAAAAAACAGTTTTTGTTTATGCTTTATTTAAAAGAAATAAATTAAGCAATATATTTTTCATTGAGAAAATTGGTATACATGCATGAACATAATGTGTTTATTATAATTTTTATTTCTCAGAAATTTTGCAAAATTAGTTTTGGAGAAATTAAATTTAAAAAATTAAAAAGGAGAAGAAAAAGATATAAGCACATAAGGTAAATGAATCTATCCAATTAACAAATTTAACAAATGCACTTTGCACATTTTTGTCTAGGTTTCAAAACATGCACATTTTGGGGAAAAATTCTGTATATGCATATTCTTGAAAATTTCCCTGCAACATGGGGCATAAACTTTTCACTGCACCACAAAAAATAAAATCCTATTTGCCAATAATACATAGAACCTATCAAGAAGTATTGAACTCAGATGTCATATAGAATCACATAGGAAGAGAGACATAAATGTGTCTCAAAGGCAAGATAATGGAAAAAATGAATGTGCAAGCTTGTTAACATACTGAAATTGAAGAAGCAGTATGAGTGAAGAACTTTAAAAACCAAAAAACACAACAAAGTAAATTATCAGATAAATGATTTGGCACCTGACCTGTCCTAGGAGCAAGTCACGCACATATACACCCATGGTTGTCATTCTACCACTAGATCCAGGAGAGAATTCCTGAGAATAGGGGAAAAAAGAAAAGGTTAGAGCTTAAATGGGAAGCAAGTGCTGCATGATAAACATATGTAATAAACACATTACAAGGATCCTATATTGCATTCTTCAAAAGTGAAGATGAAGTGACACTATCACTTATGCAGTAAAACCAATAGTGAAGCAAAAGAAGAATATTAAGAAAATAAAATGGGCAGTATAATCATAAGTAGGATGCAATTATAAAAGATGGAGCCAGACATCCTGGGAAACCTTCGTACTCCCAGACCTTCATATTTAATTGAAACAACTAAATGCTCATCCTCTGATGTGTGCACTAAGATGTAAATTTTTCAGTCATATTTAAAACATGAAAGTGATTTCTCCTCTACATGACATTGTTAGAAAACAATCAATTTCAAAAGGAGATGGAAGGAAACACATTGTTCATACCTCATCATCTTTAAGATACGGCTCATACCAACTCCATAATGTCTTTGGATCTGCAAGATATCTCAAGTATAGGAACCCCACCTAGAAAAGGAATATTTCTCATATCAGATCCTTCATCAAACTTCTCAGTAATGTAAAATGTGCATGTGGCAACACAGAAACCCATCCTTATTGATGTGTCAAATAAAATTTCCACATATTAAAGAAAGCTTAATAATTCTATAATAAAGCAGTGTTGCAAAAATTGGCCTAGGTGGCCGCATAGGCACTACCACACTACTAGGCCGATGCATATTCTGATGTAGGCAGGGAGGCGGCCATCCGACTAGTCAGACAAGTCGGCCATTTATCCTCTGTGTGTCGCCACTGCCTTCAGTGGAGTTCACACCCTCATAGTCACCCATTGGCCATCATAGTCGTAGTTCGTCACCTAACCCATCGCCTTCGCAAAGCCCCTCGCCTTGTCAGATGGTTGGGCATCATAGCCCATGGTCGCAGCTCACTATCACCGCTTGGAAGTCATCTACTCATAGCCATTGCTAGAGTTGAAGAGAGATGGAAGTGTTTCATCGGTGGAAATATGAAATTATTGGACTTGAAATTAGGGTTAGATTTTTAGTCTTTGAAGAGTTTGGGCTTGGGCTAAACTTTTAAGTTTTGGGCTAGGGTTAGGCTTTAATGCTTTAGTTTTACTTTTTTTTTATCAAATGTAATTAAAAAAAATTATTAAGGAACCTATGCGCCCGCAGCGACTAGGCGCCCATCCACACCGCCGGATAAGTGCCTAGCGCCTTTTACAACCTTCTAATAAAGGCCACAAAGTTAAGATGAACTGCACATTAAAATTTTAATGAGCATTTACCCCTATGAAGATTGATGATGCAAAAGACTTTGCTAGTGATAGTCCTTCATGCAAACTAGAAGATTATGACTAACAATAGAAATAGCCACTAAAGAGTGAAAATGCAAACATGTTGATAGCGTGAGACTACTCACAGCTCTGATATATGGTGAATCAGGGTGCTTCAAAAGGCCATGCATTTGTTTGACAGTAAGTTTCATAGTAAAAAACTTGTACAGAAGGCAGAATGCTGTTGAAGGACCCCGACAGTTGCCAGTCATCCACGGCTCAACATGATCAACTTGATTATAAATTTCATCAATCACTTCATGATATGTCTTCAGCCGCAAAAGATCTCTAAAGTAATCAGAAGAAAGAATGTTCATAGACAGAACCTTCTCCAACAATTGATCAATTGGCTTCCCAGAACTCCGAATCTCAGCCATATCTCATAAAATACCCACACCACTAGTCAATCAAGCATAAAAATTCAATAAACTTTGCCTCTTTGACAGCCAACAATCAGAAAATTGTCAGCAGGACTTGATTTCCAAACCAAAAGCTACCTGCAGCAAATGCAATTAAGATCACAAAATCAATTATACAATTAAGTGTAAACAAGTACGGAGTAGCATATATTACATATTCAAAAAAAAGGTAACATATATTACAGTTATTATCAAGACTTGGTAAGCTGCTTATTTTGGTGCACATAAAGACAGTATATAACTTCTAACCCGTATAAGGTTTATTTCTTTACCATTCAGTTTAACATTATAGTTTCGGTTCGGTTCGGTTTAGAAATCCCAATTCCCAACATTTCATAGTTTTCTAGCGCAAACATCCATTCAATCCTGACTGTAAGAGAACATGCCAAATAGCTCTTAAGGATTTTGTCAAAATAAACAATATAAGTTGAAAACTGCACCATGTTCCATTCAAAACACAAAAATTTCATAACTGACAGTAATTTTCATGGTCTAATTAAATAGGTTCAAACCACATTCAAAATCTCAGTATATGTTTCATCAAACCCAACAACAGCAAAGCAATGGAATACGCGAAACTTAAACAGAAAATAATTCAAAACACTATACATGATAATATACTAGTTCCCTGACAGAGAATCATCATTCACTCATGAAAAGCAAACTAGCATAATGGCAGGACAAACTCACCAATCATAATTCTCATAAAGATACACAAATAAAAGCAAGCAAACATATACTCCCATACATCAATCTCAGCTATGTTAGCAATAATTGTGAAGCAAAGCCATGTCTAAAAATTAATGCAGTGTTCAACACAGCCTAAGACGCCTTGAATTTTCAGTCTTCGCCAACACTCAAGCAAAATCAGAAATCTAAGAATAAAAAATCAATAATCCAGTTCGGCATAAAATTTCCAGACTTGAAGACAAAAAAATCAAGGTTCAACCAGCAATCAGAAAATTTCCAGACTCGAAGCAAATTTCAACCGAGAAATCAAGGAGAGGAGACCGGAGGAGTACCTTCGTCGACAGTAGAGGAGACCGTTCGTCGCTAGGAGCATGCGAGGAGCGGAGGCGGCGGAGCAGGCAGCAGGCGAGGCAGGAGATGAGAACTGGTCTCTGGTCTCTGGTCCGGTGACGAGCAAGGTTAGGGATTTGGAGATGGAATTTTGGATCAACTGACCGGCGATTTGGAGATAGGATTTGGATCTCCGGTGATGAGCTGTGTTCGATTGGAGGCGAGCAGGCGAGGTCCGTTGGTCGCTGAGCATGCGAGGCGCCGAGCGGTGTTCTACGGTTCCTCTTCGTCTTCACTCTGTTCGTTGTAAATCAGATTTAGGAATTACTCCGTAGAATTTAGAAATTAGGGATTTGTTCGTCTTCACTCATATAGCCAGATTATTATTATATTATTATGATATATATTAGGAATAGCCAGATTATTATTATATTATTATGATATATATTAGGAATAAGGGCCAAATATCAGCATATAATAATACAATTAGGTTATTAAATTTTCAAAAAAATATATAATTGAATTCCTATATTAACTTATTTCAAATAATTCGTCCACTTTACAGGTTTTTAGGTTTTTAAAAGGTCACATCAAATTTAAAATATTTTTAAAAATAAGTTTTTTTTTTTAAATAGATCCGTCTCCAGCCATGGGTTGCATGTGATGGTGGCTCTGCAGACAAGATTTTAGTTTCACTGAGATAATGCAAATAAACCGTCTGAATGAAACTAATTTATGATTTGTGTCTTTAGACTTAAATGATTTTCCGTCTGCATTTCCCCGGGCCCTGCATGCAACGAAGGGCGCCTGCAAAGACTATCAACTCCATGACTACTACTACCAGTATGCAATCCTCTTTTGGCACCTCCACGCATTGTTGCTCCCCTTGACCTCTCCATCATTCTCGTCGTCCGAGTATTGGAGAATGAGTGTAATGCATATGGATACGATGGACGAAAGGACATTATGGAGGACTATATGAGCTTGAGTTTGTTGGTTGTTGGATTTGCTTGAGAGACTGCGTTGAGGCGCGGACGGAGAAAATGTTTGAATGACGAGACCAATTTGAACTTTCTTCTTTTGCATAAATTAGAAAAGACAAAATTAACCTTGTCTTTAGCCTCAAATGATTCCCTGCTTGCATTTCCCTCGGCCCCACATACAACAAAGGACACCTGCAAAGACTACCAACTTCATGGCTACTACTACTAGTATGCATGCAATCCTCTTTTGCACCTCCACGCATTGTTGGTCCCCTTGACTTCTCTATCATTCTCGTCCGAGTATTGGAGAATGAGTGTAATGCGTATGGATACGATGGACGAAAGGACATTATGGAGACTACATGAGCCTGAGTTTGTTGGTTGTTGGATTTGCTGGAGAGACTACGTTGAGGCGCATACGGAGAAAATGTTCGAAGGATGAGACCAATTTGAACCGAACTTTCTTCTTTTGCATACATTAGAAAATACAAAATTAACCTTTATGATTATATGCTTATGGTGTATTTTGGTTGACAACTTTTGCATCCTATTATGGCCCAACAACTAGAAGACTAATCCTTCGTCTCGAACCCGCAACCTCATGCTTAAGGGACAATGTGCTGAACCACCACGCTAACCAGTTGGTTCTTTTTGAGTACTATTGACTCTTTTACTTATTACCATGTTTGTTTGCATACATTTGTTACCCTACTATTTGCATCAAATTATTTTGTAATTACAAAACCTAGTCCTCTTTTACTCCTTTATTTTTGAAGAAAAAAAAAGTAAATAAAAAAGATTTGTCTATGCATTAAATATGAAATTCTTTTTTTTTTTGAAAATAAATATGGAATTATAATACACACATATGTGTGTATTATATTTTTTTATTTATTTTAATTCTAATTCTTATTTACTGCAAAAGAAGCGCTATCATTCAGATTTCAATATTTGAACTAAACACACCCTTAATAAGTTAACGGGAGCCTCGTAACCTCCCGTATGGGAGAGCCACTGTATATCATTTGAGCAGGCTCCCGTAACCTCCCGTATGGGAGAGCCACTGTATATCATTTGAGCACCAGCCTAATGGCCAAACTCCTCTAATTAAAACTATCCCACAGTCATATAACTAAAAGTATAAATAAATAAAAGAAAAAAATGCTTCCAGCTGACCACTGACCAGTGAGCATTGACCACCTCCTTACATCATCCTCAAGAGATTCAAGCATTCAACCAATGCAATCAATCGATTAACGTGATTACCATCCAGAACGCCACATTACGCTATACTTGTATAATCCTGATGAATCCGTGAAATGGCCGAGGACGCAGAGGAGATGGTTGGTGAAAGTGAAGACTCCAATTTCTGCAATCCCACACAGGGAGGGCTTCACGCAAAGGAAATCACTCTTTCCGCTGCTCTGACCCGTTTAATTTCGGCGGTTTTGTTCCCAGGGCCGGACACACCCGGTACATTTCAGCACCGGGTCAAGGTTGCACTCTCCGAGTATGCCCCTTTGCTCTGCGAAGCTTCTCAGAACACTGCTCGTAATATTTACGCCTGGACTCGCCGGGGAAGTCCTTTCCGTGCCCTCCTCCTTCTTTCTGTGAGTGTATTGGAGAAAAAGTTCACTTCTTTATTTTACTTGGCAGCTACTGCCCTCTAGGATGTCATATGCATTGCATTAACTATATTTCTATAATTGTACTGTAGATTTGTAGCAAAATAGTTTATATGCATATAGGAAATGTATACACGGGAATATGAATTTCTGGGTTTTAGGCAAGTGCCAGTACTTCTATACGGACTCTTGAGAGGAAATGTTGACATTAGAATATGATGGATCACAGGGGTCTCAAAGTTTTACTCTTTCTTGCAATTTATAGTGCAAGTCTGGTGTGGCATCCTTATTGCGGTTGAGCTTATTTTTCCTGCTGATAAATTGCTACACATAAGTTTTCCTCCATCTTGAACTAGTAAGAAAATCAATATTGGGTTACATCTGCAAAAATTAAGAGCAAGTTCAGGGCTTTATGCTGTCTGGCGCAATGATCTCATTTCAGTTGAGCTATTAGTTGGAAAAATTGAATAGAGTTAATGCTATATGGGGTCCTCCGAGTATAGTGGTTTTGCCACGTTTAGTCCTAAACTTTCAAATTGACCACACGTGCTCCTTCGACGACTTTCAAATTGTTACCATCCGTGGTCCAAGTTAACCACCCATGGTCCTTCAATTTTTTAAAATTTAACTAGTTGTGGTCCTCCTGGAAGGACCATGGCTAGTTAAAATGTGATAGTTGAAGGACCATGAGTGGTTAACTTGGACCATGGATGGTAACAATTTGAAAGTCGAAGGACCACGGGTGGTTAATTTGAAAGTTTAGGACTAAACGTGGCAAAATCACTATACTTGGAGGACCCTAGACGGTATTAATAGATTTGATTTTCAAGTAGAGAGTTTCTAGTGTCATTAGCATCTACTGTATCTTGTTGGTTCAGTCTGTTACTTAGGTGAAGTTCCAATTTTTGTCATTGCTAAGCTGTTTTGGGACTACTGGTATACCTGTAGCAATTACTGTCCAGTACCAATCCAAATCCTAGTTGTCTTTCATTTAACCTGTTTCTTGGAATATCAATTTTGGTTGCAGGTTGGGACAATTGGCCTTTTTTGTTTGACAGGATTACTAATTTTTATGATTTTCTTTGTTGCGGCTACTGTCAATGCAATAGTGATATCTCTGGTCATCTCTTTAGTGGTAGCAGGGGGGTTCTTGGTTCTTTTGTTTGCCTGTTTGATAGCCATTTACCTTGGGGCACTATTTGCAGCTATATTAGTCATTTCAACTGCAACAATTTCAGCAATTATTACTGCTTCCATAGCTGCAGGTAAACAAATACAGTACTTTCTCTGATTTCTTTTTTTATATTACTGTGTTTCAGCATTTTATGTGTTGTCCTTTGCAGTTGTAAGGTTCTCTCCCACTGGCTCCAAGTCATCTATAGATTTGATTCCTTTATTTCCATCTTTTTGCTTTTTATACTTCTGATGTTATGCATTTGTGCTTTGGGAATCATCTTCTGAGATTACCTCAAACTAGAGATTTATTCAAGATTTATATCTCTTGATCTTATAGATAAAACTCAAATTACATCAAACTACAAATTACCTTGAAGTTTGATTTGATTGTCTTGTATCTCATGTGGAGTAGGTGATACTCAAATTTGTGGTTTTTACAGGTAATTTGTCCGGATTAAGTCAATATTGGAAAACCACGTGTGCATCCCCTAAACTATAATCACTTCACCGATTTTTAATAAGCCTATAGATTACTTTGAGGTTTGATTTGGATCTCTTATATCTTATATGGAGTATGTGAAGCTTGAATCTCTGGTTTATAAGGGTCATTTATGCATCCAGATTAAGTCAATACTGGATAACCATGCATACATTCCCAAAATTTAATCACTTTTAATTAGCACAAGAGTACAAGATTCACAAGTAAATAAAAAAAAGTTGATTCTCAGCTCTGCATATCTTTTCATTTGTTGATTAGGTTTCACATTGAGAAGAAGTTTTCAAAGCACTATGGCAATAATCCATTGCTTAATAAGATTGTACATATCAAAACATAAACTCATTCATTTGGATTTATATTAAAAAAATACTATGCTAAAGAAAGAGTAGAGCATTTTGGTCAAATTCCTTTCTTCTGTTTATGATGCTAGTGCTGAGAGATCACAAAATAATCATAAATTTTATGTATATATACAGCTGTACTGATATAAGGTAAATGAGTGGGATAACATCCAGAAGAAAGAAGGAAAAATCTTTGCAAGAGAATGCTGTCTTTAGGAGCTATCATTAATGAGTTATACTTGATAAAGTGAAACATAAACAGGGAAACTTTTATAACTGAATTTTGCTTTTGCATTTTAGTCATTCCTTACCTTCCTTCTAGTTTCCATTACATCAATCCCTGCATTGGTGTAGGATCATTCGTTTCTTGCTTTTTGTGTTTGGAGCTATGTGACGGCCTAGCAATTAACTCATAGGTGTTATAGGTAGTTCGACAAAGTAAATACTTATGCATTCTATTCTGTTAACCTCCAACGGCTAATGATCTTTCATGTTCATACTCTACCTGAAATTAAATGTTAAAGTCCCCTCAAACATTCTTTATGGACATCCAGTTTCTGTACTGTGTTTTTGCTTGATGGTTTGATGATATAAACACCGTACAAATCCCGTTGCTTACATCTTTGAATATGAAACCAAGGATCAAGTATTGTGTATTATGCATGCAATTATACGTGCATTTTGAAATATTTTTCTTGTAGTGTATAATATCCAGTGCATGAATACGGAATTGAAAACTCAGTTTTTGCCCAGGCTGGATTGGATTCTTGTTTACCGTGGGGCTTCTAACAAAGAAGAGCATCTATCTTGCAAAGAGTTCCTTGAGCACAACAGCATCAGCATTTTCATCTCGTTTGTCCACTCAGCACACCACATGAATCAATCATATGATTAAGCTGAAGGGTCGATGTAAAAAGTATCAGATGTAGAGCATATCAGGTTTAGTACTTACATCCATTTTCCCCGCATTAGAGCATATCAGATTTAGTACTTACATCCATTTTCCCGGCATTTAAGTTGGTAGTTCGTAGAGGTACTTTTTGGAGAAGTTGAGATGAAAACGACTTAGTAGTTATATTCTTGTGTTTTCAATAAGATCTGGAGGCAGTGTGTTGCTTGCCTGCTTCATTGGATCTATGGTGTTATCTATTGTGTGTTTCCAAGTGAAGCAGTAAAGCTTTGCAAATGAATGTAACATGTTTTGGTTTGGTACTAGGATGGTGACAGCAACTGTACTAACATCTAGCTTTTGGATAGCATGTTTTTGTGGACTATATTATGTGTAAAATTAAATTTATAAATGCATACCAAGTTTCCAATTGACCAATCCTTATACCATCTATGGACTAGGGTTGACAGTGCACTGTGGACCCTGAGTGTATGCGCATGTGTTTTATGTTGTGAATTTTTGTATTTTATGTTATGAAATTTTGGACCTTAATAGTATAAATTTTGTATCTAAAGAATTTGTTATTTATGTAAAATAAAGCGTTGTGGTAAATATCTTTTAATTTGCTCGAACAAAAATTGACTAATTCAAATGTCCAAACAATTATATTAGCCCATGAAGGTTGGCCCAACGAAATAGATCGAGCCCATCTAAAAGGGAAGGAATCTCCACACTCGCAACCCACTACGCACTATAGTTTTGTAGACCATGCATGGTAAAAAAAACTACACATTTGCTTTAAGTAAAGAAATGGTTGTTATCACAGTTTATCTCAAACGAAACTGCATCACATTTGTTTTTAACTTTTTATATTATCAAATGAAACTGTAGTTGAATTTAAATAAAACTGTAGTCGTACTGCAGTGTATATAAAATGAAACTGAATAACAGTTTCATATATTTGAGTGTCTATTGTCCAATGAAATTATAGTTATATCGAAATGATATTATAGTTGTGTTGTAATGAAACTATAGTGTATATAAAATAAAACTGAATAAAAGTTTCACATATTTGACTGTATGTATTGTTCAATAAAACTGTAGTTATATCAAAATGATACTGTAGTTGTGTTGTAATGAAACTATAGCGTATATAAAATGAAACTGAATAACGATTTTACATATTTGAGTGTATAATGTCGAATAAAACTGTAGTTATATCGAAATGAAACTGCAGTTGTGTTGAAATGAAATTGTAGTAGTTTATATAAAATGAAACTGCATATGTTACACAAATAGAGCTACTTTACGCATAACGGCGTGGACGGGTGCCGTTTCTTTTCATTAAAAGAAATGACACTGTTTTAAACCATGGTCCACTGTATAATTTGCAGCACTATAGCGACACCAATCATTATATCATGGATCATGGTCCATCCTGTAAGGTGCATCACTAACATAAGATATATTTTTAATATACTTAAGATACATTATTTGTGTACTGAAAGTAATAATAAATCTTCAAATATTGAAATTTTAATACACAAATAATGTACATTTAATATATTAAAATTTTAACTTAGGTCAATAGTGTACACAATATAATTTGCCATAGCTACACTAACCATATCTCTCATTCTCTATAAAATGCAAAGACCCATACCTTAGTTTTTTTTATCCTCCATTACAAAGAGAGCTCACTTGTCACTTGAACTACCCATTAGTTATAATTAATTAATATAATGCTTTATTTAAAAATATACTCCACGAAATATACACACACTGTAGGCCGAATTTCATTTTTCATATTTTTATAAAATGGAGTTTTTGATTGGTTAGGGTTTCGATAGATTGCGATTAACAACAATTTATACGTTGTTTCAACTTTCAAGCGTGATACACGTAGAGCAATATAGGGTCATGTTTCGAATTGTGTATAGTTGAAAAATGTGTTGTATTTTAATTAAAATGTGAAGTTGATAGAATTCAGGACCTTTTAGCTATTCCATTACCAAATTAGGGAATTAAAGAACATTTTGCATATGGCTATATATTAACGCATAATTAGGCTACTGATTTGGTTGGCTAAGCTATCCTATCAGCACATACAATAGGTGGCACTAGGTGCTCGGGTGACTCCTATCTATCTATTTTTTTTTTTTTTTAAATAAAAGGAACATTCATTAAGCTTCAGATAATAAAAGGTTTACAATGAAAGGGGAGGAACGGAGGTCCACACCCTCTAAACAGACAAAGAAAGGGATTCCCGGGTAAATAAATGGGCAATCCTATCTTTCTTCTAATTAACCATTTTTTATAGAGGATCAATTGGGTGTGTCACATACGAGACCGAATTGGAAATAATGTCACATACAAATAAAAAAAAAATAAGTACACTAAGGTTCCGTTTGAAAACTCGAAAAATGACTTTTGAAAGTTATTTTTTAGATTTTTCCTTGTTTGGCTACTCAAAGAAAATAATGTCAAAGGAAAAAAATCATTCTGGTTAATAGAAAATGTAAAAAATTTAGCGAAAATTTCTTTATAGATTTTTAGTCGGAAGACATTTTCTTGATAATTTATTTTCTTATCTCTCTTTTCTTTCAATTCTCTGCAAGCTAGTTTTTCAAATTATTATTATTACCACCACCACCACCACCACAACACACCAATACCACACCACCACCACTACCATCACCGCCACACCACTACCATCACCACTACTACTACTAATTATTATTATTATTATTATTATTATTATTATTATTATTATTATATGCTCATTTTTCAAAAAAAGAAGAAGAAAGAACCAAACAAAAAAAATACAATTTTTTAACTTTTAGCCAAACAGGAAAGATAGTTTTATGACTTTAAGCCAAATACTAGAAAATTAAAATATTCTTCACAAAATATTTTTCAGAAAATATTTTTCAAGTTTCTAAATGAACCCTAAATGAGAGTAATTTTTTTTTGGTGCGCAAGAGGGGCCGGAGCCTCAAGAGAGAAATCTAATAAATTTTACTAGTAGCCACATTCATAGTAGCGTCCCGGTCGGGAATGAGAGTAATGTATATTTTGTGAAGTGGATTATTTGTGATACTATAAGATCGAGATGAGGAACAGTACGTGAATTTTAGATTCGACATTTATTTTTATTTATTTTCTTTCCTCCAATGCCTAATATAAAGAATATCCATATATGTTTGGAGTATTAATAGTTTATTATTATTATTTTTTGGGTTCACATCTAAAGAAATTTAACTAAGAGATTTTTTTTTTTTTGAATTTATACATGGCATTATGACAAAAGTTATATTGATATGTTATCATCTTGACCTTAGTTTTAGATCTCTATGATTATTATCAAAAGTTATATTGAATGGTAACACATACAAAAACCACTATATACAAGTTAATTATTGCATAATATATATAGTATATACCACAATGCAACCATTATTGAATTAATGTCAGCAGACAACATTATCTTCATTCCCAAAAACTCATCAATTCTTCTTTGTATTGAAAATCTCTTTGACCTCAAACATTAGCAAATTATATATACTCCGCCATGCATACATCATCTTCTGCACCCCCGCAGGAAGACAATCATATATATATATATCTTCAAACTGCATTTCACTAAGCTAGCTAGTAATTCAGCACAGACAAAGCCAAAAACAAAAAGTAAGGGAAAAGAAAACTAACGTGCATGGCTGTTTTAGTAGCTTAGGTTAAAACCTTGGCTGTCTGTCGGCTGAGAATGCAAGTATATATATATATATATATATATATATGGGATGGAGCAGTTCAAGCTAGCTAGAAATACCTCTTTTTTATATTTATATATATCGAATAATGCATTCCTTTTTTTTTTCAATTCATTCCCAAAAAAAACCAAAAGGAAGAAGTAAAACAAAAAGAATAACCTAATTAATAAAACCCAAAACCAGACGATAGCTAGCGGATAGTGGATTGTGTAGCTCGCTTTGGTTCAATAATGTTGTTTTAGTCACGCTCCTTTTGGACCCAGTCTGGCCTGCCTAATGTGAATTCCAAACTAGGGTTCTTTTCGCAGTCCTGCAAAATGAATTTGTAAAAATATGGTTAAATTATATATAGTTCAGTGGCATAAGTATGAGACTCAGGTTTTGTGTTCATACGTCGATTGGGTGACCACATCTTTGTTGTGTTGGAAAGGATGATGATCTGATCAACCCATTGCTCTCCTGGGAACTATTAGTTTGCAGCCATCCTTCTCTGCTGCTGAAAAGTTTAGCACAAAATTCTTTTCAATATAATTGAATTTTGCTGCTGGATATATACACACAATATGAAGGGAACATTAAACATTATCTCTAATTAATCAAGGTTTAATCATATTAGCAGCCCTTTGAGACCCATCCCACATTGAAATCCAAAATATCTAATATAATTATTCTAGCAAAAGAACTAGCTAGACATCGTTCACACACTTATAAATTTAAACTTCCGGACCTTTCACCGCTCCAGCCTGGAGACGGATCGGATGGATGAGGTAAGTCGACAGTCACTTATATATGTGTGTCTGTGTGCAGTAAGAAAAATATATTATACCTATATTATACACACACAAAAATTATATATAAAATCTAAAAGTAAATAAAAAGACAAGATAGAGAATATAATTAAGCTTGGGGAAGAGGGCAAGAATCCAGACAAAATTAAAGACATTTTAGAGAAGATTATGGATCCAAAATTCCAAATAAGGTTTAACTCTCTCTCTATATGTATATATATGTGGGTGTGTATGTATATATGTAATGTATATGTGTGTGTATATATATACTGTGCATGTCTATTTTTTGAATCAAAAGACACACAAAGACAAACACACGCACACAAAAACAATGGATGGCTTATATAAATACTACTTTGAGAAAAGGAGAGCACTTAAGTCAAGATTCTGGTCCCTTTCTGCTCATATATGCTAAAATCACCTCGTGAACAGAATAAACACAAAATGCATTAATTTATATTTATTAATTAAAAAAAAGACTGAAAAAGTGAGACAATAGTTGCTTTTTACTTTCCTAATTCATCTCTACTTAACCATCTTGATTAATGCGAGTGACTTGCACTCTCGTCCCTTAGAAGAGGTCAAGAATTTGAACCCTTTTCGTATGAAAAAAATCAATCTAGTTAGGGATTAGTCTAAGTATGGTACGGACTTAAAGATGATTTTACAGTTAGGGCATGTTTAGGACACCTCGTCTGACAAAAAAAATTAATCCTCTACTTAATAACCATTACTGTTCAATCATTACTTTATCATATCCCACTGTATATACCATAAGCACTACGCAAATATGGTGCAAAATATGTGTTGCAGTGTAAGTGATAGATATATACATATATATGTACAGTAGAAAGGTATATGTTGTACTAGGTACGAGATAGATAGATAGATGGATTTATGAGATGGAGAATGGTATTAAAAGAGATGAAAGACAAGAAAAGCAAAAGCTGAATTGAAGGTGCTGGGGAGGGGAGACTACTGGAGAGGGGAAGCTTTTTGTTGCTGAGAAAATGGTGGACGTGCGTTTGCATTTCTGATGAGATTCATGCAAAAGAAAAAGGGAATGAATTGAAATCTCTCTCTCTCTCTCTCTTTCTTTCTCTCTCTCTCTATTCAATTTTCCATTACTCTTAAAAGTCACCTGCTAGCTGCTGCTGCTGCTGATTGTACGTGCGCGTTTTATTCGCTAAAGATTTTTTCCATTTTTCTTTTTCAAAAAGTGGGATATATGTAAAAGACAATTCAAGAAACTTAAATGATACTACTCAGCTCCATTAATTTGAATGAATGGTTTCTGATCTGATCGTACCTTGAAGAGTTGCTCCATAGAGTGGTGGTAGTTGAGTTAGGGAAATCCTGTTCGAGTTGCGACGACGACCCATCCGCCGCCCCTCTTTGATCCATGAGCCGAATCCCGCCGCCGCCGCTGCTGCCACCGCCGCCGGCGGTGCTTCCCAGAACGGTGAGATCTTCTTCGCCGGACCCGTCGGATTGCCCTTCAAAACCAATGAAACAAAAGAAAATTGAATTTCAATCTCCTTTAAATAATGCAATAATGCATGCATTTCTGGATGGAGTTGTATGGTGAATAAAAAAAAACAAAACTGCATGAATATGCGATAATGATTAGGCTAAAAAGAGACTAAAATTAACAAAAGTATGAATTACCTGAGGAAGCAGCAGGCTTGTCAGTGGTTTTAACAGTTCTATACATCTGCATTGGGAAACCATTTTGCAAAATTAAATTTAGACAATCCATCATTTTCCTTTTCATTCAAAATCAAATCAAATAGCTTCTGGATTGCTCTAAGAACACCTAAAATCAAGCCCTCCATCTCCCTTGGGCCAGACTGTAAGACAGACAGAGAAAGACCCAGAATACCTTGTGATTTAAAAAAAAATAAAAAAATCAAGCCCTCCATTTCTCTTCAGAGCTAGAATACATACACATATGTATAGATAGGGGAGAGAGAGATGAGTTTTGGTGCGTGCAGGCATAAATCTGAGGTTGTGAAGTACTGATAATGTTTTTTTGTGGTCATTAGTCACGAGGTCGATGTTTGATAACAATAAACTTAACACTACTACTCTAATACGGCTAGGCTGTATTATTGAGAAATGATGACTTACTTTTGTCTGTTACACTATTCTTTCTCTCTTTCTCTCTCTCCCTATCTCTGCCATCAGAAAATCAGACTTCTTTTACTGTGTATTCTTTAATTCATTCATTCACTGCACTCATCGGCTACTGTGCCGGAGCTCCTCAACTCAACCCACCCCAGAGAGAGAGAGAGAGAGAGATGAGAGGATTGAACAGAAGAAGAAATATAATTATTCCCTTTCTCTTTTCTTATCTTTAAGTTTTGGTGGTACCTGCAAATGGCTCTTCACATGAGCTAGAGTGAGATCTTTAACATCCATTAGCTCCAGTACTGATTTCGGAGTTGCCCCTATATAATCAAATCAAACAAGAAACTGTAAGATTTTCTATTAAGTGGTGCAAGTTGACTAGACTTATTAAGTAGTTTGATTGGACTTATAAAATTAATTGAGAAATTATTGGGATGAATTTATTTGTTTACCCACTTTCATGGCCACCGAGGAGCTCGACGGCGTGGACGAAGCGGGCGTGGAGGGTGCTAGTCCAACGCATTCTTGGGGCCCGCATGCTCCGCTTCGCCGGGAGCTTAGGGAGAAATCTCGATCTCATCATCATGCCGTGAGACGGCGGAGCGTCGTGGTGAGGATGGTGGTGATGGTGATGGTGGTGATTAGCTGCGGCGGCGGCTCCGATTCCGACTCCGCTGTACTGGTTGTGGGGGAGCTGGTAGGCGGAGGAGAGGCCGTTGAATCTCCGGTAAGCGGCGGCTGCGGCGGCGGAGGAGGAGGAAGGGGAGGGGTTGTTTAAGAGGGATAGGTGATCGACGACGGGGTTAAAGAAGGGGGAAGGGGAGTGGGAAATGGAGGTGGAAGGCGGCGGCATTGGGTAGAAGCACATCTTGCTGGGATCCTTGTTTTCTCTAGAACCATGATGATGATGGTCCATGGTGGGGAGGAAAGGGAATGAACGGTTCTGATACACCGGGATGCCCTTGATGGGCCTCAAACCGTCCGATACATCCAGCAGTGAAACCCCATGATTTATGTTGCTCATCTGGCTGCAGCTGCTGCTATTATTATTATTAGAACCATTATTCTGAAAAGTATGGGTTCCCAGATGATAAGGCGGAGGATAAGTCTGAGGCTGTTCCCTCCCGCCGGTTCTCAAGAACCGGTTCTCCGCCTCCGCTGCGGTGGTGGTCGGGTTCGCCAAGGACAGCTCCGGGAACACTTGTTGCGACGAGGCGGCGGAGGTACTGTTGGTGCGGTGGTGGTTAGTGGTGGTGGGGAGATCGAATCCGGCGGCGGCGGCTACCAATTCATTGATACAAGAGGATGGGGAAGACGATATGGTGTTATTATTGGGAGGGCTAATGTGGAGAGAAAGATCAGGAAGTGGATTGGAGCGAGAGGGTTCAATGAAAACCCCTTCCAAGGGCATGTTTTCACCTTCTTTTTCTCTCTTTTCCCTTTCTTTTATATATTGTATTGTATTCCCTCTCAACAAAACTTGCAACTATGGCTACCTCACCTTCCCTTTTGCCTTTTCTACAAAGCTAGCTAGCTCTCTTTTGTGCCCGCAGCTTCTTGATTTAGTGAAGATGCTTTAGAGGATTGAAGGAGAAAGAAAGAAAGAAAGAAAGAAAGAAAGAAAGAAAGAGAGAGAGAGATAAAGCTAGAGGAAGAGAGAGAGAGAAAGAAAATTCAAATTAAAGAGAAAAAGAAAAGGAATTCCAGAAAGGAATGGAATGGAATGGAAAAGGAGGAGAATTGAAGAAGGAGGGGGAAGGGGGAGGATTTGGGTGTGGTGTTCCTCGAGAGTATATCTCGGAAAATGACACTAGAACAATGAGGTCTCTCTATCCATCTATACTCACTAGTCAAAACAAGCAAAACAGCTGCAAATGCATTAATATATAAAATTATATATTATTTCTCAAACCAAAAATTTAAAATTTATTTAAAAAAGAAAAGAAAAAAAAGATAAAGGGTCACTTTTTGATTGATTTCCTTTTCGATTACTTCCCCGTAGAGGACGGGTTAAAAAAATGGTTGAGAGAGAAAGAGACTCCTCTCTGTGATTCTTTTTCCCCCACCCTCTTTGCTTCAATTCTTCTCTACCTCTTGTCTTTTCTTTCTCATCTCATTTACTTTTTTACTGCTCATATATTTCTCCCTTTATCATTCCAGGACATTAATGAATTTTAAAGGCGTCCCATTTCCATGCTATAGAATGGGCAGCCAGGATAATGTTATTATTCAACGCAACCTACTTCTTCAATTCTCTCCTCTTTTCTTTTCTTCTCTTTTTAACTTACCCCTACTCTACCAACACACCAACTCCAACCTCTTACTATAAACACATCCAACATCAATTTGGATCATTAGTCAAGTTTTTATATTTTTTTGATTTTTAATAATGTGACCAAAATGAGGATCCATTCCCCATTTTGGTTTATTGCCCCCATCTACCACCAAAACAAGAGATAAGCTAGCCGCTAAATATATATATGTAAGAGACGGATCAGGTCAGAAAGCACACTCCAATTTGAAAGTGCACTCTACAAAACTGCAAATTGTAGTTCTGTATGGTGCATTTTTAGAGTATATATGCACATTTAATTTCTTGAATGCACTTTTACATGTCATAGGATACATTTTGTAGTTTTTCACAGTGCACTTTTATTTTAGGTGACAAGGAAAACTTGTAATCACTACCTGAAAGTGCGCATCGAGTAAACCCTCCCTTGTCGTCCTAGCTGACAAAGGATTACAAAGAGGTAAGTCAACTTAAGTTGCTCATAGCTAATTGACTCAATCAAATCAAGAAGGCTAATAAACTAATACACATTGCAGTTTTGCATTTGCACTTGGACGCTCATTATATATATTTCAAATATAATGCAGATGGAGTGTCCATGTGAAATGTGAGGGTGGATGATAACCATAGATCTTGCTAAAATCAACCATCCAAATTGAACAACGTTTGGAAAAAAAACGCGGTGGCATTTTGATCATTTTGCGTATTTGTTGAAAGCTTAAGGTGTGTATTTTCAGTGCTTAAGGTGCGCCATTTCAGCACTTAAGGTGCGCCATTTCAGTACTTAAAGTGCGTTATTAGTTCTACACTTGAAAACTTAAGGTGCTTAATTGTAAATTTTAAGGTGCGTTTTCTCAAAGCTTAAGGTGCGTCAATTTAACACTTAAGGTGCACCATTTTAACACTTAATGTGTGCCATTTTAACGGTGCGTCAATTTTAACACTGAATGTGCGTCATTTTAACATTTAAGGTGCGCCATTCTAACACTTAAGGTGCGCCATTTTAACACTTAAGGTGCGCCATTTTTAAATGGTATGAGGAGAATGCATTCAGTTCTCAGGAAACAAGTTTTTTTTTTCAAATATAATTTTCATTGATTTGAGCCGTTGATCTAGTCTGATCAACGACTTAGATCTCACCCTATCTTTCACCTGGGAGACTCTTTGCACGTGAACTGATCCATATATATATAGGGGAGAGTTCAGGTGCGAGGATGGCTTCACGGTTGTGCGATGATTAATTCTCTTTAAAAAAAATTCTAAACTAATGCACCTTAAGCTTCTAATCTACACACCTTAAACTAGATTAACATAAATATGGCTTTGTAGAGAAAATCTTATAAAGAGTATTGGTTGTGTTTTGGAATTGCAAAAAAAAAAAAAAAAAACAAAACAAAAAGAAAATAGAAAAAAAAAAAACACACGAACCTTAAGAAAGAAAACCACGCACCTAAAGCTTTAGGCCGACACACTTATGTTTCAACAACTGATGCACCTTAAGCATACAAACCACGCATCTTAAGAAGGAAAACCACACACCTTAAGAAAGAAAAACATACACCTAAAGATTTAGACCGATGCACTTAAGTTTTAACAACTGATGGACCTTAAGCATACAACACAAAAACCACGCACCTTAAGTACAAAAACCGTGCATCTTACGCACTTTAAGAAGAAAAATCATGCACATTAAATTTGACCTAGATATAAAAAGACTATGCCACCGCGTTTTTTTTAAACATTGTTAATCTTGGACATTGATTTATGCAAGATCAATGGCTCTAATCTCACTGCACAACCACACCTAATACTTCCAACTGCACGGGAACCCGTTTTCATATATATATATATATATATATATATATATAAAAGATTTCTTTTTAATAACACCTACTCTAGTACCTCCCTAAAATGAAAAAGACAACTATATTTTAGTCGTATAAAATTGTAAAATGATAATGAAAAGATGTGATTTCTTCCATAGTAGTGGCACCGAAAATTTAATTATCTCTTGCTCCGATCCATTGAACCATGCCTTAAAAAGAAATCAAATATCGAACAATTTTGGGTGATATAATTTCTTTTCGATCACTCATTAGGACCGAAATATCCCTACTCTTACTGTTTTTGGTAGAGACACCGAAGACAATAATGACACTGAAAATTTTCTTTTACACATAAGTATATATTATACAATACACACACTACATCTAGCTAGTATATTATATGCATATAGTAATATATTAGTACATGTACACGAATATATATGTATGAACATAAAGTACAAGTAGACCCATTGACTTGAGAGGGAGAGAGAGAGCGCTACAAAGGGGTATTTGTTTTGTAGTAAAGAGTACTGTAGTTTGAAATATGTGTGGTGAAGTATTTGCATGTGCATAAACCTAAAGAACAAAAAAAAAAAAAAAAAAAAAACACATACATTACCTTCTAATTCCCTTATCATACTCCCAAATATTCCCTTCTAATCTTTCAACAACTTTGTCTGGCATCTAAGGTTTTTATTGTGTCTTCCTCAACAGCCTCATCTATCATCACTTTGACTCCCCACCACCCCAACCCCCACTTTCCAAAACCCTAGGCTAAATCAATGCCTAAACATTCATTTCTTTATGTTTGGGATCCAATTTTTAACCATTATTATATTATACTGGCTTACCTTCTTCTTCTTCTTTATTTGTATTGGGAAGTATCTTCTCTGGCACTTTTAATGCTCTCACTGATGATGAACAAAACTAGGTCTAGGAGTTGCAAACATCTTTGTGCTATCCCTTATTTCATAATTTGGGGTTTTTTTTCCCCCATTAATTTATGCTGTGTGGATATAATATTGTTGTAGACACTTCTCCAATGTGACACTAAATGACACAAGTCCATGGGCAGTGTTTGGCCCGGACATTGGTGATAAAAATAGGATTTTAAACAAATTTGAGGTGAGATCCGATGACGCAATGGATAATTTTTTTTATTTGTATTATTATTTTTGAAGAAATTTTCCCATTGCGTTAATAAAATTAGCAAAGTACATTATATTTCATTATAGTACGTGTTGGCATAACATATAACTTGATTGTGGAATTATAGAGGTTTTAGCTAGAAATATTTGTCAAGATCAATTGTTTATATTGGATTTGGCCCACTAAGTTATGCTCCAACAATTTCTTTCCAACATTAGTATCGAAGGGACAACTTTATTCCCTTTATACTTACATAACAGCCAACGTAACATTTCAATAGAAGAATATTGAACTCGTTTCTCTAAATTGTTGTTGAAGAATAAATGTTGAGTTAAAAAGTGATTTGTATGTGTTTATTGAGAAGGCGAAACAATGTGGGCATGCCTAGCTTATATACCTTGCCATCGAAATGTAGCGATGACTGTTACGCAAATATTAAAAAAATATGGCGGACTGTTACAATATAATTTAGGAAAAATAGTCAGCGAAAATGTAACTAGATCCCTGATTGAGCTTTAAAAAAAGTTTCAATTAAACCCTTGAACTTGTAAAAAGTGCTAATTGTACTGTACTTATTATTATCATTTTTTACAATGCAAGTTCAAGGATCTAATTGAATTTTTTTAAAGATCAGGAACCTAATTGCACTATTAATACTTGTTCAGGGCTTATTTGACAATTTTCTTATAAATTATATATATTTAGTTCAAAATTAGTCAAACATTATTAATTATATTATCTTCAAAATAACATAAAGATCTTTAAAAATACTAGAATGGTTGAAAAAGTCTCAACTAGAAATTGAACCAAAGATCCTCGCCACAGGGAACTCGTAAATGACAAATGTGCACACTGCACACAGATCATATATTGTTTATTAGATTTTTGTTGTTTTGAAAAGAAATGAAAGTTAATGTTAATTTGGCCACATTAATGTCAATATTTATATTTCGATCCCTTATCCATCCATGTCATAGCCTTCATTAGCCATTTCTAAGTGTCTTACTCGGACAAATATTGCATTAATTATAATTTATGATAAGATAGATTTGACAAAACCTTATTAAAAATAAATTGTCAAATAAATACACATGGAAGGAAGTGTTGCATTTGTTTTGGGATATAAGCTCTTGTAGTTAATGTTATTATATTGCCTCAATACTTCAATTTTTTTATCTCAAAAAAGTCAGAGATTTGCAAATGATCATAAAGCACATTCACAATGAAGTCCAAGCTATTACCCTAAAACCTTAATAGTTTGGCCTTTGGGTTTTAATGCTATGGAAGCAATGTTGACAAGAAACAGTGATTCATAATTTCATACTAATTGTAGCTCTTAGTTTTTCCATGTTTAATTTAACCTCTTTTGTACTTAGCTTGTTTGTGTTGAACATTTTGGTCAAATTAGCTTGTGATTGATAATTTTGAACATGATGTACTAACAATTTTAATTAATTGGGTTAAAATGGATTCAGATTTTCAAGTAAGCGGATGGATTTTATATATTTATATTATATGATCAAAATGATTAATGGTGAAAAAGGAATTAATTTTAACGTACCCATGAAGTTGAGAAAAAAATGACTTGGAAGGGAATTTGAAAAAGCTTTTTGTGTCATTTTACTAATGCTAGTGGTTGGTCATATCTTGATGATCAATGACTCTAAACAAAGGAAAAAATGAGGTGGTAATTTCATAAATATTATAAATTTTGATTGTATACTACACAAAACTTCATACTATATTTGTTGATATGTTAAAATTTTCATGGTGCATGTTCGAAGTTTGTACTATTTATGAAATTGTCACTGCTTTTTGTCATATTTGATAGGATCAAGCTTGGCCGAGTCCCTCCAAGCCCCCGCTCAATAGTTCAACGAGATTCTAATTAATTTGTGACCTGTTATGATATCAATTGTTAGGCCCAACCGCTTATCACTACACCAAAAAGTTATATCTAGTAGCGAAGACGTAATTTTATTCCATTATACTTACATACTAGTCAACGTCACATTTCAATGATAGAATGCTAAACTCAGCTCTCCAATTGAGCATGATAGATCGACAACTAGTATTCATTCACATATTTTATAAGAATACATGTTTTCACTTGAACTTTCTCCATATAAATATATATATATATGGGAAGAATACATTTTTCCAACAACCTCAAGGTGGATAACACAATTAAACTCTTTGCATAAATACAATCATATCGATCGATAGGAGAGTATATGTTTAATCATGTTGCTTAATGGTCCCGTTTGATAAAACAAATGAATATGGACAATATACTAAATTTTTTCCAAATTTAGCCATTAAAAGTTAAGCTTTCTGTTTCATATTTCTCAATTGATAATGGACAGCTTTTGTGACTTTTGCTAACTCAAAATTTTGGAAAACTCCCTCTGATGTTATTTTTTTTAATTACTTTTAAAGAAGTTCTATTAAGAGGCAGCACCATATGGTTTTGAAATTCTTGTTTATTTTATTGTGATATCAAAATTCGGTACTACAAAGCTCATTTTTGAACTGTGATTTGCATCTTTACGTGATTCCAACAATACATTTCAAGTCCTCTTTAAAAAGTTGAAATGTATTTATACTAGTCTAAATCTATATGTATTTTTCTATACGAAACAAATATGATGGTCCTAGTTATGTAATAAGTCTAGAGAGGGGGAGTGACCTGAATAAACTTATTTAAATTTTAAAAATTTTCAAAGATTTTTGAGAATAGCTAGAATCTTAGATTAAGGAAGTTAATTAATTTATCAGACAACTAACTATAAGAGTTATGTTGAAATCTTAACTAAGTAGTCCAAACGTTATACGATTTGGATTCAATTTGCAACGGAAAATATTATTTGCACACTTGTGATTTTTATAGATGAAAAATATATGATAGTAAATCTTATGCACATAATGAAATGTACTCAAAGTAACAAGTTTAGATTAATGTTGTCGAGTCATTTTATTTGTGGATTTTAAACTTCATTTTTAAGGAGTTTGTTTAGTCATGTTATTATTTGCAGCAGATCATTAGTCTATTTTGTTGAATTGAAATAAACATTTCGAGAAAAAAGAGGTTACTGCTAAATAATATATGAATGGAATTAGTTGTTCTCTCCTTTCCAAATATTACTTTAGTTTCTTTTAAAGGAGCACTTCACCTTCATATGCCAATGGAAATTAAGTTGCATTTTGGATTTTTGGATTGTTAAGTTTTCATACTTTTGTTACTTAATTCCCTTTTTGGTTATTTTACTTCTAGTCTGCAATTTTTAAATTTTGAAAAATAATCTAGTCTTGTACTTTATAATTATTTCACATTTAATTTAATATGTCTAAAATGCTTTCATATAAAATGGCAAGATTTGGAAAAAATTTGTTGACTGAAGATATTTTTAAATATTTTAAAATAGATAATGGAACGTCTCAACAATCTAAAAATTGTTGATGCAATTTGAAATTGTCTCGGTAAAATAAAAAAGAAGAAAATCTTCAAATATACTTTTTGACTCATAATTTTCCTTAAAAAAGATTGAATTTTCTGTGTCAACAAATCAATGATTCTTATGTTTGTTATATACTTCAAGGGAACAAAACAATTCTTACATAAGCAGTAAGTTGTTTGTAAGTATATAGTATCATCCTATAGTGACAATTCTAGAACATGATGATGCAAAGAAAATATGAAATGACAAATTGTTTTCGATGGTTGTAAAAAAAAATAAAAAATACATACACTAAAAAAGTCAAAAATATACAATATTAATCTATATTTACGGTATGACATGTCATGTCGATCAATAGTATTCAAATAATGATATGTTACATACTAAATTATTAAATGTATATTGTTGACATAATGCATTTGATTGGATGCATCATAGTGGATGCAATAACTATTTTGCAATGTCCCATTGAGAATTAAATGCACTTTTATTTCTTTTATGATCCTTTTTTCTCATCTTTCCACTACTGCCTTAGCTTCCATTCTGGCTTAATTTTTTTTATTTTTTTTTTTTCATCTTAAAAGCACTTACCTTTGTAGAATTGTAGGGAAGTGATAAGACATTTGCCCATCAGCTACATCTAAAAGCTTTATAGCAACAAACATGTAATTGGTAGAGTTTGAAGGACTTGAAATTCATTCTTTGGAAACTATTTTTCTCTTCTTAGGTGAAAGAAAGTGTGAAATAGGAGCCAGTTTGTATTGAGCAGAAGTTTGGATTACTAAGTTCAAAATCCTAGTATTAAAATGTGATGTTAACACTTATCCAATAGTATAAAGAAATAAAGTTGATAGTTCATTACTAACTATAACTTTTGGTGTAATAGTAATTAGAACTTGATTTTAACAATTAGCATCATAGCATGTTATATGTTCTAATCCCATGTGTAGTGACAAACACTTGATTTTGACAGTTCGTTTCTTACAGGAAAAACAAAAGAGTCGAGAAAGAAAAAGATTTCATAGTCTGAGATAAGTTCAATTCGTTCATAGTTTAACATATGGAATAAAAAATGAATATAATATATTTTTTTTGAGAAAAAAATGAATATAATATATAATTATATGATTAACTAGTTTTTACATGTTTTCAAAAACTAGTTTTTACACGCGCATTGCATGACTGATTTAATGTCTAATATTTAATTTGTATTTAAGTAAGTAATTCAAAGTATATCAATGCAAGATTATTATATAGGAGAAGTTCATTATAGTTGACATTAAAATTAATGTTTGTACTTTTCTAAAACCAATTACCTATATACTTATTTCCCTATGTAATCTGATTTGTATAGTATTTAATGCATATATTATATTATATTTGTATATGCTATATATATGTGTGTGTAACTAACATTGAGTATATTAAAAATAAATATGTTTGTCAATGGTCATGGTATAATGATTGGACAAATATTTGATGATTCAATTTTAATATGACATACATTAACACAACAAATAATTAAACATAATTATTGAGTGATGTAAATTTGTAATTTTAACTAAGATGTCATAATTTCAATTATTTAATTCCATTTTAGGTTTAACAAAAAAATATAAATATTAAAAACACACAACAAACATGGCAGTCAATCACTCAATCCTAGTAAATAGTAATGATTCTCGTACAAGCTAGATGTGGTTGCTTCGGTTGATCTTGTGGTAATCATATGTCCTCAGAATCAAATTGCTGATATTTTCTCTAAAATCTCAGGAATTGAGGTCCAATCTTCAAATTTCTCAATCCGAAGAGTCAATTCTATGGCCTAGTAGAACAGTATAAGAAAACTGTGGAATTTTTATTATTATCTACCCAATTTATTATCTCCTTTATTATTATTATTATTATTATTATTATTATTATTATTATTATTATTATTATTATTTTGGGTACAAAAGTGTATCAATTTTATCTACATATATAGCTACACAAAAGAACTACTATGACTTTGTTACTTTACAAGCAAGAGGGTGGAAGCTGGAAAGTGGGAGGGGATTGGGATGGTGGATAAATAGCCAACAATGTTTGTCAATATAAGGATGAAGTTACAATGATCAAATTAAAAATTTGTATAAAAATATTTAACAATAGTATTTGATGTAGTAATATATAATTCATATTTGATTAATAAGTAGATTTATTTTTAATTATACATTTTTTTCGTAGATAAACCTCTAACTGACAAGTTTAAACCAAGAAGGGCAATAGACCGCTCCTACTAGGAGTCAAACTTGAAACATTATAGTTACAAACCAAGAGAATAATACAGTCTGACAAACTTGGTTGAGCTTGCTCCAACATTTTTTTTTTTATTAATATATACATTATTGTGTGGTTATTGTGTCAAAATACATTAAATAAAAGAAAGTACTCCATACTGAACATTTACTATTTTAAAAGATTACACTAGGAGAGATGAAACGTAGCGCACATTTATAACCAAGCATCTACTACCGTCCAATATTGAATTTGTGGATGGAAAGTCCCAATATCTAGTTAACGTAAATAACTAAAAATGTTTAAAGAATGTGCTTTTATATTAAGTTATTTGTCCAACTTAAGCCTAAATGTAATTATATATAACTTCTTTGTTATATTAAATCAAATGAACACAAATGTGTTGAAAGATTGCAGCCATCCCTCGCATGGACAACTTAGTTGGTCACAATGTGAAGTTTAGAAAAAAGATCAGGAATGTAGTTTTACCAGCGACAGTGCGAGAGTAACCTTTCAAAGTAAGAGACTCCTTGTGCACAATAAGCAAATGTGTAGCCCATCAAAGTGAATCTGTATTCAACCCCTCAAAGCCCCTGAAGTCGTATGGATTGCTCTTGTTCGAATTAAGAGCTAAACTTCAGAGAATATGAGAGAAGAGACATGGTTGTGTTTCGAGTGACAACCTAATTCCAAATGACTATGTTTTAATTAACACCACGCGTGTTAGCGTGTATCAGTGCACACTATTCAATCACTCTGTATACATCATGATATATTTTTAAAGAATCAATGCTTCTACCATCGGAGTTCGATCCTATCACTACTGATTTAAAATGATAACAAAAGTGTCATCACACTACATAATAGTTGACAGTACACATCATGATATTATTTAACAGAAAATCTACTAAAAAATATTTAATAAAAGGAAATAGGGATGAGAGTGACACATCCCAAATTCCATTAAATTCCTCATCTTTATAGTGTGACATTTGCAAGATGGTGTAGCCCTAGGATGTTTCTGCCTCAAAGCTATGTCATCTAGCTATCAGAAAACCATGTTTTGTCTCTAATTATCAACAACGTGTCATTCCTTATCTTTTTAACTACGATATGATATGATACACCATTCTTATTGTGGGTTTACGCCCCCTATATATATATATATGTTTTTCCTAATCACAACATTCACTTACATATGTGTTTATATTCCTACGTCTAGTCCTAGTTTTTCCCGTCCTTTTCCTCCACCTTTGTCGGTTGGCCAAGCGTACCGATCATCGCCACCCGGCCCCATCGCCGCTGTGCCATTTCCTCGACGATACTCTCACTGTCTTCCGATGGCGATTTGCCCACTACCCTTCAAATTTCCTTTTTTTTTTTTTTTTTTTTTCCCACTCTCTCTGCATTATTATTAATTTGTTTTTTGTTTTTGCATACGTCTAAACAGTAAACAGTACCTGAATTTAAGACGACCAATCATAAATCGTATATTCCTATTGGTGTTCAAAAAATCCCGTCTATGTGCCGATGCACTTAGCCACTAGGCGCCGGCCTGCCGCCTAGCGTATCAGTGGGTATCACCATAACCAGTGGTCTGGGCGGCCACTTAGGCGCTAACCGCCTTGGTCTCTTAAGCATCAACTAGGCCTCCTAGGCACCGACTATGCTGCTAGTAGGCCGATTAGCTATTATTCTTTTATATTTTTTTTTGTTTTTTTTTTTTGTTTTTAAATAGGTTATTTCACTCAAAACGTCGTTTTGAGCAAAATAACCCTAAATTATTCCATCTCTAGATTTTTTGTTAAGATTGATATTTAACATTTTTAAAAATAATAATTATAAACTATTTAATACTTTAATAGTTAATACTAAAATGTTTTTTGTTTGCAAAATAACATTTTAGTATTAACTATTAAAGTATTAAATAGTTTATAATTATTATTTTTAAAAAATTAAATATTTTAAACAAATTTTAAAAAATAAAATAAAAAATACACGATCGCCTAGGTGCCAATTAATCGCCGCCTAGGTGCCCTAGGCGCTAGGCTCTCCCTGAATGCCCGAGAAGTGCCTAGCGATTTTTTCAACCATGATTCCTACTAATGCTTTGTAATTTAAATAGCAGTTTGGAGCGATGATTTTTTCTTTTTTCCTGATTCAATGAGTCAAAAAAAATGTTGTATTTGTATGAGAAAAAAAAGGTGCAAAAAACTCTCCATCAAATTTTTACTTATGAAAAAAACATTTTAAAGATTACTCTTGAGATTGCTCTTAGATTTGCCACGAGGAAACAGGAGGGAGTTGTGAACCAACTACTCATAAATCAATATTTGAGCTGAATAAATCCATGCTAAAAATTGAATCTAACGAATTAGTTAATTAAGCTTAGATTATAAACTTGATCGGTAGAATAGAGGTTTGAATGACCAATTCTAGCATCATGCTCTAAATGTGCTTTTCGACATAATCAATAATTTATCGCATAATAGTAAACGTTTAATATTGACAAACTCATCTCTTTATTTCCAACTTTTTAATATAAGACATATTCAACAAGATCACCTTCAATAATTTGGATCTTGCATTGTCTCATAGAGCAAAATTGAATTGTTGACTTTTTAATTTTGGAGTCTCATCCATTTGAGAGAGATCTCACTGTACTCTATCTCCTACATCTCATTTTTAACAACGAATTCTTGAAAATTGTCATGATTTGTCTTTTGACAGGAGGACTGTAATTAGATAGGTCTTAGTTTTGTTGCAAAGTGTATCCTTCTCTCTTTCAAAAATAATAGTACTATTAATTAAGGTACTATGCTCGAGATTAATTACTGTAACTCAACTTAGAATTAGTTGAAACTAGTTAAGTATTAGTTGTTAGCCGATATTAATTAATGCATTGAAAATTTCATCAATTTATTAGAATGTGAAGAAAAGATAAAATACTTTTTAAGTGTGTTTTCCTTCTAAAATCTAAATCCCATTTTCCTTGTGGGGGCGAACAGATTGGATAGATGTGAAATAACGTCTGACTAGGTACAACTCACATTAATACTATGATCAGATAACCTCATAATAATTTAGTGTCAGTTAATTAAGACCTTTGAATTATAAATACTGAAATTGCTACATGCATGAATGCCACTCAAGAGTGCCCTTTTAAGTCAAATAGTTGCATCACAAAAAGCTCTCCAGAATTGAAACTAAAATAATTTTGATACACAACAAAATGTGTAAAGCGTTCACATGTTTAGAGACTTGAAAATTAAATTATACTTGATGTGGTTAAACACGTGTACGTTTTTATATGACTATGTTCCTATTTAATCAATTAAAAATTAAATATTATTGAAAGAAAGACTGCATATGACTAGGTACAGCTAACATGTTTAACGTATGGTATTTTGTGTCAAAATTTGTTTTATGATGATTGGTCTTGGGATTAAATAAAAAAGACTGCATAGCTATTACTTCTAAAACTCCAAAAATACAATGATAATCTACGCTTGTCAAATCCAAGAATATTATTTTATTACCCAGTGGCATATTCGAATTTACTTTCTCTCCAATGGACAAATTTGAAACACATTTATAAAAAGATGGAATTCTCAACGAAGAAACAAAAACGATATAAGAAATACAATCAAGGAATTCAAAGCACTCAAAAAGTTTTACACACCATCATCTTGTTTTTTAAGAGACTTCAAGCTTATAGAAGATGTAGTTTATTAGTCTTTTAGTTGGAAGATCTTTCAACCCCTTGTGGTAGATAAAGGTTGAATAACATGGGGTTGTCTTGTGAAAACCTGTGTCGGCTTTGTGAACAAAGCACGCACTCATTTGGCTCATTCAATTCACTTGTAAATTGTACGGAAAGACAAGTTTATTAGTTAAATTCTCACGAACAATTGGAAAAGAATAGAGTAGAAGTATTAATCACATCCGAACCACTATAAAAATTCAGTCTCACTTTACTTTTAATTTATATATACAACTTATTTTATCTTTGTTCCTTAATTTCTTTATTTATCAATCTTTAATTTTAAAAATTATGAATTCTACTATGCAAACTTTGTTTTAATAGAAGTACTTTTTTTAAAGACAATTTTGTTAAGTGTTTAACATAACCTTTGGAAAGTGTTGAAAGTTTAACTTACTTGGTCTATATATTTCTTCTAAGATTTAAGGTCTTTATTTTCATTAAAAAGTTAGAAAAGTAAAAGTTATTCAACCCCCTCCGATCCGATCCCCTCCCCTCTAGACTTTTCTTTGTATTTAATCAAGACCATCAATCAAAATACTAAGTTTAAGATTTTAGACCTAAATCTTTGGCATCTAGAAAATTTGATTTGAGCACAACTCAAGAGGTTGGACTTAGCTAATTACTTGCTTATCTATGTTCGCAAGATATATACCAACTATAATTAAGATGTCAGTCACTGTTTCACATGTTGTCTTGCAAGTTAACACGTCGTTAGACTGACCATTGATCTTGGCCAACTAGAAGATGTCATGTTTGCCTACACGTGTTATCATGTCATAGGCCATTTGAATCCAATATATATTCTCCATTATCCTATTATTCAAGATCATCTTTATTAATAAGCTGAAACACTAGAGCTAATTGACCTACCAAGCTCAGACTTTTTACGTACTACTAATATTTGTATTCTATTACATAAAATATGTATTTTAATATTGTCACTAAAAATATACTCAATAACGTAACATTGCACTATTACTTTCTACACTACTATATTATGCTGATCATACTTCTCAGTCAATTTAATCCATCACTAATATTTGTATTGATTGATAAAATTAAAGTTATTAGGGGATCAAAAATTGATGTTATCTTACGTTGGATTGTGTGGGGTCATATTGTGAGATTCTAATTAAGTCAAGACAAGCTTCCAAAATTAAACACAGTGATCTACAACACACTGTGGCAAATTTGACAGCACCTTCAATTCGATATCCTTTTTTTTTTTTTTTTTTTTACGTGGTCAATAATTATTGAATGTGAAAGGGAGTGAATAATAATATAATAATAATGATTTTTGAGAATATTCTAAGGTTAGTACAAAAATAGCTTTGGAAGAACTATTTGCACAATATTCCTGGAGATCCACAGAAAAATGTCAATCAATCATCGTATTTACTGTTCATAACGTCGTTACTCTTGTTGGGCTATTTTACAATTAGTTGCCGATGTTCCATATATAGTCCCAAACTTCAATTCTCTCCTCTGTTTAACTTCGGCCTTTACCCCAATAAACCTCTGCCACAGTGGCACCAACATTCCTTCCATTCATTTTTCTTTTATAATTTATATATATGTACCATATTGTTTTATATTATATTGTTGGACGGAGGCTTGGAAGGTCAAGTTAAACATATTGTTGTTGAAGTGAGTCACTGGCTATTATACAAGCATTTAAAATATAATAAATTAAAGTTGTGTTTTCAGTATAAACTATAGCTTTTGGCGTAATGTTATGCATTTGATCTGGCCATTGGTAATTTGGTATCAAAGTGGGTTAGGTTGGTGGGTACTGGGAGGTAATTGTTGGGTGGAGACATGGAGGGTTAAGTCTAGTATCTTATCATTGAAATGTGGCACTAACTTGTAACATAGTGGTTAGCGTTTAATAATGCTAATATATTGGTAACGTAAATAGGCCCCAAGTATACAAGTCCAAGTCCTGATTTATGCGATTTAGTATATTGAGACAAAGTGCAAATGTACGAAGTAGTGATCCGATGATCTTATTACTGCTTTGAGTACTATGTAGGGAGACCAGGAAGCTAAGGCACCACACAAGGTTGGGAAGCTCCGGTTGGTACCATACAAGCTGTGTGATCGAAATCAGTGCCCTTTACACTAGGAGGGAGGTTCTTTTTATACTAAACAGCTAGCCAACATCATGATGACAAGATAATAATAGAACTGATGTGACGTTCATCGATTGGACACTTAGATCAGTCACAACACTGTAAGATGTTGATGTGACCATTGGTGAAGCGATGACAGAATTGACTTGTCTAGTAGTGTAATCGAAATGTTTACTAATATTATAATCGGGTAGATATCAAGAATTGGAAATTATTTGATATTGAAACACAAGAATTTAATTAGAATATAAGCTTTTTCAATTTAAACATGATGTAAATTAAGTTAATCAGGGAACTAAAGATTAAAAGTTTTCTTATTTAATTATTGATAAAATTAATGTTATAATATGGTGATTAAGAATTTTTACTTTTCCAGGATTGTGGTCCTGATTTGATCTTTAACAGTGATACCATACCTGTATCCCTATTTTATTTTATTTTACTTTTTTTTTAAATTAAGATTTGCAGTAACTTGTTTGATTTTTTTTTTTTTAAGAGGACCCCCGTGAAAAGTAGAACAATTATTTGTCATCATGTTGTTATCTTTTGCTGTAATTATTACACTTTTTTTTCTTACCACTTCCCATGTCTAATCATGCTCGTCTTAATCATCAGTTAAATCAATTGTCAAGATTTATTCTCTATTTATTTATTTGTCCCTCTACTTTTCTCCATTATTTAAAAAAAAATATTATATGTACTCTCGTTTTCTACTCTCAACTTTTATTCTCATATTTATAATTTTGACGTAAACACTTTTAGAGGGGTTCACATAAAAAAAAACATATCAACGCCCACGATATCAAGAAATATATTTGAGGAAGTAAGATTTAGATGTACATGTAGTAAATATAAAACTCTTTTTTAAAATACAATTTTTTTTATTTAATATTTTACCTTTCAAACGTTGTTTAAAAGTTTCAAATGCACGGTTGTTAGGTTAGACTTTTCATTTTACAATTGCGACATTTTGTCGGCGTTGTAATTTATTTAAAAAATAAATTTTATTGATTAGTCCAACATTTTTGTCGTATGTATTTATTCATCATCAATCAGATGTTAAGTTTTGTGATGCTTTCATTGAATTTTCATTTCGTGTGATTATGGAATTGTATCTTTGTCATAGGATATTAACATTTGTTGCGTATTTTATGTTTACATATATTTTAAATTTGTTTAAATAATATTGTAAAGTAAATCTCTTGACTTAAAATCTCAATTAAAAGTCTAAGCTTATAGATTAGAAAATCTAAATATACATAATTTCAGATAAATATGCATGGTGGGGGTGCATAAATCTTCATCTTTTAATCATTCAAGCATTTACTTAATTATTTACACGTGGATCATAGTCTTTTTTTTTATTGGGTAACGCAAAAATTCGAACTCATGATCTTTGGTATGGGTTGGCTTTAACATCAAATTGAACCATGCGTGTTCAATACTTCAATCTCAACTAAAAGCTTAAGTTGATAGTTAGATTTACGCATATATGTTTATATATTACTAGTTACCACATGTGCATTACGTGAATAGTCCAATGCCCAATTTGTATTTTTAAATAGTGTTTCAGAATTTATCAAAGTATCATTTGGTATCCTAGCATATATCAATGCAAGATTAACAAATTTTTCATAAGAGTAAATATTTCAAGAATGCATTGCTATGACATGTGGCATAATTTTTCAAAAAGTTAATTAGTGCAATAACAGTTTTAGAGGGAAACACCCTCAATGGATAGTACCCAAGCATAATTTTTGCAACCCAAAACTCTATTAATTGGCGTGATCTATGTTTCCTCTTGTTACCACTTCCGCCAGATACTTGATTTAATCTAGTCCCCGGTGTGCTTCACTACAATTTTAGTGCCTTGGCACAGTGCACTTCCAAAAACAAAACTAAATTAAATCTCCCATTACCAAAAAGACAATGATAGTAGGCATATATAATTTCTCATTTGTGTTGAATATATACAACAAATTAGGTGTACCGTTACGTTTCATCAATGCCCAATGCGTGATTCTAATTAATTGACCAAAGTTCATGTTAACAATTATGTCAATTTTGATTGGGATGGGGTTTGAACCTAAAACCTTCCTTATGAAAATCAATGAGTAAATTAAGAATAATAAATAGTTAGCGGAATATTTCGTTACTAAAATTTACACTGACGGAATGCAGGGGTATTTAAGAAAAGTAAATGATATAATAGAGGGTGAAGTAGAGAAAATAATTTTTTAAAAAAAAAAACTAAAATCAAAATAATATGATCCATTCATTTCAACAAACAACAACACCAACATTTTTTTTGTTCCCGTTAGGGATCTAATTTTATTGGCTCTTATTATATTTTTATATGCATGTATATATGCTCAACAACCTTTTCATAAATTAAAATATTCTTAAAATTTTACCATATTCTTAAAGTAAAAAACAACAATTATTACAAATGTAAAAAGGAATGAGATAATAAAAAGTAATAAATAAAGGGGGTGTATTTTTAAATATTTATAAATATTAATTGCTTATTTATTAGTTCCATTTTTTTTAATACTACTAACTCTGTTACAATGTAGTATCTGTTCATGTATATTTTCTCGACCTACTGAAGCACAAAGTACTAAACTATACAGTTACATATAATATACAAAATATAGAAAATACTTAGGTCACAATATAAAATAAGAACATTGAAATTTTTGACCTATTTTTTCGATTATACCTTAAAACCGCACCCTTCGGAAGCATTCCTAAAAACTTTTATAAATACAACAACACCCTGAAATATTTCATGTAAGTTTTTATGTTTTTTAAATGAACCACTAAAACACTATTTTGTTAAGAGTTTTTTTTTTTTTTTTTTAGTATCATAGGTTAAAACTAGCATTTCCTAAGTAACAAGCATTGGGAAAGTTCTCCTAATGTATACATGCACTAGAGAAAGAAACAAACCAATATATTTTAAATAAGGTTGAGTCAAACAAGAATGGAACAACAAATGTCAAGAAAACTTCTCCAAAATGAGAGGAACCAACAAAAAAAAGTGATGCAATTCAAATTAGATGGTACCTAATATAATTACCAATAATAGAGGGTTCCTAATCAATGTCATAAAAAAGAAATTGTCCATTTCTAGTCTTAGAATTTTAGCTTTCATTTTAAAATTAAAATTATCTTTAAAATTTTATTTTTAGTTTTAAGAAGAAGAAAAAAAAAGAAGAACAAACATGAACATATATAAATTCCTAAATACTATTATTCCGATGTGAGAACTTTTGTCATACACAATGCTAATATACACGGTCTACATTTCTAAATTGGTCCCCCTCATATGAAATATACAACACATAACAGGAATTGTTCCTAGCTTCCAATGCAGGATAGAAAGGAATTTTATTATTTTTTAAAAAGTACAATTTTTTTTTTTCACTCTTTTGTATGATGAAATTCATGAAATGACGTGGCAGAAAAAGATAAAAACTAATTGCCAAGAAAGGGTCATTCATGTATGAACCCAAAGTGGTGTGAGAAAAAAGGATAGGTTAAAGTCTATGAAAGCAAGAGCAAAAGGGGAACTCTGAATGCTATGTGACATTGGCCTATTGTCTATCCTCACGTGCCCCCATTTGTTCTTTGAAATTTTAGTCCAATTATTGGTGTAATCATGGTACCCATTCAGTCAAAAAGGTCTTAGACAACCTAGCTTGCTCCTTTTTTTTTTTTTTTTTTTTTTTTTTTTTTTTTTTTTTTTACTTAATTATTTTTGTTATATATTCAAGTGTGTGTATATATACATACATACATATTATTGGCTACTTATGAATTAGTCACTCCATCACCAACTAATTAATTAGATTATGAGATATCAAAAAAATAGTCAGCAATTCAATTAAATATAAAAAGAGTTCAACTCATGCCAACAGCTTGGGATAATTTGTAAGCGGACTACTATACTAATACAATTACAATGTCAAAAAATTTATTCTTGTATGAGTGATTCCAAATTAAAGAGTTCTGGGTTAGACCTTGTTCAAGTAAACGTCAAACTCGGTTGGCCCAACTCATGTCGAACTCAAATATAATTTTTTTAATACATTAGCTTTTTCAGCTTACGTCAAACTAATTCTAAGCTCCAAAAACTCTTGTTCAAGAGTAATTGGAGGAGATAAATCGCGAATTGCCCCGTTAGTCCCAAGTTCCTACCACTAGTTCATATACTTTATACATAAAAAAATATTTATCGCCTATTATCGATCGAGGTATTCCAATAACGTTTAGTATCAAACCATATTATATGAACTATATTGTCGGGGGAAGATTGGAGGTCGTGCGAGAGGAAGATGCTAATCACGTGACTGGTCAATTGTTTTGTTGTATGTGTGTTATTTCCAATTCTGTGATCTCCTAACACACCACATATGTCCCATGGAATTATTATTAATCTATGCTAATATATGGCAATATTTTATGTGAATGCATGCATGCATGCATTGGTTTATATATATATAAGTTCAAATGCGGACAGAGTTTTCTGTGCGGTCAGTGCCGATTGCACCATTAAATATATATAAATGCGTCACACAGTGTTCGAAAATACACCAGAATGAAATGCACAAATATACAACAAAATGTACTACACCTAATGATGCATTTTCAAACATTTTATGATACATTTATGCATATCTAATGGTGAGTGATTGCATAGTTGCACAAAAAGTCTTGTTCGCACGAGAATCTGAACCTATATATAAATATTGCAGACAAAGAATTTGGTTTTCCATGAGGTTATATTAAAGTATACATAAGCTCCCTAAAAGAATATATCATAATATGAGAGATTGGTAAGTCTCCTATGATTCTACTTGCCTTTTGACTCTCCCACCCTCCTCTCTCTATACATATACCCAAATACATATCTCTCTCTCTCTGCAACATTCTTAATGGGACCATCCCAACATTTACGGTCTCGCCAGCTGTTCCCCTCAATCTTGTTCTGATTATTTTTAACTTCATGTTTAGACCCCACTTATTATGCCAGTTAGATACAACGTTGTGACTCATAAAATCTCTTAGAAGCATTTTATTAATTCGCCACTTTTGATTAAGGATCCAAAATATATATTGTAATTTACTCATTTTTAATTAACTAATTGAGTAAATTTAACATTTTATTCTTTGCTTTGCTCCCAAAGGTTGAATCCCCAATCCCAAAGCCCTCACACCCCGACTCGACAAAACATCTGGGAGGATGTAAACCAGGGTAATTCCGAGGCCAGACATTTGCTTATTGCACACAAGGAGCTCCCCTCACTTTTAGAGGTTGCCCCGCACTACTGCTGGTGAGGCTCGATCCCTGGTCTTTGCTCCCAAACTTCACTGATATGACCAGTTAAGCTGCCCATGCAACTAACCTTAAGCCTATAGCACTCCCGCGCCCCTAAGGTCAATGCAGAGGTAAATAGCAAGTCATGTAATCAGCCCATCGATCAGACCCTGGTCTTCCAGCGCGCACATTCACACCTTCCACCGTCATGAGTCTTTTTCTCATTCATGTTTCCAGTGAAACTTTTTAGTCTTTGTTTGATCTTATTGGGCAACAACTTAAAGTGCTTGGCCCACAATCTTATCATCATAACGTGATATGGATTGCTATGCATTCGCTATTAACTATAACTTTTAAAGTAATAGTAATTAAAGCGCTTGAAATAGATCTGAATGTATATTCAATTTGTTCAAGAACATATAATACTTCTTGCTTGTTTTGTTGTTGCTCCCAATCCAGATTCTAGTTTCAATTTATTATATTTCAAATAAATAAGTTACTTTTACTAAAAATTATTTTGATTATTAAAGACTCAATTTCATTGCCCACAAAAACAAAATCTTTCGCCACGGAAGCTTTCACATTCCAACCTGACAGAATTTGTAAAGATAGTAAATCACGATTGTCCATTATATGAGAGGATTTAAGCGCTACAAACCTATATTGACATGTCTCTTGTACAGCTATACAAGAAACAATATACACTAACAAGTCAACAACCATAACAATAAATTCCAAAAAATAAAAATAAATTGACCACTTGTGATTGATCAACATTGCGACAAAGTTTAAATAGTTAGCAACGCAAGTTGATTAATTTTGCATATAGAGAGAGAAGAACATTAAAAAATAAAAATAAAAATTGTATATACATGAAGAAGCTAAGAGAAATGATAGAAGAATTTGTGGTGTGAATGATGAAGTGCCCAAATCACCTTTCGGGATTCCCAAAATCCAAGGGGGACTTTTAGGAAGGTCCGTGTTCCCCTTCCTTTGGTAAAATGATGCTTTCATTTTCATCAAAGTTGGCCACAACAACAACACACAAATGCCTGTAAAAAGCAAAGCTAATCACTTTCTGTAAAGTCATATATTTATACTAATTTATATCTCTCTCTATCTCTTTCTTTCTTCACTTTGCTTTTCTGCATCCACGGATATTTTTCATACCTGTCCTTTCTTGTGTTATCAACCAAATTTTAGCATAAATATGTCCATTTCTATGCTCATCCCTTAGCAAATAGATTGTTATCTATATAAGTCACATCTTGTCTTGGTTTAATAAGATTCAATTTATCTAACGCAGACTAATTATAATGGTTCTCTTAGGTAACATAGTTAGCTTATCAGTTAATTTTAACTTATTTGATCACTATATTAGCTGTTTGATTTAGTTAAACATTCAATATAAGTGTTTGATTAATTAGTTTTTTGTAACTACTTATTGCTCCAAAGTATTAAAATTCAAAAAGTTGTTCAAAGTAGTTTTTTCGATAATCTATTTGAAAAAGTCATTTTCCATGTAATCAACTATCAACTAATAGTTAATTTATCGAATATTTTTCTACAATCAGCTAATACTATCAACTAATCAACCCATTAACCCAATAAGCTAACAGCTAAAAACTATTTACCAAACACCCAAATATCTTTATATCATATAAACATTGTAATGTTGGTAAAGAAATATATAAATTTATCCATTTGATGTATTCCAATGTTGCTTTTGGTAAGGTAATATGATCCACAAATGTGTTCCAATGTTGCTTTTGACTTTTTAGATTCAGGTTTGAGTTAGCCTCCTTGAGCGTATAAATGCATGTACAACTTGATATTGAGTTTCAAAAGTTAAATTGGTTTGATTTACATTTCCATAAGTTTGAAGACGAATTCATGGAGTCTAACATATATTCTGACGTAGTCTGAGAAAGCTGATTATAAAATTTTAAAAAAAAAAAAAAGAAAAAAAAAAAAGGTAATGTGACCCACACACCTAAAGATTGGCTTGAATTATGTGTACATATGTTCTTAAGCTACTTTTTCCCTTTAAACAATGAAACAAGTCGTTTGTGCTTAGGATAGTGGCTTCATCTACACAAGGAGTATTTTGGTGGTTGTAAGTCAACATCCCCATATCCCAACTAGCTGGTACAACTCTACCTCTACTTTTCCCACTTAATGAAAACAACATCCATCATATATATATATATATATATATTTGTAATTGCAAACAGGACATATATAAGGGGATATATGATTGATAGTTTTATTTTATTTCTATAATATGCACACACTTTATTATGCATAACTTCAACATTTTAAGGGGATTGGGCTCATCATTGATCCATATGGTTTCCTCACAATCATTATTGTGTGGACCATAGTTCAAACAGTTGTGTGGATCATATTATCAAATAATATACATTCAACACATAAATAATGTACTTTTAGTATGTTAAAAATGTACATTATATTCAAGGAAAGTATATCATTTGAGTACTGAAAATACATTATTTTTATATAATGTACATTCAATACACGAATAATGTACTTTTAGTATATTAAAAATGTATTTTTTGTTATGTTCTACACAACACAGTGTGGACCATGGTTCACACAATAATTTACAGTTTCCTCATGCTTAACCTATAAACAATGAATTTTTTTTAAAAGTATCATATTATCAAAAAGAAAGAAATATATCCATAATTTACTTCCGTTTTTTAAATTGTATTAAGGGGTGTTGATTATGATCTCTTGATGAGTTGGAACAAGAAATTTTGAAGTGTAAAACTTGAGAATGATTTGAGAATGGTGATCATAAAGGTGGAGTAGAGTGGAAAAGATAAATCCTCACTATCATTCTATCAAATTGTTAATGCCATCAAAGAGCTTGTGAACAATGTGTGGAGGTATTGTATTATATTAGACATGTCCACAAAGGTATATTATTGTGCTAATTGGATAAATTTTGTGTAGCTACAACTTCGTTTCACATTAGGGAAGAGTTAATACCCAATATAGTCATCGACTATAGTGGTTTTACTCAATTTAGTCCTAAATGACTTTTTGTACTCAATTTAGTCCTCGACTTTGATGATTTTACACAATTTGGTCCTTTGTTAAAAATTTTGTTAGTTGACTGTTAGAAATAGTGTCCTAATGGTAATTTCTTATCCCTCATCCCATTTGGGATGATTCATTCTTCTTCCCCTTATTAAGATCCACGCAGAAATGTAAATATTCGACCCAAATATTTATTTACTCTGTATTTATTTATTTAGGATTAAACTTGATTTGGTACAAAAATTTTACATTTCTGTGTGAATCTTAATAAGGAGAAGAAGAATGAATCATCCCAAATGGAATGAGGGATAATAAATTACCAGTAGGACACTATTTCTAACAATCAACTAATAAAATTTTTAACAAAGGACCAAATTGTGTAAAACCATCAAAGTCGAGGACTAAATTAAGCACAAAAAGTCATTTAGGACTAAATTGAGTAAAATCACTATGGTCGAGGACTATATTGGGTATTAACTCCATTAGGGAACTTCATTGAGTGTCATTATCCACTCTTAATATACCGCTATTTGGTTAGCTTTCAAAAAAAGAAAAAAGAGTTTGACTAAAAGTCAAAATTAGAAAATAATATTCGATAAATAGTAAGGACGTGCCACTAATAGTAATTTATAAATTAAAATATTATAATTATATAGTTTATTATAATATAACAAATATTATAGCAATACTTAAATAAGCATTATTTGATAACTTTCATCCCAAACAATGCTTAGTACAATCAACTCATATGAGGATAGTTTGGTCATACTAGGTTGAACATTGTTCCAGCCAAATGCCATGGAAAAAGATAACTAAGATGGTTAAAGAAAAAAATTTCTTCATATTTGAGAATTCAAGTTCATTTGGAAAAATAAATAAATAAAAAAAGCTCAAAAACCAAACAAAGCATAATTTAATTTTTCCCTAATTTTAGAAATTCTAGTTCCTTGAAAAAAAATTATGTGAACAAAACGCCCCGTTAGAGTTGTAATGGCTACTCTTGGAAGTAAAACAACAATTGGAAGTTTGAGTATTACAATAACACTCGATGGCTAAACCATGTGAAGAAACGCAGTATAGTGAAGTGTAAAGGGACTTGCGGTTGAATTTTATATCAAACACTTATAATTTAAATCTAGTTAGTTTTAAAAGTGTAAAAGTTTATTTATCTCTTTAAACTTTTAACTTGCACATGACCAACATTTCTAACTTAAATTTTGCTAGTGTTTTTTTCTTGTATTGCAAAATAATAATCGATGAAGCGACTCTAGGGTCCATTTTATTGAGAAAACATTGGCCCAAGTGGAGTCTATTTTTATTGCAAGGGGGTGAAGAATGAAGCATGGAGCAAAATGTTAATGGATATGCTACCAAGGGGTATCAAACCTGCAAACTCCATAAGGTAACACACGCCTCAACCCACCAAGCCCACTACGTACTTATCTTGTGTATTAGAGAGCAGGAAGTTTCACTTATGTAGCAATAATGAAGACTAGCGGATGACGTCGTACACTTGTCAACCATTCGGAAGGTCTTCAACACTATATAAGGCATCCTTGCCCCCCTTTAAAATCATCTCTTGGTTAACTAAATCCCCCCGATCTAGTGGTCTATGTTCCTAACTTCCAACAGGAACACCAGGGTTTGATTCCTAGTAACAACATTATTATTTCTAGTCCATTATTTGGGCCATAACTTGTATTAATCATTTATTATTTGAGTCGGCGTTTTGGGTCAGTATCTCGGGCTTTGTATGAACAATTTAGGTCTATCACCCTGAGCAATAAAAATTTAGGTCTATCACCCTGAGCAATAAAATTACTATTCTTCTACTCCCGTTCTGTACTTCTATACCCGGTTTAAAGTTGCTGCTATGGGGGCTTACATATCTGAAATGATTTCAAATGTTAATGTGATTATTACCGCTATTAACTCCTCATTCTCATACAAATACTTGGTGTTGGGCAGAATTGTTGGATTGTTGATTTTGAACTCTAATAGTCTTTGTTTCTTTCTTTCTTCCTCTCTCAAAATCGTTTTCCAACAAGAAAATTCTACCAACACTTCCATAAAATAAATGAAGTGCTTGCTTGTTGTTCTAGTTTGCCGGACCTTTTGTTTGGGTGAGGTTTAAGCAAGTTAACTGTGGAGAAAAAAGATACTTATTGCTCTTAAGGAAAAACTTTGGTGTCAAAGATACTATGCACAATACGAAAGTAGATTGATATGGTTGAAGAAATGGTTGCAACATTTTTACTAATGGTTGACCATTTTATCGGTCATGGTAGATGTTTCATTAGTTGAATAAATACTTTTTATTGGTTAATATTTATATCATTTGGTGAAAATTGATTGATATTGTTTTTATGCATAATACACTCTATTTTTGTGGCAATAAATTTTTATTTTTATTTTTTTGCAATGCATTAATTTATTTACTATTTATAATGATTAATAAAAATATAGTATATATTGTAAAAGTTTTTCTAAGAAAATTATAAATAATGTACATATAAGTTATGAAATGTTTGTAAGAGTGTATTCAATTTAGAGTTTTATAAACTTTTTAATATGAAAAAGCTTTTAAAAATCTATAAATGTTTGTCATACAGACTTTTATAGACTTATAAAAATTTATAAAAATTTAAAAGATTCTCTGAAAGTCTTGAAAAAAAAATTCTATGAAAGTCATTTAAAATCCATAACTTTAAAAGTCTTTTAAAATCTATAAAAATTTTGATTAAATATACCCTTGTTAGTTTAACACTTCAAACAACACATACACACATACACATGTAACCGATCTCAGCTGTACATCCATCAAGGTTAATCAATGGTTGAGGGTTTTAATAAATAAATAAATAAAACATGAGATCAATTTTATAATTATTGAAAATTTTTAAGAACTTAATTCATTTTATAATTATTGTAAACTTGAAAGTTTAATTAATAATGGTAAGATTCTAACCTTATGTGTAGCAAATTGCACTTTTAACCATATACTTGTAATTTAACTTATTACATTATTAACTTTTATTTGATTTTCACAATTTATCCTCTATTTTAATTGTTAATGACAATCATAACATACTGCATGCTCGAATCTCATTAAAAGTATGTTATGCAACTAACGCGAACGAATCATAATGTTAAATGTTTAACCATTACATTATCAAATTTTAAAACTTATTACATTATAATAATAAATTTTTTATTCTTTTTTTTTATTTGGCAAAAAGGGGATTATCAAACTTGATTGATTGAAAAGGATAGGGATTGGATGAATGCTATTAATTCTAAAGCCCACTAGGACAATATTGAAAATTGATGCTCAAAAGGCAAATCAATTAATGTTGGCACCAAAAGTCTAAAATCAACAGGAATCCTGAAAGCTAACAGGTCACCTCGGTTTATTTATTACACAAGGGCATAGGTATATAGATAGAAATTTTTCCAATGCTGATTCATATCTATAAATAGTTAAAATGGATATATTTTATAATTTGAGAAAATTAAATAAATTTGTTCAATTTTTAAATAAATGAGAACACCATATAACATATTATATATATATATATATATATATATATATATATATATATATATATATATATATATATATATATATATATATAGTTGCGTTCAAATGAATATAAATAATAGCCATTGATATGAAATTATCACTAATTCTAAAGCATGAGAAAAATATATAGTGACAATTTCGTAAACATTAAAAACTTTTAAACTTCAAAAGTGCACCACACACAACTAAAAATTACACCAAATAAAATTAAAGAGTGCATTATCCAACAATACGCAGAAGTGTGCCCAACATTTGCGACTTTAAAAATGAATCTAAAGACATGTAAAAGTGTACACAATGCGGTTGCACTTTCACATATAACTAGGTGCGTCTTGCAATTTTGTGCAATACGTTTTTAGCTTTAGCAAAGTTTGAGATATTTGTCAAAATGTTATTGCATTATATTCATAGGAGTTGGTTCAAATGAGAATAACATTTTCCTTTAAAAAAGTGAGGACAGATCTCAGTTGTCATTAATGATTAATCAATATAATGGTTGAATGTTTAAGTTAAAAACAAATTAAAATACGAGATTACATTTTATAATTATTAGAAAAAAACTTAAAAATATTGTAATAATTATAAAACTAACCCTAACTTATTTTCTCCTTATTTTTCAAAAATTTTCACATTTAATCTATCCAAATAAATGAATTATTTTTACATTGAAGCATGTACTCACATGAACATAATCCTATATATATATATATATTTGTGTGTGTGTATGTGTGAATTTTCCAATGTTATATTATGGTATGATATCATAATTCAAAATGATTATAAAAATCAGATTATTTACTTATTTCAGTTAAGGATCAAAAATTTTAAAATTAATTAAAACCTTTATTATAATTTTTAATTATATGAAGGCATACCATAGAGTCATATACAATAATACAAAAAAAAAAATGTAAACTAATTAATTAGGTGGTTCTTGACAAATGTAAACTAATTAATTAAGTGATGAATGTTTGAATCATTCACAATTACTACCTACCTACTTTTAGCTTAGGTTAGCTTAACTTAGCTAGCAACTCTAGACTTCAGTAAAATTTTAAAAAATAAAAGATAAAAAAAGTAAATAAAGATAAAAGCACAGTGTAAAGAAGAATAATCACGTTTTGCACATACTTTTATGCTTTGACTATTACAGCTGCACCATCAAATCAACAGTATTCATCCCCTCCATTCCCTCACCCTCAGCTCTGTAATTTCTGAACTCACTTTTTATTTTGTTTTCAACTTTTTAACCATATTTTGATTAAATTTTTATATACTAATTTTTATTCCTGCAAAGTAAAAATTCATGTGTATTAAGCATAAACAAACCAAAAAATTAAAAAAAAATTCGAATAAAAGGAACTAGGTATTACGTAATTAACATTAAATATTACTCCCCTATCCCATTTTATCTGGCATACTTACTATCATTCGTCAAACCAACTATTTCTTCCTTATTTATTTTCTTTATTATTATTTTTTACTTATTTTTAAATTTGATTTTTTTATTTAATAGTACTTTTAGTGTAGTTTCTAAGTATATAAATTTTGTATATTAATACTAAACAATATTATGAAAATTTAAATTAAAAATAACTTCAATCAAGTCTCATTAACCGAACTAAACACATAAAATGGGACCGAGGGAGTAGCTATTTATCATTACGTCAAAAGATGAATAGTGTAACTTTATTTTTATATATTTACATAACAATACTTAGTGTCATGTTCCGATTGCAGGATTGGACTCACAACCATCCAAGCCTCCGCCAAACATTAACTGTTTATCATACCATTATAACAAGACAGATGTTTGGATAGCCAGACATGTTAGCATTGAGCCCTCCCCACTTGATGTGTAATTTAATGATTCAAAATTGACTTGAAGTGTCATTAAATAATTGGAATGATAAAAGATGAGTTAGTATCTCATAATACCTAACTTTGATGAGTGTATTAGTCAATCAATGAATTGAATAAATAAATATTGAATTTTGAATGCAATCTCATATTTTAAAAGGTATAAAATCTAATGTGGTATCCGTAAGAGTATATTTGGTTCATACAATAGATTTATATTAAAATAGTAATTTTGGTAACAGACCTATATATAAGAGGTTAGGATATATATGTCTTTGCAATTGTTATTTTATTTTTAATTCTTAAAACAATCAAACACAAAATCAATTGAACTCAACCAACAGCCTCGTTGAGGTTCATTGAAGCTATAAATTTCATATTTTGTGTTTGATTATTTTTTTTTTTTTTTTAAAAACAGTCAAACACAAAATATGAAATTTATACCTTAAATGAACCTCAATGAGGCTGTTGGTTGAGTTCAACTTATACCTAAATTTAATTTTGAATATTCAAAAAATTTGGGTGATAATTTGAAACCTAATATCCAAACGAAATAATAATTCGGATAATAATCTTTTTATCAATTTTATTTTTTACATATTAATATTTTTTGTATACCATCAAACTCAAAATAGTACAAAACACTAACATATAAAGTAGGAGAGTTTTAAAAATTAATATAATATCATGATGCAATTTTAATAATTAATATATAATTTATTAATTATAATATTTTTTTGGTTAATTCGTGTTTCGAGTGGGATATGAATAAATTTTTTAACACCTAATATATAAATAAAATTTTAATTCAAATATCATAATTTAAAATATTTAAACTGATAACTATTTCGATTCACCTGAAATTTAAAATTCAATTTGAATTTAGTATGTTAGTTCAATTCAAAGAAAAATAAGGTTCACCCCTAAGCAAATATGAATATAATTATGAATAACTCATGATCTCCCATATGAGAGAGTCACTTTGTGTCACTAGACCACAAGGTCATTGACTACACTTTGTGACTTTAGTCAATAAGGTATCACAAGTAGATAAACTAGTCAAAGTTGTCCATAGCGGACCAACACAAACTAAGAAAGAGAAATCTAGTTCTTATAGAATAAAATTCTTATTTTATCAAATTTCATTTCACAAATCAAATATGTTGTAAATTTCCAACCATTGTTCCCCTAAAATGGTAGACAATGTTTAATTGCATCAATATTTTGAATTAATGTATCATTTCCTTAAATCAACTAAATTAATAAGTTAATTTTTTTTCCCTTGAGGAGTGGGGATATATGATCGGAGAGGGATGTTTTGGTTTCATTATAGAAGGATGTGAGCAGTACTAGCCATGCACAGTGCAAAGACAGGGGATGTTTCAAAAACCCAGACAATTATTCAGTTTTCACATGCATCATTCTTGTTTTTTTCCTTAGATTAATCTTCAGGATTTTCAGAAAAGAAAGAAAAAATCTCTCTTTTTTCTTGAATTTTATTTTTATTTTTTGGGGAATTACTATCTCCATTGAGGTCCAATCGCTGATGAGCTTCGTATGGTCGTTGTTTGTGGAAGATTTATTAGAGACAAATTTAGAGCATGGAGATATTCTTTTTTCAGTTTTGTTTATATATATAATATATACATTTTATAATCATTACTTCTAAATCATGTGCCTTCAATAATTTGTCAATGATTCCTTGTACAATTATTATCAAATAATGTTATTTTTACATCTTAAATTTACTTGTTCTCATTGACTAGCCAAAATTAACTGGCTCGTTACGAATTTAAAAATAAATTTAATTTATAATCAAATAATAAAAAAAGTCCAATCAGATAGTGACACGTCAATAAGTGAATATTATGAGGGTGTATAGTATTACAAACACTTTTACCCCAATCAACTAGTTTAACATCTTCCTGCTTAAAATTATTAATTTTTTTACCTTTCAGACCAAATAGATAGAAGTCTACAATTAGTTTACAACAGTACTCTAGTAATATTTGTAACATTTTCACTTTTAGTCTCTTAATTATATTTTCATTTTTAATCATAGACTAAAAATTGATCATATTTATAGCTGAACTTTTGAAAATTGTTTATATATATATAGTATGAGTACTAAATGTAATAAATTTTCGAGTTAATTACATTTTTTTGTCTAAAATTTATAAGTGACAGTCAACGTTTAGTCTTTTTTTATCAGAACATCCACATTTGATCCTAGTATTATTGTGGCACAATCATTTTTTGTCATCCGTCAACAAAATCGTTGAAATATCGTTAAATACAAAACATTTTTATCATTTTTGTACAAAGTGAGTTGACCTGCTATATTTTTATGTTTATTTTTTTTAAAAAAATCGTAATTTAAGACTGAAATGGCTTTGTATTTAACAACAATAAAACTGTTTTGTTAATAGAGAACAAAAATGATCATACCACAATAATACTAGGATCAAATGTGAATGTTCTGATAAAAAATGACTAAAAGTATACTGGAATCTATAAATCTAAGAACTAAAATGGAATTAATAACTACATTTTCAAAAGCCAGTTATCATATTTCATCTCCTCCGATCCAACTTAACCCATAGTATCACTCCAAACTTCTACATTCATATTTTCATATGGACTAACTTTGAAAATGAAGTACTGTATTTGTGCTTGTTTTTTGAGGACCACAAGATGTGAATATCCCCAGAACAGAAAGATTACAATTATACACACGATGATACGAGGATTAATTAACGTAAGTAGGATGGTGTGTAAAGGGTGGAGAAGTAAGACAAGTTCTGAAAGGGAAAGGTGATAGAGATCAGATAAGATAGGTATAGTATAGAGATAGAGAGAGAGAAGAGAGAGAGAGAGTAGGGTCGTAGGAGGGAGGGAATAAAAAGGAAAGAACACAAAATCTCTGCATTTTCATCCCTTTTGACGAACGAATATATTGAGGCTGAAAGGAAAAGAAAGACTACTAAACCACCATGGTGTATAGTACCTTATTAGATGAGATGAGTTCCACCAAAGGAACAAGAATGTTAATGTGGTTACACAGTACAATAATGTTATGTCTCTGCTACATATCATACTAAGGTATCCACTCACAACCTAACCCCCGCCCTCATTGTATGTACCACTTTGACTTTCCACATCTTCAATTGAATTAATGAACCCTATTTTTTTATGGGTTTAAACCCACACTCTCCAGCATCCCACTCCAGATAAAGCTCACCTAATAAGCATTTTGTTGCAGGCACATGGATGGGTTTAAACCATGGACCACGGCTCCGGTTAGGTCCCATTTTAGAGAAATCTATACCAAAGGTGTCACTTTGATTTGCATACCCACATAGATTTAGACCCCAACTTTGACATAGTCTAGTCCTGTTTGGGCAGGAGTGGATCCAGAAAATTATGTTAGTTAGGGCGTAGACATATAGTTTAAATGACTTTAATTCAAATTATGGTCATAGTAAGATTTGATTAGATGCCATTTCATGTGATATTCAAAGTTACAACCAACTAAACTGCTCAGTTCTCTAGTAATTTGTACATAAATATTGATTTTATACACTATTTTACTACTAATGCGTATATATATACACATAGATTAAGGATCAAATGAGGAAATATAGTTAGGTGAGGACCATGTGGACTTATCTAATCCTTTGATTTAAATTTCAATGATTGTGATTGATTATATGCAATAGATTTAATTTTCGCCATCAGTTTGTTGTTCATTGGTACTCAATTTGTTGTGCACTTGTTCTCAGTTTGTCGTGCATTCGTAGTCCCCATAATCCTCACCTAATGATAGGTCCTCACCTAATCCAGAACCTATATGTAAAGGGTGGGGTGAGGGGGGCAGTTGCCCCGACTCCACTGTCCCGTTGTAGCTCCGTCCATGTTTTCGAGAGAAACTTTTTCCTAAAAGTATTATTACTTACACAGATTCAAACCCATGACCTTATTTTCTGGCCTGGTATTTGGGATTGTTACAACATACTTATAACGTTAAGCATGATAGAAGAGTAAAGTATTGGGGGTAGTTAAGACTTAAGAGTGGTAAAAGAAAGCAAAGAAATGGTAAAAGAAAGAGGGATAGGAGTGTATGAGTGCATGCGCATTATGAACGTACAATACGTTGACACTGGGAACAATGTTGTACCCATTAGAAGTTGACATATGAGTGTGACAGAGAGAGAGGAGGGTGGGGGGTAGGGCAAGAGGGGTGGGGGGTGGGGGTGTCTAACTCTAACCCTAGATGGCCCATTCCTCGAGAAGAGAGGGAAGGTGTAATTAATGCAAGGGGGCAGAGAAGGGTACAGGACTTTTTTGGCAGAGCAGAAAAGATGGATAGATAGATGTGAGAGGAGATGAGAGTAAATCATTTTGTAATCGATTGCTTTATGATTGAAGGGTATGAGAGAGAAAGAAAGAAAGAAAGAGAGAGAATGTGAGTGTGACCTTTCTCTTTCTCTTTCTCTCTCTCTCTCTCAATTCTATATAATAATAATGAAAATAATAAAAGGGGTTTTCTAAAGCTTTTCTCTTCTCTTTACTTTTCTCCAGAGGACAAAAGGTAGGGGGTGGGGGGGTGGGTGGGTGCTATCACAAGGCTATGATGGCACTATGATGAGAGAATAGAATTGTGGTTTCTTTGCAGTTGTATTTATTCACAATCCTCTGCCCTAGGTCCCCACCCTTGATTGTCACTCTCCCATCAATTTCTTCTTTTTTTTTCTTTCTTTTTTTTTTTTTTAAATACACATGCATCTTTCTATCTCCTTCAACCCTTGTTTATTAAATTTTTATAGTTTACTCCGAATTAATTAATCGAATTTTTACCCTCTCTACTGTATGCTACATTATCAATGACTAGGTGCTTTATAAAATTATACATTAATCAAATTTTTACCTACTGTATGGTACATTATAAATAACTTTTCAAACCACGTAACATTAACATAATTCTAAAACATTTCCATAAATAAAATTATACCAATAAGAATATGAGATATATAGAATTTTTATGCCCGGTTTAGTTCTTAAAAAAGAACTAAAAATTTAAAATTAAAATGAAAAAATTACTCTGAATATTGATTTCATTGTTTGATTCGTGAAAAATATGTTACAAAATAATTACTATAAAAACTCAAATGCCCCTGCATAATATATATATATATATATATATATATATATATTACGTTTAAGTAAGAACGGAAGCTTAAGAGAAGAATGAAACCAATCACAACCATCTATTTGTCCAGATCTAACAAATAAATGTAATTTAAAAAAAAAAAATGTAATAGTATTTTTGTAAATAACTTGAACTTTTGTGCAAGTGTGCAAGTAAAATGTGTAATTAAAATCACATAAAAATATAACCGTTTTCACTTAATAGTGCAAGAAATATACATTTTCACATTGGTGCACCTAATAATAACGTTATTTGCACTTAATATTGTTACTCGATGTATATTATATTGTTGCACTTGTAATAAATTATACTAGCACTTAAGTGTACTCTATGAAACTGTTACTTGCACTTTTAACATAATTTACTTGCACTTTAAAACTCTAATGTGAAAGACATTATCATTAGGTGCACCAATGTGAAAAAGGTAAATTATTTGCACTATTAAGTGAAAATTGTTACACTTTTAAGTGATTTTACTTACACATTTTACTTGGACACTTGCACCAGTTACTTGCACTTTTAACACATATTACTTGCACCAAAGTTTGAGTTATTTATAAAAATTTTCATCACTTTTTTTTAAAAAATTAAATATGATCAGTTCTAGACAAGTGGACGACTATGATTGGTTCCCATTCCTCTCCTGAGCATCCGTTCTTACCTGAGTGTACCTATATATATATATATATATATATATATATATATATATATATATATATATATATAAAGGTATTATAGAATTCATATTACATATTTTCTAAAAGAGAGAAAAAAAAAAAACAAAATGCCTTATGAGGCCAAGAAATTCATTTTCCATTGAACAAATTCTCTATTATCCCAACCAAACAAAGTAAAATCTATTTTTCCATCAAATTTAATGAACAAATTTGTAAATGAATTTATTTTTCATGAACAAAGCAACTCATTAGTGTGTTCAGTGATGTAAACTTTAATTTTAATTAAGAGATCTCGATGTTTATGACCTAGTCATTTACATTTAAATTAAACAATGACCCGAATTAGTTGTAAAAAAAAAAAAAACAAAACAAACAAACAAACAAACAAACATTGTTTAACTCACTCCCATTCTTTTATGTCTTAACAACGTATGAAGTATACATACGTATATACAGATCAGAGTATAGACATGGAGATACATACATAGGGATCTGAAAAATGCATGGGGGTGGGGGGGGGGGGGGGATGTAAATGAGTTTTCACATCTTGGGTTAGGGTGAAGAGGCTGACATTGTCCTTCACGAAAGGCGCTGACCGTATTGTCTGCCCCGCATTTAAAGCGCGCCCATTGCTTCCCTTCCTTCTTTCTGCACTTCGACTTCTATACAATCCCCCACCCCATGCACTGTCACACTGTCATTATCTATTTTCATTTTTCCCCAACCCAACCCCCCCCTTTTTTTTTTTATTATTTTTATATATAAATATAAATCTCTGAGAGAGAGGTTTTGTGAAAGTGGACCCGGGCTTTTCAAATTTGGGCATCTGTCACGTCTTTATTTATGTCATAGTGTAGGGGGAGGAGAGGGAGGGGATGTTTGGGAAAGGAAATCAGTAATGGCATCGGAGGGATTCAATTCTTTTTTTGAAAGAATTAATTTTTTTATTTTATTTTTTTGCTGATTTATTAGTAATTTCTAATTCCCTTTTGTTCAGTAATTTCAGCTATTTTGTATGGGGTTTTAGTACAGACTGAGAGAGCTGCATGCTAAGTCTGGAATGTTTCCAACATTCCTTTTGGGTTCAATTTTTGTCCATTCATCCAATTGGGTTTTAATTTCTCAGTTTCAAGAAAGCCCAACTTTGGGTTACGTTTCCTTCTGTCACCACTTTTTAAGTTTTAAACCCTCACATTATATTTGCTCTCTATTGGCCCAGCAATTTCACCATTTTTTATTTTTTTTTTTGTAATGAAGATGGTGATTAGGGTTAGGTACTAGAGGACCTATGTGTAGTGAAAAGATTATTATTAGAGGTTTAATAAAATGTGTGTGTGTTGTTATTGAGCAAATGAGGCATAGGTATTTGACATGACTAGAAGGGGAATGGGAGATGTTTGGCCATCTTTTTCAATGCATTGGGTGGAGCAATAAATGTTACACATCTGATGATGGCTTCACAATTTGGGCTTTGTCAACATCAATTACGTGTCCAAACAGAAAGCACATATTTGGAATTTATGTCACGGGTCACCTATACGTGTGTCCACACCTCTTGCCCCGTTTCTCTCGGGAGACTCAGAACATCATTTTTTTCCTTTTATTCTTCATTTTTTTAAAAAATATAATATAGTTTTTTTTCGAACTTATTGTTTCAGTCAAACCTTATACAGATCAGTCATGTTTTATTGTTTCAACCCAACTTGGTACTTTATTTTGGAGTATTGGGCTTTGATACCAATAAATCATTGGGCCTGTCTTGGTTGTACCAGCCCATATGAGAGCCCATACAATGTAAAAGGGCAAATTATACCATGGACCAAGGCCTGTCTTCCGTTGTAGGGGACTTGGTCCAAAAATAACCTTTGGATTCTGTATCTGTAGTTGATTGTTTCTGTACTTGTAAGTATCATAAGTGTCAATAATTATTTTGTATCTGTAGTTGATACATTCTGTACTTGTAGACTGTACTTGGCAGTTTTTGTACATGTAGTTATCATATTATGTGTTAGCAATTATCAAGTTATTTGTTTACACGTACAGAAACGGTTAACTGTAGGTATAAAATGTGTTAATTGAAGGTACAAAATTTTTGGTCCATGGTATAACCCTTGCATTGTGGATCCTGGTCCAAAACGGCATTCAGATTATGTGTCTACACTTAACATATTATGTATTTTCAGTTAATAAATTATGAATATGTCTTTAGTTAATAAATTATGTATCTGTGGTTAACATATTGTCTGCTCTCAATTTATTTATGGTATATGCATAATCTGAATGTCATTATGGACCAGGTCCACCTGGTAAATGGTATAATTTGCCATGTAAAAGAAGGAACAGAAGTCAATTGTTTCATTAAACTTGTTGTATGATCATTACACTTGATTTCTTATTGTTGTACCACATTCATTGATTCATTCCTTCTCTACACAGTTGAAACAGTGATGAATTGAATTGCTGCCATGGATGCAGCAGACATGGAAGTTTTTATGCTTTGGTTCCTTCATACTCCAAGCAGCCTGCAAGTGAAAAGAGAGTATAAGTCCAGCCATTCCCAGTAGGCAATAATGTATTATGCAACAAACCAGGACGAATACGCGTGTCGTTTCACCTCTTTAGAGCCGATTGTGTGCGCCTGATACCAAAAAAAAGTAACAATGTTGATTCATCTTGTATGGATTAAAATACAGAAAATGACATGTATGTTTTATACCACAAATAACTCACCTCTGAGAGAGCTGAGGTTTGGCCTTTTGCTTTGGCTGCTCTGGAGCTTCATTGCTTCTAAGTGGTATGCTCTTAACCTGACAGGACTCAGGAGTGTTATGGGTTTATGGGACAATGTTTTGAAGCATAATATTTATGAAAATATGGGAATATATATATATATATATATATATATATATATATATATATACCAAGTTCCTGTACTGAAGTTGATAGAAGGCTTGGATATATCTTTGGCTTGCTTGTTTCTGATCAGGGAACAATGTCTTCCAGAAGCCATACATAGATCCCATGTTCAAAACCTTGTTTGCATATATCTTCCATGTGTAGCTGCATAGATTTGGACCAGGGAAAAATCAATGAACTGATTGAAGAAAAGATGATAAAGCGAAATTTGATTCATTACCATTCATTTATACGCTTTAAGCCCTGATCTGAGATCCTATTCCAGTAGTCAGTGTTATCCCTGCATTTCTGGAAGAAATCTGCAATCTTGTTGCTAGATTCATCTCCGTTGTTGGGGTCAATATGGAAGCCTGAAACCCCATCAACAATGATCTCTGCAGGGCCGCCTTGGTTGGTTGCAAAGGTCGGTAATCCACAGTTCATTGCCTCGATGACTGTAAGGCCAAATGCTTCATACAGAGCAGGCTGTATGAAAGCTCCCTTTGAATCTGCAACAGTGCGGTAGAGTTCGCTGTTTCTTAATCTATCAGTCTGAGCTGCTATCCATCTAATTTGGCCCTTGAGTTGGTATTTTTCTATCAACGCGTGCATCTTCTTAATTTCTGCTGCTTCTTCTCTGTCTTTGGATTTTGAAGGATCAAAGGAACCTCCAACCACAACCAGATTGACCAAGCTTCTCAGCCTCCTGTTCTTTCCATACCATTCTGTTAATCCACTTGTGTTCTTTACTGTGTCAAGCCTTGCCATGGTGAATATGATTGGTTTCTTTTTGTCTTCCAAATATCCACTGTTTTAAAAGCAAATCAAGTTCTAGCTCAGATCAATGCTGGTTTGCATACACTGAAAATCCAAACTTAATATTCAACTCACTCACATGTGTTCATCGTTATCTGCTTTACTGAAGAGAAGTTCTTCAATGGCAGGGCGAAATGATGTGAATCGCTTCTGTTTCTCCGTGTAAGGGAAATAGACGGTTTGGTCTGCCCCGGGAGAAGCAATGTTGAATTTTGGATCAAACACATTAATGCCGGAAACCACCCTGTAGAGCCCTGGCATGGTAAACGCACAGTGGCTTTCATATTGCCCCGGCCTGTCTTTGCTGTAGATCATGCAAAATTTTCAATAAGATTTACATATCATTCTCGGATAGAATTACTAGGACAAGATTTTATCACAATTTCCGGATAAAAGTTGCAATGTGAATGCATTTTGTTTACCTTCCTGCTATTTCTTGGTATGTGCTTGTTATAATGAAATCTGCAGAATTCATTGCAATCATATCAGCAGTGAATTGGCATGAGAAATGATACTTGGGGTCTAGCTCCTTCCATTTTATGTCAGAATCTTCATATTTTGTCTTCTCTAGGGCATGTGCAATGGTACCCTTTTTCCAAAATTAAAAGTTGGTCAATAAACATAGGTATATAAATATATAATACACTTCAGAGATCAAAGTCATATTCAATGGATGAAACAAGATACCAGAGTTATCCCCAGTTTATTGGCCATGAGTGATGCCACCAAATTCCCATCACTGTAATTGCCAATAATTAGATCTGGTTTCACTTCCATTATCTCCATGATTTTATCAGCAGCATCCTATTGAATTGCGACAAACCGAGAAATCCAGTAAGCATAAATCTTTATGCAGAGGGGTGTTCGAGATGATATATAGATAATCCTAGTACCTGAGTAAACCTCTCAAGATAAGGATAAATATCGAATCGAGAAATCCATTGATCAAGCACTCCATTTTCTGTCCTAAATGGCACTCTAAGGATGTGGGAGTGCTTTGTATTGTTGACTGGTTCGATTTCCTGGTTGCATTTTGTTCCTTTTGCATCTGGGATCAGCCTAGTTACCTATACCCAAAAAAAAAATCAGAAAAAAGATTTACTAAGTTAATTAAGTGAAAAAAGTCTCTCCATTGCCATGAAACTCACCACAAGTATTTGAGGCTTGATATTAAGGCCTTGCTGCTTAATTCTAGAAAGCAATTCCTCCTCAAATGCAACCACTTGATCCAAAACATAAACTACCTGTTTGAATCATAAGAAGAAAACTAACTCAAAACTGCAAGTCTGCAACCATATTCTTAGAGTTAAGGCCTTTTCGGTCGAAAGATATGAATTACCTGCCCACCGGTGTCTGGCAGGCCTAGTACATCTGCTTGCCCGAAGTATCCATGGACCGAGAACAGCACAATGTTGAATATTAATGGAAGCCTACCGAAGAATTTCTCTACATTCAAAGGGTCAGGAGCCTGAAGTACTTCAGATAGTATTCTCATTGAATCCTGGACTCTTTCAGCAGTGTCACCCCACCCCTTCTCAAACCCCAACTCTTTGAGCCTACAAAAGAGTAAATTTCACTTTTCTGAAATCCACCAAAAACAGCTAGAGGGAATGAGGATAAACTAAACTTTTACATTAGCTCAAAGCTTAGGTATGGTGCATCTTTAGGCTGTGCAGAGAGCGCCGCCTCAGCTACTATGAGTGCTGCCTGAAGCTTTGAGATGGTGCTGAGTGTCTCATTGATCATCAGTTTCTGCAATTCATGCAAGATCCTTTCAAAAACAGTTCGATAGATTTATTTATTCTTATTGCTTTTCTTTTTCTGTGTTATGTATCTGATAACATACTTCTCCATGGTGATCCATGGAAAGCAAATACTTCACAAGAGCCTGTGCAGTCTCTGATCTTCCCGTTAGCTTTGTACTGAGGAACTTTGCCACAGAATTGAATCCATTGCCAATGGAAGAAGACAAAGTCAAGTGAGGCATTGAGAGCTCTACAGCTCCAAAATCAATTTCCAGTGCATTTTCATCAGTTGCCCTGCAAACCATAAAATTCTTGAGCTATATATACTACTGGGGTCTGGGGCTAATCTAGACATGTGAATCTCATTTATTTAGAATGCAAAACAAGAATCACATACCAATCCTCATCCACAATCATTTCTTTGAATTTCAAGTACTCTGTAGCTGTAATGCCCTCAACGGATAGATCATTTGCATTAACTTTAACATACTCCCAGAACCCAGGATTTTGCCTGGTGGCAAAGGCAATATGAGGAGGAACAACAGCTGCTTCCTGTAAAGTTCAACACACAAAATCATGTTAACAAGTCGAGCAAATCGAGGCCTATTTATAAGAGTTCTCGAGGTTAGTTTCCCTTGTATTGTATGTTGCATTATTGTCTAGGACTTGCACAAGACATGAAAAAACAACATTGTAACAAGACACATGCAATAATGTATATACCATAGTAGTGCACAAAATGTAGCCAAGCAAGCCTTCCAACACTTGGTTCCTCTCAGCTTGATCATCTATAACTTTCTCCATCTCATCCATCAAGTGGTGAAGCTTCATCATCCTGCTCCCTTTCTCTGTGTACTTTGCAAAGCACCTTTTCATATGGTACCGGCTTTGCCTCAAGGCCTCCGGCATGCTATCTGCTATGGAATCAGACCGTTTCAGAGCAGGACCGGTAGCCATTTTTGAAGTTCTGAAAGCTTAAAGAATGGATATTTACACAACAAAAAAAAAAAAGATGACTTGTTTGGTTGTCTCAGCAATGCATAGGGGGATTTTATAGTGGAACCAATTCAAAACACAAGGACAAAAGAAGCATAAGTTATGGCAAAGAAATGGCAAAAGAAAGGAATATTTACCATTGGAAAGATTCTTAGATGGAAAACAAAGGTAATCTTTGTCTGTGGCATTTGATTGACTAGGTGGTGGGCATGGGCATCATTCTTTCCTTTTTCTGCTTCATGAGAATATGTTTCAGATTAAACAAATGATGTTTTGCTGGGTAAGTCTACTAAGAAAAATGGCAATCTTGATACCTTAAGAACAAGGCGAAGGATTTCTTGCAGCATGGACAAGAGTCTGTAGGTTAGCTTCATCATGTTTTGAAGACCAAACACTTGCCAAGATTTCATCACCAAAAAGGGCTAAATTTGCAACAAGATTACCAGATTGCGTCACTAAAATGTCTCAATTGCAGAAGAAAATGTAATAAGCAAGTTTTTGGAATGTTTTAAATTAGTGGATTGTACTGAAAATATTCATTGAAATGTAATATAATGTATATATTTACCATTATCTTACCTCAGAAGTTTCATTATAATATTTAACCACATAATGTACATTATTCTAACTCATAAAATTTAGAAACGTTTTGGACCGTGATCCACACAGTAGTGGACCGTTTGCTTGTTACAACTCCGATCTCCCTAACCTATCAAACTAATCAAGCCCTTATTGCAACAATATTTTAACTTCTTGATGGATGGGCCTATGCCCTATGGGCTTATAATTTACAATTTTCATCTGTAGGCTCTTTTTTTTTAATTAATATATTGGGCTAGATTTTATGTTGAGCTTATTCTAACAAACTTGAGGGGATATTTTATTCCATTGGTGGAAATGGATGCATGAGATTTTGGATTTGTTGCCCACATGGCCACATAGGTAGAAATCTTGAAGGATGGGGTAATCTGGACTACCTCATAATTTTTCAAAGGCAAAAACTTGTGTGAGACCGTCTCACCATGAGACGGGTCGGGTCAAGATGCAAATGTGACACTTATATGCACAAATGTCATACTTATATGCTCAAATGTAATACTAATCAGGAATAAAATTTTTGTTACTTATTAGGGTAAATGTAATACTTTTAAGGAAAAATACAATACTTTTTACATTTCGATTTAAAAGTATTACATTTTTTCTCAAAAGTATATATTTGCTCTTATAAGTGAGAGGCACTTGTCAACATTACTTATTATGAAAAATGTATTACTTTTTCTCTTATAAGCAACAAAAATTGTATTTTTGATTAGTGTTATATTTGAGCATATAAGTGTGAGATTTGCATATATAAGTATGACATTTGCATGATGCTTTGACCCGACCCGACCCGTCTCACAAATAAGGATCCGTGAAACGGTCTCACACAAGTGTGACCCTTTTTCAAATAATACTGTAATAGGATTTTGCGAAGATTTTTATAAAGTAAGGGCATTATAAACATTTTAAAATGTTTTTTAAAGTTGAAAATAAAAAATGAAATTTTTCAAAGAGTGAACACGAAAAGTGAACAAATCAAAATTGAGCATCAGTGTTAAATTTTTTAGCTAATATGGTAATTTTAAGTGATTATTTTGTAGTACACATATATATTGGGTCCACTTTCAATTTGGGTCGAGTCATAATGAATCCGCACTCTTCATAGTAAGAAGAAAAAAAAATGATATATTGTACGTTCAAAACGGTTAATAGGTGAATGAGAAATTGATTCTTAAAGTAGATCCATTTGTATTGAACAATAAGAGAAGTCGAATGATCTGGTGCTTTGTGATTAAGCTTAATTAAGCTTCGTAATAAGCACTTTGATTAGTGTCTTGAGTGGTAAAGCATTGAAAAATTAAGCTTATGATTAGAGCTAATGCTTGAAAGCACTAACGAATAGTGCTATTCACCATTTAATAAACTATAAGTTATAAATATTATATAATATAGTGAAAACCATCAAATCGTGATAATACGTTAAATGTCAATTAATACTAAAACAGGATGATATGATCTCATGAGACAATAATGTGCATCACTTTACGACACGTAACACGTTGTTCGTTTTCACATATATTTGATAATACAGCCAACTAACTCGCCTCCTTCAATTGCTCAAAAATATGTATATGAAAATTTAATATACTTCATATACTTTTTTTTGTCTCCTCGAAAATTGTACATGATGCATTGCATGAGCTAAAACTGCACATGCACAAACAGAAAACCATTAAATGAACCCATAACAATCATAAATCAGCATACTTTTTTTTTTTTTTATTCATTTGGTATGTAACACCAAATATATATATAGAGGTGAGAAATGAAAATAATTTTCATTCATTTAAAAAAAAAAAGGCAAATATATGGAAATCTAGGCATAGAAAACAAATATGGTTGCATTTCTATAAATAAATAAATAGAAATTTTAACTAATAAACTATGTGTATTTATCTCAAAATGATGCGTATGTATGTATTTAATTTTTTAAAAATCTTTCTAGGCATATTTAGGCTAGAACAATGTTAGTTTAGAATATGCGTATTTATTATAAAATGACGTGGGTTAAAAACTATGTGTATTTATTTTAAAACAATACAATTTTAGCCTTCCCACACTCTGATCTTCAAGAGTATTTATACCAAAAACAGTTTGAATTCCTTCCATAGTTCCAAATTTATGCAAAAAAATAGCATATTTAATTTATAAAATGACATTGTATCTTTTTTCTTTTTTTTCTTTTTTCTTTTTAAATCAAACATGGAGGGGGACCCTGAGGAATAGCCCACTAGGTGCTACTAACCCTTACCCTGCAAGTATTTGTGGCTCGCATCTTATCGGGTTAAAGACAATATCACGTGTTATGTCAGGAAGAGAAATTAGGATGAAAATTTTAAAAAAGTTGTGTAGTATGTTTACTATTTTTATTTGAATGATTTTATTTAATTAATTATATTTCATATTTCATATTTTGTCTTGAATATTTTATATCGCATTTCAAAATGCTTTAATTTTTTGTAACTAGTCAACACTATTTACATTAAGAAGTAATTTTAGTAGGGATGCTAGTTGCTGCTACTAATAACAACAACAACAACATACAAATTACAATAACAACAATAAAGAAAGACAGGGATCGAATCTCATCACCAGCAATAGTATAGGAGCAATCACTTAAAGTGAGGGGCTCCTTGTACGTGAGCAGTAAGCAAAGGTCTAGCCTCAGTGTTCAACTGAATTAGCATGATTTACATCCTTCCAGATGCTCTGTCGGACCCGAGTGTAAGGGTCCTTGGGGTTGAGGATTCAACATTTGGGGAAGAAAACAACAATAATAATAGTTTTCAACTGTTAATGTTTTTTTTTTTTTTTTTCAAATTTTCAATTTTGCATTTAGATTTAACAACTCTTAGATAATCATTTTCTTAACCGAAAATTAAAATGAATATAGAATTAATAGTTAAATGATCAATTATGATTGATTTTTAAATTGAAGATTAAAATTAAAACAATATTAATAGTGGAGCGATGATTTTTAAAACTAACTTATATAGAAGCATTGCAACAATAATATGACCAAAAACCTCAATTGTGGTCATGGCCTACCACTTTACCAATTACCACACATGCATATATAGCAACTAGCATCACGTACAAGTAGAAAGCCCTACACACACGGAAACAACATTACAAAAATGTTTGGCTTCATATAGTATACTGAACTATCAACTCCACTTTTTTTTTTTTTGAGGTTTTGATTTTTCATATATTCGTGTTGTGTGAATTGTTTACGATTACGATGTAACATGTCACAATTGCAAGTTGTTTTGGAGTTTTTTTCGTGAAAGACATCAACTATGAATAGGGTACCAATCACAATTGTGAAGAAAATAAAAGGCTAATTTAATTGTCTTTTTGTAGTTGAGAATTGAAAAAGTTGAAAAAGATTAGGAAACAGTGTTTTTTTAATTTCCAAACCATTAGGAGGGGAAGAGTCCAGTAGATTACTCCACTAATGAAATCTTTACATGGGATTAGTTATACTACTCACCTATTTCTATATATATTGAATTGATGAATAATTAAAGTGAATTCTCAAATGGATAGACATAAATATTCAAATTAAAGTACTTTTAAGAAACATATTCAATGATATTTCCCCATGGATGTGATGCTTTTTAATGGGCAATGCTCATCATGAAATTAGGTTAGTTGTTGATGGTATTTTACGCAACCGATACAAGATTAAATAATAAGACACTATGCTAACGCTGTCCTTTTCGGTATGCTATGTTAACAATGTACTTTTCGATATGTAATAAAATAATATTAAGTGTTTGGAGCTAAAAGGTTAAATCCAAGATACAAATAGAGGTCTAATAGTAATTAAGGTTATTACAACAAGACGATTAAAATACTTAAATAAAGTGACATTGTCGTTAAGTGAAGACTTAATTAGGAGAAAATGCTTGAATGCCTAGTGAATTCGATCACCTATGAAAGCCTAAAGTTGTCTCTTATTTATAGTGTCTAAGGCCCTAGGCTTCTCGCAAAATGAATGAACCTCGCTTACCTAACTTTCTGTGTTGTTTGAACCGTACCACATCTTGTCATGCGCCCTCACTCCTCCCTTTCGACCACTTGTCCTGCTCGGCCACAACTAGGCCAAAGGCAATAGGTTTGGAGATGCCACACTGGCCATGGTAGTGGATAGACGGCACCGCACCCGGCCCCTTTTCCCCCTATTTTCTGAGTCATTACCCATTTACCCCCTTGATTCTAGTAAGTCATACATGCCTTACCGCGAAATATTTATATTCCAAAACCTTTAAACTTCAACCAGGTCTCGCTTCATACCTCATTTCCTAAATATTGTATTTTAGCCCTCTTAATTATACTCCTTAGCTCAATTCGCACTTCTAACTTTCTTCTCTTCATATCTAGACCCTAAATACCTTGCATATGAGCCCAATTATCCTACAAAATGAGAAAGAGTGATGAGTAATTATTATTCTTTGAATAATTTCCTTATAATCATTGCTTTAATATTAAATACAAACTTTTAAATTATGTTAGTAATCTATCTTGCTGGTTCAAAAATATATTTATGAGGAAATACCCTTTAATTTTTCTTTTTAGATGTTCTTGTGTGAATGTGTAATATTTTTTTTTATAAGAAATCGAATACATTTTTAGAATCTCATAAAAAAAGTATTACATTTTCATTAGAAAGTGCTATGTTTTTCACATGCCAACGTCTCACACAAGTCTTTGCATTTTCTTCAAGTAATTTTTAAGATATAGAGAACACACTAGTGTGTAGATAGATATTCGAAAAATTACAAGTTTTTTTTTTTTATCAAGAAAGATTGTGACACCTTGAATATAGCAAATTAACTGTAAATATATATAGGCATTTTTCTTGGCCAAGTCACATTCAAATAACACTTAGAGAAGGAAGAGGAACATCCCTGCTACTATAGAGAAGCTAAGAAGAGGAACATCCCTCCATTAACAAGATGATCCACTCCTCGATTTTGTACCATAGCACCCATCAATATTCAATTTAAGTGATTAATTTCCTCGTTGAATTGTAGGCGTCTTTATTAAGTGAAACAGTTGATCTGGAGATTTAAGAAACTTCAACAAAATACTGACACCATATATCCCAAAGCAAACCACCACATCCGGCTTTGCAACCACACTTTTATAGCACTCATTAATACTCAGGGTGCGTTTGAAAATGATGCCCTTATTTAATAAAGGTATGAGTTTTCTCATTAATGAGGTATTTCAAACTCATAGTAGCATTCTCAAAACCTATCAATCAAATACTAGCAATCACTTTTATACTCGTTCCTTATGTCTTAACTCACCAATCAAACACCCTCTCAATTTAACACAATCCACATACCTATAATATTGGCACCCGTAAGAATTGAATTACAATTTTGATGAAATCTAAACTCTAAACCTAAAATATACATTTAAAAAAAAGAAAATGAAATACGTAATTGGCACCTACATTCAAGGGGTAATAGACTAATAGTCACCAATAACATGCACCATGTAGAATTATTGTAGGGTCCACAGAAATGAAAAAGTGAACGAAAGTGGGTAGCGTTACGTGTCACATAGATTGCCTATGGTCTATTGAAGGTGGAGGCCCAACGCATGGATACCCAATTAGTATATCATGACCAAGTTTCATATTGCATGGTAGACTTTAATCTAAAAATTCTATATATGTCTGTAATTAATATATTATATAACTTTAGTTAATAAATTATGTGTATGTAAATAAATTGAAGACATATAATATGTTTGCTTATTATATTATTGGCTTTTTTCCTTGTTTTTGTTTTCTTTCACTATAAAATTAAATGTATTTTGTTGAAGGTATAAGTTATGCGTTAATTCAAAAAAAATATTTATTTGTGCATTTCTCAATGTGAAAAATAAAGTAAATGCAATATTAGTTTCTAGTTGTAATCCTAATATAAATTTAGTTTATTCATTATTTCACTGAAAAAAGACTAAAGACTAATTGATTATGCCATGGGCATGGTTGCAGTAGGAGCTAGGTGCTAGTCGGGTAGTAGATTAGCGCCTAGCCTATGCGACCTATATATATATATATATAATAAAAAATTAACAAGGTCGACTTGTCCGAGTTAACTCGGCCAAATTCGACCGAGTCGGCCGCCAATAGGCCGAGTTAGGCGCTAGGCGGCCACCTTGGGAGCAATTCGCCTCGGCCTAGGGGTGCCTAGCGCCTAGGCGGCCGATTTTTGCAACAGTGGCCATGGGACCTCGGAATTCATTTTGATTGATAGATCTTGGCTTAATAGGGAGTTCATTTTTATTGCTGAGAAGATAGGAAGTATGGTGATCCAAATGTAAGGAGTACCTTGATGGGTGGGACTTGTGTTGTCATGCCATAGGTAGTTACACCTCTTTAGCTTAGCATTTTATTCCTTCCTTTTAGGTCACCATGTTTCCTTCATTCTTAGCAATAAAAATGGAAACCACCTCCCAGGCTAAGATCTATCCAATAAAATGGACACAGGGTCCTATAGCGCCATCACTAATAAATATTTTAGTTCATGGTACCTATGGTGAATCATTTAATTGAGTGCAAACACTTTATGTAAAAACAATGGACCGTTTGTTTGTGCCTTATCTTTAGAGAATAGAATTGCGCATTGCCCAAAAAAATCTATCTTGCATGGTAGGGGTTGGTCTCCTGCGATTGGTAAATAATCAGCCTATCAGCCAATTTTGGCTTATTTGATCACTATTAGTTGTTTGGTTAATAAGCTTTTTGTAACTCTAAAATGCTAAAATTCAAAAGGCTACTCAAAGCAGCCTTTTCAATTAGCATTTTGAGAAAAGAAATTATGGCTATGTTTGGCAAACCTAGCTGAAAAGGTAGCTGAAAGCTGAAAAGTAGTTGAAAACTGAAAAGCTATAAGCTCGAAGCTGAAATCTGAAAAGCTGTTATGCTTAAAAGTGTTTGGTAAAATTAGCTTTTTGATAAGTTGATAAATGTAAAAAGACTAAAAAGGACATCTTCATACAATTTAAATAATTTTAAATTTAAATAGGTTTGTTTATATATTAATATAAAATAATGAAATCAATATATTTAAATAAAATATAAAGTAAGAACATATATTTGAAAATATATCAAGTAAAAAAAAATATTTATAATTTTTAAGATTAGTTCATACAAAAATTAATGTTCAAACATAAATATCAAACTGAAATTACAACCAAACATAATGAAAATAAAATGTCAAAAGGGTTTTAATTGAGAGGGGTAAATGATGTCATTTATTTAAAATAATAAGGATAAAGATGGAAAAAAGTTAAAAAGCTACTAGCTTATTTTGAAAAGCTACCCCAAGTAGTGTTTCAAAATAAGCTCTTATTTTAAGCTACTAGCTTATTTTGAGAACATTACCAAACAAAGCTTATAGCTTATTAGTAGCTTAAAATAAGCTATAAGCTCCTAAATAAGCTCTGCCAAACAGAATCTATATCAAACAGCTATCAGCTAACAGATAATTTATCAAACAACTTTCTACAATCAGCTAATATTATCAACAAATCATACCTTCTAGCCCAAACAGCCAACCCAATCAGCCAACATCCATTTACCAAACAGGGCCTATAGTTACCATCTAAGGATTACAAATGTTATTTCTTCTTTTATTTTTAAGTGGCAGAAAAATTCATCGTCATTATTCAAATGTGTGGACCAAGTAATTAAATCTTATTGCTAGCTATGCGATTTTCCTTTCTTCAACAAAAGTTAAACAATTTCTATATGTATATATTACAATATCTAAAAATTTAATGGGAAATTAAAATACAATATCCAAATAAAATTTGATAGACATGACCTCAAAATTAATATTTTATTTTTTGACTTTATTTTAGGGTAAATTAGTGAGAAGAGCATAGAAGTGGTGGTATTATTGTCCACAGCCACCTAAAAGCTAAAAGTGCCGCCACTTTGCATTCCCCTGGGTCCCATATCTCACTTGCTACTCTGAATTTAGACTAGGATTTCTGTAGCCACTAGTTGCTTGAAACCTGTCAATCCGACCACTCGCGGCAGTTCTATTTTGATAACGTTATCTTCCACTGATTCAGTTGCATGCCGAGTCAATATTTGGCGAGTTTCCCGTGGATATACCCGGAACCTACCATTTCCTTTCCGGGTTGCTTTTTTTTTTTTTTTTTTTTTTTTTTTTTTTTTTTTTTTTTTAATTTAAAATTTTTTATATATAATTATTATTATATTATATTATATTTTTAAATTTTAAGGTTGTACATCGAAATCTAACAAATTTAAAAAATCTAATCAAACTCATTCGAAGATTATGATGTATAATATTTTTTGTAAGATGATTATTTCTCTTTATAAAGTTATTAATCCTCACTTTTTTAAGGTTGTGTATATAATTTTTGTGATGCGTTTCATTTAAATTACATCTGCCTTGTCGAAAGAGAGTAATCGAGAGAAGTTTTGAGTGCAACTAAGGATAAGAATAGTCAAATGACTTGACTACTTCAGGCTACTAGTTAATTTATCATAAGAAAAATTTAAACTCAGCTAAAGTGACAATGCAATTATAAGGTTAGACAATGCAAGAATCTATGTAAGAAACAAAAACATTAGAAATAATACATATTGATCATATATTGCACTAATATATAAATATGAAGCCAAGCATATAAATATCATCTTGATTATTTAGAAAGATAAATTTATTCTCTGACCATTAAATTGGCATTTAACTTTGAATTAAAGATAAGTAGATACATGTTTATAAATTTTAGAAAACTAACAATTCTTCATTACTAATGAAGGGATTAATATATACGAGAATTTAGTTGAGGGAATTCAATATGTAAATTGTGAACAATTAGTATATAAATTGTACTAAAAAAAAAGCATATATATAAACTATGCATTTTGAACATAAGAAACTTGAAAGTAGAGATTCAAATTTATTAAATGTGTTTTAAATTTATTCTTATTAATGTAAATATAACAATTTATTAAAATTGAAAACTTAAAATGTTAAAATTTTTAACTGACTCCAACTCTGATTAATAAGTCTAATGGCTTGAAAATTTTAAATTAAGACAAAAAAGTTTAATTTCGTAAACAAAAAAAAAAAAAAGTCATCAATTATTCGAAATTGATAAGCCTAATGTCCCATTTATTTTCTACCTTGTTTGTCTCTCCTATATTCTGAAAACATTAATGCTACCCATTTATTTATCATACACCCTATTTCAGAGTCGCTCTCTTACCTTCCCACCGTATTTAGTTTTGATTTTGCTTACAAGTTACAACTTTTCAGACATATATAATCCTACCAATTTTAGTTACTGGTCGCCGTGCCGGATGACAGATTAAATAGATACCAACCAAATCCCAATTGTTATAACATGGACCTGAATTCATATTGCACTATGAATCTTAACACAAAAAATCTGTATTGTCAATTAACACATTTTGAACCTATCGACCTACTGCTACCGCTAACAATTTCTATACATGTAAACAAATAACTTGATAATTACTAACACATAATATGATAGCTACGCGTGCAGAAACTGTCAACTACAGATACAAAATATATCAATTACAGATAGAATCTAATGTTATTTTTGAATCAGGTCTACAATGTAAGGTTGACCTGGGCATAATTTGTCATTGGAGTATAGCTAAAACTTTAAAATTGTTTTGATTTATAAGTTTACCAAATATTACTAGTTAAAATAAATATTATGAATTTATGTATGTTGTTTTCATGACAATAAGTTGAAGTGAGTCTTCAATCTATAAGCACTTTCAATTTATATGTCATTGCTATTTTCTTTAAAAAAATGGAAAATAAAAATAAAAAAGAGAGTAGTGGTTCTACCACAATTGCATTTTTTATTTTTCATTTGCAACAATACATCACAAAAAACAAGCATGTTAGAATTGTCAAAAAAAAAAAAAAAAAAAACAAGCATGTTAGATTATTGACAGATATAAAATACATGTTATGAAATAGTTTGCTCACATAAAGAAATGTTAATATAAAAACCTGATATAAATATAAATATTATAATTTACAAATCAATGTATGTTATTTGAGCATCCATTTTGCTTAAATGCTCTTCAAGAAAAATATATTAGTCATTTCATAGAGTTTTCTCAAATTTTCTCAAATTCCCTCAACTAAATCTTCATATATACCGATTAGGGTGGTTAACGAATCGAACATAAACGAACGGATGTTGTTTGTGTTCGTTTGTTATGATTTTTCGAGTGTTCGTGTATTAAAGTTTTTGAAAATCATGTTCGTGTTTGTTTGTTAAGCGTTCATTAGTGTTTGTTAACATTATTAAACGAGTTTATTCGTTAACATTATTAAACGAGTTTATTCGTGAACATTATTAAACGAACATCAAACGAGCTTGTTCACGAATTTTTAGCAAACGAACCTACAACTGTTTAGGCTTTGTTCATTTATGAACCGAGCTATAAAATTTGTAAACATGTATCTATTTATCTTTAGCTTCAAAGTTAAATGTCAATTTATTGGGGTAGCTCAAGTGGAAAGTTAGCTCTGTTTGTGGGGAAGAATCCGGGGAAAATCCGGGTTCAGCTCCCGTGCCTCCGGGAGCGAATGAGAAAGTAAATTTATCAAAAAAAAAAATAATTTGAGAATTTGAAGTGTAATGTTAATTTTTAGCTACACTCCAATGACAAAAAATGTGTGTATCAAACTCAATAATTAATTAATAAAATATGACTAAAGTGTCCCTCAATAATTTAAAAATTTAAAATGTATTATTAATATTAACATAATTTGCTAGTGGTAGACTAAAATTGTCACTTTACACATAATTAAATGAAAAATTTTATGTACGATAATAATTCATGAATCAAATCTACAATATATGTATAATCACTGTTGCAAAAATCCCCGCCTAGACCGCCTAGGCGCTAGGCGCTCCTAGACCGTGCCGAATTGATCCCTAGGCGTTCGCCTAGGTGGCCGGCCGCCTAGGCGGCCGGCCGCGCCTAACTTGGCCGACTAGGTCGAGTTGGCGGCCGCCTAGGCCGAATTTGGCCGAGTTAACTCGCCCAACTCGACAGAGTTAGCCGAGTTAACTCGAGCTGTCGAGTTAGCCGAGTTAACTCGAGCGAGTCGGCATTGTTAATTTTATTATTATATTTATACGTATTTAAATTTATTTATTTATATAAGTAAGAGAATGAAGAGATACATATATGTAATATATAATATAATATATGACATACACTCACACACATGAATTAATTTTTTGTTTTTATAGGTCGCCGTCTAGAACCGCCTAGGCGCTAGGCGCCGCCTAGACCGCTTAGGCGCTAGGCGCTAGTCTACCGTCCGATTAGCGCCTAGGGCCTACTGCAACCATGTGTATAATTAATGGATCCGAATTGGCATTTTTCCATTTTTTAAAAAAGGGGGAAAAAAATGCTCGGATCCGATTTACTAAGTACGGAGTATACAATTCGGGTCAGGAGAAGTCGCATGGACCAGAACCACTGTTTCACTGTTTGTGGTAGTGGACAGGTCTGGTGGTTGTAAGTGTTAAAAAAAATTAATAAAAAAAAAAAAAAGTGAGCAGAACAACGCCAATCACTCAATTCTATCCACCCAAATGGGACAAGAAAATTAAAAATGTGAATGGCACAGGAAGAGCCAGCAAAAGGTTCAAAAGCTCAAATACAAGCTCTTGTAGATAGAAATACTAGAATTCTCCAAGAAGGTTGTGGTAATCCAAAGGATTTGAGATTGCCCATTGTTGCTTTCTTCCAACTCATGCCCATACCTTAAAGCCCTTCTGTGCCCATTGCAAGTCTATTGCTTTCTGGAGCAAAGAAGCAGGTAAAGCAGCTTCATTTCTGCTGCTTATTTCTTTATTTATTGTTTTTGCTTCATAGTGCAATGATAGATATGAAAGGTTGGTCCATTCAAGATAGCTCGTACGTGTAAGGAAGTCAAGAAGTGTGATTATTATAATCCATTTAACTAAATATAGAAATCCCTAATAACCATAAATAAAAAAAAAAGTGTGATGTACTGATGTTGGGGCATAATCTTGCAGATTATTTTATTGGTTTTCTTTTTTGCTCAATATTAAAGATCCTTTATTTGTGCAGCACTGTTGGGAAGTGCTGTTGTTGATTTTAGACTTTTTGATCTCCTACTGATTTTTTTTGTTAAAAAGGACATATGATGCTATAATTGAGTAAGCACAGCAGGTTACTTAGTTTGATTTGTGGTTCATTTCATTGTGCAGAAGGAGATAAAGAGGGGAGCTTGCTGTTTATAATTCATAATTCATGAACCCTTTGCTATTTTGTGGCAGTTAAAGCAAAGTCGGTTTGATTTGGTTTTGGGGGTTTAATAATCTCTTTTGCAAAAAAGCCAAAGTGGGCATTTGTTTGAAAGTGGATAGGCTTTAGTGGGCATATTCCATTTTTACTATAAACCACACCAGGATAATCAAGGGGACAGAAATACAAAATCTTGGAAGTAGCTATATAGAAACTATTTCACCTCAAGAATGTCTAGTGCCTTGCTGTGGGTTGTTTCTCCCTCGTCTGAGCTATCGAATGGCACTGGAATCTTTTATTCGGTGAGGGAGGGAATCCGGATTGTGGATTCGTCGAGGTTCCTTGGCAGGAATAGGAGTTTGGTGTGCAAAGGCAGGGCTAAGAAGGGTAAGAAACAAAGGTGCACTTTGGCATCTTTCAATGCAGACTCGAGGTATCTTTGTTCGGGAGGGTCGAGCTTGAAGAATGGAGGGAAATCCTCTGTGCTTTCAAATGCGGTGGTTAGCCCAGCCGGGGAAATGGCGATGTCATCTGAGCAAAAGGTGTACGATGTAGTGTTGAAGCAGGCTGCTTTGGTGAATAGGAGGTTGAGATCCATAGATAATTTGGAGGTGAAGCCGGATATAGTCCTTCCGGGCGATTTGGGCGTGTTGAGTGAAGCTTATGATCGATGCGGTGAAGTATGTGCAGAGTATGCTAAGACGTTTTATTTGGGTTAGCCTCTTTTATCTACTCCTTTAGCTAGCAAAACATTATATGTTTTATAATTCACGAGGACCTTTGATCTTTATTTTAATCTTATGTTTTCCAGGAACCATGCTAATGACACCTGAGAGAAGAAGAGCTATCTGGGCGATATATGGTGAGAATCTGAGGCATGTAATGTAAAATACAAAAAGAGATCGGAATTCAATAAGAAGAGATCAGAAATAGGTACAGTTTAAGCTTAGATGGTCCACAGGGTAGCATTTAAGGATAAAAATAAAATAGAAAGGAGGTTTAATTTATGTCTTCCGTTAATCGAATATTTTCAAAGTAGTTTGATAAAAATTGCTAGTTTATTAGATTTGTGCCAAACAAAAGATCATACTTTTAACTCTTTGCTTCATTAACTGCCGCAAGGAATCTTTGACACGGACTTTTGACTTTGGTGTCACATGTAGTGTAAACAAAGAACAAAGTAATGTGTGCCATGTTACGTTGTTCTAATATGTTTGTACTTTTTGATTCCAAAGTGGAAAACTAATGACTCTAAATCTTAAGTCTCCTAACCTAGTGGGGTTGAGTCAATTGTAAAGATGGTACTTTGCAGGTTTTTGTATTTATAAGAAATAGCTTAATAGCTTCTGCTCAACTTAGTGTTATCACTAACGGTTCGAAAAAACTAACTTGATTGTAAATGGCTACCGAAATACAAGCTGTGAAATTAGAGACTTGTTTCCTCGTTCTTGATTTTCTTTGTTTAAACAGTGTGGTGTAGGAGAACTGATGAGCTCGTTGACGGGCCTAATGCATCGCATATAACTCCAACCGCCCTGGACAGATGGGAGGCTCGGCTGGAAGACGTATTCAGAGGGCGCCCGTTTGATATGCTCGACGCTGCACTATCAGATACAGTATCCAGGTTTCCAGTTGATATTCAGGTCCGGAACTTAGAATCTTGAATATGCTCAAAATTTTGATTCTGTTTTTTCCCCCCCGACTGTGATTGATTCATATATTCGGGTTCCATTTTAGCGTGAGCTTTGAACTGTGGCAGTATGAAAATTTGCATATGGAGCTTCGTTTCTTAAAGTTTAGTCGTTTGTGGGAATGAATTTTAAAACCCAACATGTTCGTTTATATGCTTCTTTTGCTTTTAGCCTCCATCTCAGCTTAAGGGCATGTGCAAACAGCTGTTTTTCTGTCTAATATTTAATAATTCAAGTTTCTCTTTAAAAGCTGCAGATTATAAGTCGAATTAACTATCAGTATCTCGATTCAAATTGATCCTTTGTCGATTATTATAACTGATCTGCTTACTGTCGCTGAACTAGTAACATGAACCTCTAATTCTTGAACGTTTTTTTATTGCAGCCCTTTAGGGATATGATTGAAGGAATGCGAATGGACCTCTGGAAGTCGAGATACGATAACTTTGATGAGCTATATCTGTACTGTTATTACGTTGCTGGTACAGTTGGTTTGATGAGTGTCCCGGTTATGGGCATTGCGCCCGAATCAAAGGCAACTACAGAGAGTGTCTATAATGCCGCTTTGGCTTTAGGCATCGCAAATCAACTAACCAACATTCTCAGAGACGTAGGCGAGGAGTAAGTATGAAAGCTTTATTCCACAATTTTACGAGGCAGATTTCTGGTTTGCAATGAATGGAACTGGTATCATAACAGATGATAAAAACTAAAAGAATTTCCTAGTTTCTTACACTCGGGCTTTTTTGTTCAGTGCCAGACGGGGGAGGGTCTATTTACCTCAAGATGAATTAGCTCAAGCGGGACTTTCTGATGAGGATATATACGCTGGAAAAGTTACTGATAAGTGGAGGAACTTCATGAAGAAGCAAATCAAGAGAGCAAGGAAGTTCTTCGACGAGGCTGAGAGAGGCGTGACTGAACTTAGCTCCGCTAGTCGATGGCCAGTAAGTAATTATAACTCAAAATAAAATCGCTCGTGATTAGTATCAAGTGCTCGCTTACCACTACGCCACTATAACTCGTAGCGAAAACACAACTTTATTTCTTTATACTGCTGCCACATTTTCGAGAGGCAGGGTGCTGGACTTAGCCCTTCAGGCCTCTTCTGCCCAACCCAACAATCCCCTAGCCACCTGGTGCTGGCCGCTGGGCTTGGCCCTTCACTGGCCTTTGCCCTAGACTTGTGTAGCTATATAACTCGAACACACTTACATTTAAGTTCCCGAATAGAAGTTGAAATGAATGAAACGCATCCTTTAATTACTATATCGACCTCTCGTGTTTCAGGTGTGGGCGTCGCTGCTGTTGTACCGCAAGATACTGGACGAGATCGAAGCCAACGACTACAACAACTTCACAAGGAGAGCCTATGTAAGCAAGCCAAAGAAACTGCTTGCATTGCCTATTGCATATGCAAAAGCTGTGATTCGACCATCAACAACTGCTTCCCCTCTGGCAAAAGCTTGAACACAACTCATTATACTGTGTAATACTGTACTGAAGAAGCTGAAAGCATTCTGTACATTACAACTTTGTAATATTGCAATGTAAAATCAACAGTAGATAGTGAATTCAGTTCCTCACTTCCAAGTATGCCTCTTCTAGTTTCATGCTCTCTAACAGAGAATTCTTGTCTTCAATGAATTTTCTCATAGCCAATTTTCACGCACGTGAATGATTATTTATATATTATCCGTTCAGCAATTATGTTGGATGGTACATGACATTTTTAGGTTTATATTAAAGATTTTGTACGCCCAGCTTCGTCTGACCAATTATATATTATCCGTTCAGCAATTATGTCGAATGGTACATGACATTTTTAGGTTTATATTAAAGATTTTGTATGCCCATCTTCGTTTGACCAATTATATATTATCTGTTCAGCAATTATGTCAGATGGTACATGACATTTTTAGGTTTATATTAAATATTTTGTATGCCCAATTTCGTATGACCAATTATATATTAAACTATTACTCCGTATAATTTTGCTACGTTTAGTCCTATCACTTTATTGGCAATGATGTATTTGGTCATATGTTACCATTTTCATCAAATTACCATTATTTTTAAAAAATAAATATACAATAATTTTATAATGTTAATCTTCTATTCTGCTTTAAAACGCTATAAAACATATAATAAACAACATAACAAAGTAATAAAATTGATATTTTTTTTTCGTTTAAAACTTTTATCAAATTATTGTTCATTATTTACAAATTTTTCTTTAGTAAAAAGAAGAGGCTAACGTTTTGAAAATATCATGTTGTCCTAGAAATTAAAATTAATTTGACAAAATTATAATTATAGTTTATAATAAAATATAAAATTTGACAATATTAATAAAAGCATATGATTAGACGTTATGAAATTAAAGCTACAATAAATGAGTTGAAGTACTAATCTAGTGTGTGAGCCCATATCCGACGGTAAGTGAATACCCGCGATGGGCCCCAGTCAACCACCGAATAAACCAAAATCGCGTGCCAACCCCCAGACAATTCTCAACATGCATAAGAGATAAAATGCCCCCCTCTATGAAAATACTATAAAGAGATCCTGAAATTGGAACAGAATATGCAATTCAAATAAAAAGAAAAGGGAAAAAACACACACCAACATTAATTCGAATATTGTGTTAGTTGTTTGAGAATGGTAGTTAAGGTGTTCGGTTCTGCAGCCGCGGCATGTCCGCAGAGGGTGATGGCATGTCTCTTTGAGCTCGGTGTGGATTTTGAGCTTATCCATATTGACTTCAAGTCCTTGGAGCACAAAACTCCTGAGTTTTTGCGCCGCCAGGTACAATTTCTCATTTACATACATTTATTTATGTCGTTCATCGAGATAGAGTGTATATTTTAATATTTTAAATCATGAAGAATGATGATATATTTTTTGAATGTGATCCCCTTGCAGCCCTTCGGACAAGTTCCGGCTATTGAGGACGGAGACTTCAAACTTTTCGGTAATATTGGATTATTTTAAAATAAGGATAAAATAGGCTATAGAACTTATTAAGTTGGTGTAGTTAAGTCATTGAGTTAAAAACATACGTATGCAATTCTAATATTAATGAAATGAAATGTGTTGATTGCACGACTTCTCATTTATCTCTAGAGTGATTTTAAGGGTGGGGTTATGTGGGGCTTAGGATTAGGGCATTCAAAGTTGACCGAAGCTCGCAAGCTAGCCAGCACTGGCCTTGTGGTGGAGCGAGTTAGGGCCACAAAAAAAAATGACCCGCGGAAGAGCGGGCCTAACGAGGCTGGCCTGTTACCAAGCCCTATATATATATATACACACACACATTAAAGTGAAGATGTTCTTGCTTTGATCATTGCAAAAGTGAAGAATATATAATGAAGATAAAGTCAAGTGCAACACATATTTTGAGAAAGGAATATTAAATTTGTCTTTCATGCCTTTGCTTTTATTATTTATTTATTTATTTTTGATGATGCTGATTTCTTGGACAAAGTTTTTATTTTTTTATTTTTGAAAAAAAAAATAAAAAAGACTCAGTCTGTGATCCGACCCGTGGGGCCTACCAATCTGCGTGAGATCACACAGTTCTTAGCCTGCCCGCAAAAGCCCGACAAACATTAGGCCCACGGTGGGACGGGCCTAATATGTCGAGTCGACCCGCTTTGACAGCCCTTATACTCAGGATTTCTTGATGACCCGCTAATTTCCATTATATCATAATTGCATTTTTGTTGTGATACATAGAATCCAGGGCGATCATAAGGTACTACGCAACAAAATATGCAGAAAAAGGCAAGAACCTAATGGGAAGGACGTTGGAAGAGAGAGCCGTGGTGGATCAATGGCTAGAAGTGGAATCCAACAACTACAACGACCTAGTCCTGAACATAGTTCTTCAGGTATTTGTGTTCCCCAGCATGGGACAGCCCAGCGACATGAGTGTGGTCAAGAAATGCGCAGAAAAGCTGGGAAAAGTGTTGGACGTTTATGAAGAAAGGCTTTCCAAGAGCAAATACCTTGCCGGGGATTTCTTCTCCTTGGCTGATCTTAGCCACCTCCCCAGCCTCAGATTCTTGACCAATGAATGTGGTTTTGGGCATTTGGTGAGTGAGAGGAAGTGTTTGAATGCTTGGTATTCTGACATCTCTAGCAGGCCTGCTTGGAACAAAGTGTTGGACCTCATGAACCACAAAAATTGATCTGATCGAGTTTAAGAAAAGAAATGATTACGTGGACTCCCAAATTCTACTCTTACTTTCAATTCAAATTCTTGATGTAGATATTTTCTTAGAACGATGAAAATAACCTATCACTGTATGCCACGTTATGGAATAAAAGTGAGGGAATAGAATTTGGTAATACATGTAATAGAACTCTTTATTATGTTTCTCTTTATTATATGTCCCTTTCTCGTGTTTTATTATTTTTATATTTGATCTACGTTATCCCTTCTTAATAAACTTATCCTCTGCATCCTAATGAAAGTTATAGGGTTACATTTTATTTTTGGGGCTGTTTTGTGGTTAATGCTACTAATTGGTGGACTAAAGAAAAATAAAAAATACGAAAAATGTACAAATAAGTCATCAAACTATTGGAGAAATAACAATTAAGTCACATAACAATAGCGTGTTTTTTACTTTTTTGTGGGTGTTACATTTAAATATTAATAGCATCCCTCCTTACCATTTATAAATCATCCAAAAAACATAAGTTTTCATTCTTCTCATCCTTTCCTTTTCTGTACTTTTATATCTGGGCAGTGTTTAGTGCGTTCTAATTAACTGTAGTTAACAAATGCACGGTATTACATAATAGTTGTGTAATCTTAGAAAATAACACCGTTTTTTATGCCTTGCACCTAAGTATTGGTAAAATTGTTCTAAAAGTAGTGGGCCTTTTTTGGGCCATGGTTTTATCTTTGTTACATGATGGATTTTTACAAGGTGGAGTGCTGAAGATAATATATGGATTATGTATATCTGCCCTCAAAAGGATTGTAAGAGCTGGAGTTTTCAGAACTCAAATTCCAAACGCAATATAGTAATACATATATTAAAAAAGAAATATACTAAATGGTTGTTAATAAAATTAAAAAGAAGAAATACAGCATACGTGGCCAAATTTGAACCGTGCAGATCGAGTCATGTATTAGTTAGGAGGACGGCGAACCGAGCTGAGGTAGTCTTCGAGTTCCCGGAGTTGCTCTGCCGACAGCGGCGTTTCATTTTGCTTGATCGATCTGTGAACGTCGTACGTTGTCGAACCCAGGAACAGGATCCTATGATATGATCATCATGTTTGCATCCAAATATGGGACCAATTTAACGATTGTCAAATATTCAGTCATCGACGAAGGAGAAGACTAAGAACAGGATTGCAAGATATATCGAAGAAGTAAATACATACCCAGAAGCTAAAAGCAGAACTTGTCTTGGAAATATTCGCTTCCCGAAGATCTTCATCTCCCTTTTTTCTACAAATGTTTCAGTTCCGCGTCTTCCCGACCTGGTATTTAAGAGTATCATGAAAATATTTGTTAGGTTGAATGGAAAATAATTACTCACCGAGTAAAACATCCATTTTTTCTTTAACTTTAATTGAAGAAAGAGAATTAGATAAATAAAAATCTGTGTTTCACCCAAAAATATATTTATTCTCCTTAATCCTTATAAGTTAAAATTAAGGGTGAAAATAAGCTAGACAAGTCAATCCACGTGCGACATGACCACGACACTGATGAGTGTTACGCTTTAATGCGGGAGATCGAAATCTTAATATAATCAGGGTAGATAAAACACTTCATCAATTGGGAAAAATTAGAGAGAAGGAATGCATGAAAAAAAAAAAAAGTAGATAATGGACCTTCATTGGGGTCTCCTATGAGGGAAGGATGAGACTCGATCTAAAGGGCGAAATAAAAAGGGAACCAACTACCCGACGTTTAAACATTATATATATAAACAGACCATGCCTAGTGTGACCTCAGCCCCTACTCATAATGAAAAGGAATAGAAGCCAATAAATTGTTTATATATCTATCATTTCTTGCAATCTTTCACTTGAATCAAAATCACGGTGCAACACATATCCTCTTCTATTCCGTTCTTGGAACCAAGGAAAGAAAACCATAAATGAATTTTTGCAAAGAATGAACTCTTATCGGAACTAATGCACCCCTTTCTCTCAATCAATTAGAATATGATATGTCACATTAATATACAATTAAAAGTGAAAGTATTTGTAATACTACTCTAACTAAATAAATTATCCAAAGTGTTGGTTTCTTAATGGGCTTTCGTTCAGTTGGGAAGCCATATTTGGGTTGTTAATGAGCCCAAAAGCTAGTTACTCTATATCCTGCCTTCCACATATGACACATCACACATGTATCATGTATGGTCTTTCTATTGGGTTGTCACATAGGATTTTAGTACTGTAAGTTTAGTGCAAGTTTGGAAAATTGGCCTGGTCCAGTTGGTTTTTTTGGACCTCTATTTTGACTTGGTTCTTGGGACCATTAAAGTATTAAACAGCCCCAAGACTAGTCTATTCTGAGGTCCGAACCAGCACAATACTAGGCCCATCACCACGAACAAGTAAGCCTAGCGATATTAATTTTATTAGCTCAAAATCGATGGACTGACTTGTAAGACCAATAAATTAATGGGTTAAGGCAAAAAGTCGGTTGTTATACCGTGGACCATGGTCTAAAAACGCCATTGTTTTTTAAGTAAAGAAACGTCAGCCGTTACATTTTAACAAATCTCGTATTTTTTGTGTGTTCATAACAAAATGAAATTACAATGTCTCTAAAATGAAACTGTGGCGCATATTGTGTTTATATTATCAAACAAAACTGTAATTGAATTGAATTGATACTTTAGTTGTGTTTAAATGAAACTGCAATATGTATAAAATGAAACTGAATAACATGTCTCACATATTTAGTGTATATTGTTAAATAGAAGTGTAGTTAAATATAAATGATACTTTAATTTTGTTGAAATGAAACTACAGTATGTATAAAATGAAACTGAATAACATGCCTCACATATTGAGTGTATATTGTCAAATGAAACTATAGTTATATCGAAATGATATGGTAGTTGTGTTGTAAATTTGTAATGAAACTATAGTGTATAAAAAAATGAAACTGAATAACAGTTTCACATATTTAAGTGTATATTGTCCAATGAAGTCGTAGGTGAATTAGAATTATAATTTATTGGTGTTGTAATAAGACTACAATATGTATAAAATGAAATTCAATAACATGTTTCACTGTAATAAGACTATTGTAGGTATAATATTGAATGAAACTGTAGTTGTGCTGAAATGAAAATACAATGTATATAAAATGATACTGAATATGTTATACAAGCATAGCTAATAACGCAGAGTTGGTGCCATTTCTTTTCATGAAAAGAAACGGCACTGTTTTGGACCATGGTAAAAAAGCCAATTGAAGGTACAATAGTCCAAAACTAATAAAATTGATGGCCAGTAAGGAAAATTTTATTGGGCTAGTTCGATACGGATAGCTGCTTAAGACCACTTTTTGATTTACAAGCGAAGTGAAACCAGGCAAATTATATTGCGAATCATGAATACAAGTTCATTTTTTTAATATATTGAAGGTACATTATTTATATACTAAAAGTTTATTATTTGATAATATATCAATTAAAGTAAATGAACATTTAGTGTATTAAATAATAAAATATAAAAACAGATTATAATTATTATATTCCAAATGTGAATAATTTTTTTTTACAGAGCATTTGTTAAATTTTTAAATTAAAATAAATCTATTAATATAAAATTTTTATTTTATACAAATGTACATGACTATTACATTTATGTTTTTGAGCTAAAACTTGAAAGTGGAGATTCAAATTGATTAAAAATGTTAAAATTTTTAATTGACTCCAACTCTGATTAATAAGTCTAATGGCTTGAAATTTTTAAATTAAGACAGATTTTAAAAAAAAAATTGATTAAAAAATAAAGTAAATTATTCGAAATTGATAAGCCGAATGGCCCATTTATTTTCTACCTTCTTTGCCTCTCCTATGTTCGGAAACCATTAATGCTACCCATTTATTGTCATACACCCTATTTCCATGAGGGTGTGGAACATGGTCGATATAGCTGTCTGGAACATGAATGTAATATATATTTTTAATATATTAAAAATACATTATTTGTGTACTCAAATACTCAATATACATTATTTGATAATAGATAAAAATAATTATATACTTTATGTATACAAATAATATATGATTCACATAAATATGTGCACCATGGTCTATGAATAATGATTATTTTTAGTCTCACTCTCTCCCATTTTATTTTCTCAAACAGTTTCTGACCCTATACTTTCTCAACCTACTGAAGTCCAACAAAGTTAACATTGCCCCCACTAAGGCTCGAACCCATGACTTCCCACTTGGGAGAATCACTTCATGCCGCTTGACCACAAGGCCTTTGGCCCCTCACACCGTATTTAGTTTTGATTTTTCTTACAAGTTGCAACTTCTCAGACATAATAGATACCAAACAAATCCGAGACTTTTTAAGTGATGAAATTGAGAAGAGGCTTCATACCTTATAATTTTTATCTTTTTATTTATTTTTTCTATTTTCCTAGCTTGTTTACGACTCCATCTAGAAACTTGATCTGTCCAACCCTTATTTTTTCTATTTTATGGTTAACCCTTATTTTCCTTTTTGGAAGGAAAAAGAAAATAATAATAAAAAATGACACTTTACCACTGAATTATATGCATATAACGCTTTTCTCACTAATTATTAAAGTATTCACATTAGTCACTCAATTATTTTAAAAGTAAAGATTTTTTTCCCATTTTATGTTAAATAGATATTTTTCCCTTAAAAATAAGTATTTCATTTATTTTTTCTTTTCTAACAAATTATTGCTTATATGTAAGGATAACGTCCATAGTTTGGTTCGAACAACTCGGACACTGTAACAACCGGATAGAAATCATAGGGACAATTTTCATTCCGGTTCCGAATTAGAAAAATAAAATAAAATAAAATAATTGTTGAATTTAGATTGTTTTAAAAATCTATAATAAAATTTACAAAAAGAAAGAAAGAAAGAAAGGTAGGTTCAAACCGGTGGTTCAAACCAAAATCACTGGTTTCAATTTTTAATTTCTCAGAACCGTGAACTAGAATTGAACTGTGGTCATATCTACTTATATGTTGGAATCAAAATAAATGGAAAAAAGAGCATACACGATTTGTAGATATTATAATTATAATTTTAAGCCAGTATTAGTAACATTACTCTTATAATTATAATTATAATAATTAATTAGTATTAATGAATCTTTGTGTTTGAGTCTTAATTATGTTACTAGCATTACTTTAAAATTATAATTATAATATTTACAAACGGTGTATGTTCTTCTTTACATTTATTCTGATTCCCATATATAAGCAATAATTTGTTGAAAAAAAAAAAGAAAAATAAACGCAATACTTATTTTTAAAGGTAAAAATGTCCATTTAACATAAAAGAGAAAAAAAAAACTCTCACTTTTAAAATAATTGATTAAACTATATATGAATAATTCAGTGAAAAAATTGCTATATATAATATTCACGAAGAAAAAATGTCATTTTTTTAAAAAATAGAATAAAATAACAATTAGTATTACCTTGGTACGTGGTTCATGAATCTAATCACCGAAGCAGCCACTATATGTGGTTAAATAACCATATAATTGCATATTATATTGTACTAATGTATTATATTATATTATAGATTTATAGCTAGGCATACACATAGATGCATGTAGTCTTTTAACAATTATGACGCCCTGTGGATGACGTCGCATCACGCATGCAGGTTGACGAAGTTTCATGCCTGTGTCACAACCTTTTTAATTTCCAGAAGCTACGTTAAATTAGTTGAATCAATATAATTACTAAATAATAAATATTTAATAATTGCCAAGAAATTAAAGCCGTTTCACACTTTGCTTTGGAATGCCTTTTTCTTCTTCTTCAATGTTGAGGCATCTATAATAGCAACCGAGATATATTAAACATTAATCACACTGTATAAATAAAAATAAAAATACATGACATTTATGATATATTAAATATAATTTTTTTTAAAAAAAATATGTTCAGATAGTAAAAAATAAATGTTTTTAGTACATTATAACCCATCAATAGTAGTTTTTCAATAATTCGGTCAACTGTAATTAGGGTGAGACTCATACTTTGATGCCATTCATATAAAAAGTAATAGTCAGATTGTCAGCAATCCATAAGATACTACAAGTTTGATTTGCTGAAAAATATTTGAAGGGAAATGGAATTGAAATTCCATGGAAAATGAATTCCAAGAAAATGAATTTCATTGTTTGAAATGATAAGGAACAATGAGTATAAAGACAATTATACCCCTACACAATAATAACAATAACAATAATAATGGTTATTAAGAAAAGTTTGTGAAGGCATAATTGTCTCTACTTGTTTTCCATGCAAAACAAAATACCTGCATGCAAGGGGGCCATGGAAAATGTTTTCCTCATTCTTGAGGAAAATATTTTCCATGAACCAAACATAAGAAAAACCAGTTTTCTCAAATTCAAGGAAAACATTTTCTAGCGAACCAAACATGCCCTAATGGTGCCTTGCAGACTTAATTCAATCGTTTAAAGGTCACTCTATAAACCTTGCTCTTGTGACAGGATGAAAGTTTAATTTTCACTATGATTAGTCTAGCCTAAACTAAGAAACCTAACGTAAAATAAAATAAAATAAAATAAAATAAAAAAGTTAGTGGGGACTGGTTTTACACCTGCCACATGGCCAATAAAGCAAGTCAATTACCGTACTGAAGAATGCTCCCCACTTATCTTCCATTTCAAAGTTTCAAACACTCCAGTGGATTGATTGGTTGGAATGGCTGCTTTGGCTGCTGCGGTTTTCTTCTTTTTCCAAAACATGTTTTTGAGGTTGTAGCTTCTCAATTGCAATTATAGGCAGCCATGTAATCATTTTCTAATCAGATATTTTCATTTTCATTTTAACTGTGAAGTATATCAGTAACTTTATATTTAAGCCACAATAATGTTATTATATTTTGTTATCTACTTTTAAAATGGTCAAAGTATTCTATATATGTTAGTTGTGACTTGTGAGTTGTATATGTACATAGGAAGAGTGATACTGTGATAGAGTTTAATTTGCTGTTATGAAATTAAATCCAAAATTCATTAAATAGCAAATAAAGAATTATGTAAATTTACTTATTAATTTAGGTTTTAACAAATGATTAAGGATAATAAATTCCAAGATGATTGAATTATTTCATACTAAACTAGTTAGATTTTGATAAATAATATTTTATGAGTCTTTAATTGTCACGATGACAATAATGAATAGTTGGTATTAAGTTAGTCATGTTCTCCAAATATGCTGAATGAAATAATAATGAGTATTAATGCTTTATATCTCACTAACTGTATTTTCATTTTCATCTTTTTTGGATGTATAATGGAGTGAAAAAAAAAATCAAATTTATAAATACTTTGTCCATTAAGAGTCAGCATAGCAGGTAAAATGATAATGCTTCAAGTGATTTAAAAAGACACCAAATACCGATATAAAGATCGGGCTCTCTTGTAATTATTTGTTTTAATTTTCTCTTTTGATTTTTAATTTCATTTTCATTTTCGTTTTAATAAAATATTCTTCGATCTCATTTCACCGTCATATTTATTAGCATTAGTCAATTCAACTCATATTTCTTTAATAATTTTTTCAACATTGTCATATAATTTTTATATATAGATTTTTGTATTTAATGGTACTTTACAACTATGGGTTTGTTTGGAAATACGAATTATATTTTCTAAAAAATGATTCATTTTCAAGGAAACATTTTTATTTTCTGGTGTTTGTTTGAAACCTAAGAAATAATGATCTCTTTCTATTTGGCTTAAAGTCATAAAATTATATTTTGTTCTATTTTTTTAAACAAGAACATAAATATATTATTAAGTTATTTCTTATAAAATATTAATTATCTTAATAATGGTGATAATAATTACTCCCTCCGTCCCATTTTTATTGTCTGGTTCGTTTAACGAGGCTTGACTGAAATTATTTTTAATCCAATTTTTCATAATATTAAGTTTAGTATTAATATATAAAATTTATATATTTAGAAACTACATCAAAAGTACTATTAAACAGAAAAAAATAAATTTAAAAATAATAAAAAATTACTAAAGAAAATAAGCAATGAAGAAAGAGTTGGTTTGACCAATGAATAGTAAATATGACAGGTAAAATGGGACGGAGGGAGTATTATTTATGTAGACATACACTCTTCAGATCGGGAAGTACGAGCACATACATACCCACTTGAGACCGAGAAGTACACTTGCGACACCCATAGGGCAAGTAGGGTTGCTCTACATAAATAATAATTATTATCATCATTATTAAGATAATTAATATTTTATAAGAAATAATAATATATTTATGTTCTTGTTAACCATTTCATATACCACCGACCATGGGGTCCACCTTGCATTGTGGTCCAAAATGATATTTAGATTATATGCTTGTAGTTAACATATTATGTATCTTCAGTTTTATGCACCTGTAACTAAATTAAAGGTACATAATATATATGTTAACAGCATGTACATAATTTATTAACAGCATGCATATAATATGTTAATTGTAGATATGTAATATGTTAATTGTAATAGATACATAATTTATTACTTCATAATTGAAGACACATAATATGTTAATTAGCTACAGACACATAATTGTTGTTTTGTACGAATGTCCACAATGCAAAGTGAATCATGATCATTGGTATAATAATCTTGATAAATAATAACTATGAACTATAGAAATTGAAGTGTTTTTTTTTCTTTGGTTGTTCAGGTTGTGGATCATGTCAATATTTATATTGTTTAATCCTACCCAACCTAATGAGGTGTGAATAATGATTAATTACAAATTTAGTGATCAAAACGCTGATAGTATGACTCCCTTTTAAAAGCAATAGAAAATTTCATTGGTGCAGATAGTCTTAAAGTTAATTTTCGAAAAGAATTAATTACACTTTTGGTCCTATGACTATAGATGTCTTGTTTATTTCAGTACTTGACTTTAAAAACAAACAATTTAGTCCTGTAACTATGCAATTTTTAACACATTTGGTCCTCCCGGCCAAATGTCCCGGAAAGTTATAATTCATTTTAATTTGTTTAATAAGGGGGGTATTTTGGTCTTTTGCTCCACCTCTATTCTTCTTCTCCATCTAGTCGCCGGAAAAGGAGGAATTTCTTCATACTTACAGCGCAAACGAAATGGAATTCCTGGCAGGAAACAACTCCGGCGGCATAAATTTATCCGCTCGGTTCACGAATTTGTTCAGACTCCAACAAGGAATCACGCAACTCCCTTTCTTATCAGGCCTGGATCAGCCGCCGGTGGCATGTACCAATTCGAAACCGGAATTGATCAATACGCCGCCGGAGCAACAAATCATCTCAAAGCAAAACCCTTTGAAACCGGCGGCGGGACAACTAATCTGGTAAATGTGAAGGTGCGGTAGAAGAACACAGTAACAGCAATGCATTAAATTTATCAAGAAACTTTCTGGGAATGTCAGGAAATGATCAACTCTGGAGTGGCAATAATGGCTTCGCAGCAGATCTGCCTGGTTATGCTTCTTCTACTAGCGGACTCTTGTGATTCCTCTTCTTCCTCAAAAACCCTACTTATTAAATTTATACAAAAAAAGGGTTTTCTGAAACATAATCTGCAGACTGGGGATCAAAGAAGACAATTACTAAATCTCAATCTGCGGGAAGATGTGTTAAAACTCTCCTCTTTTTTTTTTGTTTGTTTCCGATGGTAGGCTGATTCAATTCCGGTACCATTTTTTGGTTCTTTATCTATCCTAATATGGATTATATGTTCATGGATGCAGGTTATGTTAGCTAGATATGTGTTCATGATGTTCATTAATATTTGATGGCATATGAGGGCTTGATTAAAATCTGTTACGTTACTGTCTCCCTTTTTTTCCGGCGACTAGATGGAGAAGAAGAACATAGAGGTGGAGAAAAAGACCAAAATACCCCCCTTATTAAAAAAATTAAAATGAATTATAACTTTCCGGCGACATTTGGCCGGTGATTTGGCCGGGAAGACCAAATGTGTTAAAAATTGCATGGTTACGGGACTAAATTGTTAGTTTTTAAAGTCAAGTACTGAAATAAACAAGACATCTATAGTCATAGGACCAAAAGTGTAATTAATTCTTTTCGAAAATAATCAACAGTCAAGCAATGGTGTATATTTATTTATCAAAGTGGGAATTATTTATTTATTTATTTTTGAAATGGTAAGTAAGTATGGAAACGAAGAATATATGTTGGGTGTCTGTGTATTTATTACAGTATAATTAAAAAGAAGAGGACGAAAATTGTTTTCTTTGTCCGGCACTAACACTGCATTTTCTCTGTTGCTGCTTTAAATTTCGTTTCGTAGCAGATTCTGTGTTTAGAAAAGTATGGGTGATGAGATATTTTTTCCTTTCATTTTCAACCATTTATCAGTAATGGTGGGGTCTTATTTTCTTGACCAAATTTAATTTGGTACCAAAAACAAGAAAATTAAAAAGATGGTCGGAGGAGGATATACTGTAAGTTCATATAAAATTCGGAAATGATAAGGAAAGTTCATATGTAGTATAAAAACCTTTTAATTCGTTCTTGACTCATGACTGTTTACTTGGACTTAGAAAAGTTCAAAGCAGGATGGAATACAATGGAAAAAGGAGAAATTGGAGCTATTTCTCATTTCTTCTTAAAAGACAATGAACACGACCTACGACAATGCAAAAATAAATAAATACATAAAAATCTGTCAAAAGATACATTCGACCAGAAATAGTAGACTTAAGAATTTGGAAATTAAGGTTGTTAAATTTCTATGAGAGTGCGACACATGTTCTCAGAAGGTAACCCAGCACCATATAACCTTAGATTGCCAAAAAAGAAGAAAAATATTTTTGGTTTTGAATAATAATTTATCACTCCAAAAATACCCATCACTAAGATTTTATTTTTTATTTTTGAATAAACCCATCAATATGATTTTTAAAAAATGTAATTAATAATCAATCGGAACTAAATAATTAAAAACACCCTGAAAATGGTGGTTTATGGATGAAGTATGATTTTCGTATCTGAAGATCACTAGTTTGATTATTGCTAATACCTTTTTAGTCGAGCTTGTAGTGCAATTTACCTCTTTTGTATGGTTTACTAAGAATAGTGGCTACGAATTTCTCTCGTTATTTAAAAAAAAAAAAGAGAAAAAAGTCAATCAATAGAGTGAGAAGGTTGTTGGATCATCCTATGTATTCCTGATCTACAGTGATCCCTCTCCTACTGCCCCACCGCAGTATGTTTGTACATACTTTAAGGGTTGATTTATTTCAATTATTCATTTTTTTAATTTTAATTTTGTGTTTTCAATTTAAAAAAAATATGTTTATTACCAAAATTTATTTTTAATTTAATTTAAAAGTGTTGAGCATATAATATCTCTAATCTCTAAAATTTAAGCAAAAGGTACAAATAAGCCATCGAACTATTTGGGAATTAGCAATTAAGCCATCGAACTCAAATAAGCTCCAAATAAGTCACTGAACTCAGAAAAACAAAGCAATTAAGCCACTAAATCCGAAAAAAATAACAATTAACATTTTTTACAGGTCATTTGCCTATTCCGGTCACTGGCGATGACTTTTCTAGCGACCGTCGCCGCCGGAAGTTTTCACCGGTCACCGGAAAAGTCGTCGCGGGTGAACGGAATAGACAAATGACATGTTAAAACTGTTAATTGTTATTTTTTTCGATTTAGTGGCTTAATTGCTTAGTTTTCCTGAGTTCAGTGGCTTATTTGGAGCTTATTCGAGTTTGATGGCTTAATTGCTAAGTTTTTATAAGTTCAGTGGCTTATTTGGAGTTTATTCGAGTTCGATGACTTAATTGCTAATTCCCAAATAGTTCAATGGCTTTATTTGTACATTTTCCCAAAATTTAATAATAGTTAAAAATGTTAGCTGTTAACTAAAATTAAAATTGTGTTGGCATTATAAGTTGTATCAAATGTTTGTTCTTCGTGCTATATTTATTAGACCTTGCAATTCATATATACGAGTTTGTTAACGGGTCGACGTGATAACGACATGAACACGGTAAGACTAAACAAGGACACAACGCATTAAGGTTAACATGTTGAAATCCATAACATGAACACAAACACAATTTGTAAACGGGTTGACACGATAGATATGTTTTGTTAACAGATTTCACGTCGTGTGGACACGATATGACATTAAACTTGTTCAAACTCACTAAATCTATTAAGAAAAAAATAAAATTTGTAGCAAAGTAGCATAATACACTTATACACGAATGTTTAAAACTACATGAGTAAAGCATTAAAGCAATAAAGAATAACCAATGAATACTACGCCTACCATGGTCTTTACAAGTATTGAATGAATTACTTACGAAGAATATTTTGATTAAAAAAGTAATACTTTTATATTAAAATGTAAAAGTACTACATTTTATTTCAAAAGTATTGTAGTTTCTCATATAAGTAATAAACATTTTATTTATGATTTAGTATTACATTTATTAGTATATGTATTACATTTAATTTTGACTCGATATATGAGACGATCTCACACAAGTTTTTATTTTTCTTTTTTGGGTAAAAGGGCTATAAAACATTTGTATCTTATTTGATGTGAAATATATGCATTATATATTGACTTTTTGTCAACAAAATATTTGTGATTCATTTATTATAGTATCGATGTTTAAATCTAATTATAGTACAAAAATTATCAAGAAAAACTAATTGCTTTTGCAAAAAGCAAAATCTAATTTTTTTGAAACACAATGGGGGTGTTTGGCAAACGGCTGATAGCTTATAGCTGATAGCTGGTTGGTTTAGCTAGTAGCTGATGGCTGATTGCGTTAACTGGTTTGACCAGCTGGTTATAAAAAACTGTTTGGTAAATTAGCTGTTTACTAGTAGCTGATTGAATGTAAAATGACATTTAAGAGTATTATTATTATTATTATTATTATAAAATAACAAACACACCACCCATTTAAAAGTAAATCTCATTGATTTTAAAGGATAAAATAGTCAATATACCCATATTTCCCAACCAGCTGATACAAAAAGCTACATTCATTAGCTTTTCAATTTTCAGCTTATTGGCCCAATAAGCCATTTACCAAACACTTCAAAATAGCTTATTGGTTGGTCAAAAAGCTAAACTTGATCAAATAAGCTAAAATTTGACTTATAAGCCAATAACCAAACACCCCCAATACCTACTAATTCAATACATTTTAAAATTTATACTAGATAATAACATTCTTATCATCACTAGTTAAAATTCAATTTTCTAATATTTATAAGATTTATATATTTTTTAATTTATTTGTTTTGATCATTTAATTTTACCAACTTTTTGTTATCCAGTACGTGGGCATTAATCAATCACATGTGGTGCATATTCACAACTAGTATTAGATAATCATAAATGTGTAGTCTAATATCAATTTCAACATTAATTGATAGAACACATCATTTAATTTAATAACATTAATGTGACACATTCATCAATTATGTACAAGTTTACAGATTTTGAGTGATTTTTTAAAATTTAATGCTTAAAATATATATTTAGTTTGACTAAAGTATATAATTTATAATTTCAAATCTAGTATGTATATTGTGCAATTTTAGCATTTGATATACAGATAAAATTTATAACAAACTATAACATACATAATGAAAAATATATTAACCAATAACTTATTGAATTCATTTAAAATTTAAAAATTAGTTTAGACTTTGAGCACTTATTCAAATAAAATTAATAAATATTTAGACATGATGAGATTTAAAATAATTTTGAATATGTTTAGTTTGATGAGTTAAATATATATAATTTTTACTTTTGAATCGAATATATTTTAAAATTTACTCCGTAACGTTTGATATCTAAACTAATTCAAAATTATGTCATTTATATGACATGACTAAAAATGTCTAAAGCAATAATCTATCATGTTTACCCAAAGTCTAGTAATTGGGTTATATTTCAAGTTAAGTAGATTATGTTAGTATAAAATATAAATATTTGAGAATACTGAGGATGTAAGACTGTAATAACTAATAAGTAAGAAAAAAATGTTAATGAATATAATCTTAAAAAAAAAAATAATGATTTTTAGTTTTTAAGCTTAGAGTTTAAGCTTTTAAGGATGTGAATATATGTGATGGGATGACACCTTTTTAAGGGTGGGATGCTTGATTTGACAATAATGTGATATTTTACTATATTATTTTTGTCTTGTTGGTACTAATCTTGTTATGCCTTAGTCCTAACCACTTATTCCCAAGTATCTTTAGTCATAATCGTTATAAAGATACCCACTTGAACAGACGTACTATTGACGTAATATAGTGCAATTTTGGTAAATATCATCGTCCTCATTTTATTTCAAACTGACTAATAACAATTAACGATGTTTTTGGCCCGCAAATGGGAATCAAAATTGGAATGAGAATCGAATATTTGGTAATGGTAATAGATTTTGGTGAAAGTATTTTGCATATTTAGTAGCGCAAATTATATCGTGGACCGCGCATCAAAACGACATCGTTTTGATTAATGAAAACAGACAGATGAAACCACTTCCGTTCCGTTCAACACAACTGCAGTTACATTTCAAAACAGCTGCAGTTACATTTCAATATAACTACAGTTTCATTCGATAATATAAAAATACAAATGTGAAACTGTTATTCAGTATCAGTTCATATACACTGCAGTTACATTTCAACACAACTACATTTACATTTCGATATAATACAGTTTCATTCGATAATATAAAAAGTCTAAAAACACAAATGTGAAACTGTTATTCAGTATCAGTTCATATACACTGCAGTTACATTTCAACACAATTACTGTTACATTTCGATATATCTATAGTTTCATTCGATAATATAAAAACAAATGTAAGACACTATCTTTTGAGATGACCTGTAGTATCGGTGACCACGGTCCACGATATAACGACTGATTTGGTAGTAGGGTGTAGTTGGAATGATTACCAATATTGATGTTTGGTTGTGTATGACCCTATAATGAGATAAATACTTTAAAAATACAAAAATAAAAAAAATATAATCAAGGTAACTGATCCTAATATAATGACATCCAAAACATCAATATGAACACAAAAAAACAATAAACAAAACAAAACAAAAATCTAAAAGTACTAATCCAAACTTAAAAATTAGATTACTAATAAGATACAATGATACTTATATTTTTAATTAGAGAATGAGATTTTTAATTGAAGTGGATCAATAATAATAATAATAATAATAATAATAATAATAATAATAATAATAATAATAATAATAATAATAATTTATGCTTTATTATAATTATAATACTTTATTGAAGCTTTTTTAATTTTTGTAGACTGGCTTGAAAACCGCATGAGTGGACTCAATTGAAATTTATAACTACTAACTAGTTTTATACGCGCAATGCACGTATAAAACTAGTTAGTAGTTATAAATTTCAATTGAGTCCACTCATGCGCGAATGGGTTAATGCCCAGTGTTTATATTTAAATAAATATTTGAAAGTATATCAATGCAAGATTATATAGGAGAAGTTTATACATGGGTAATTGAATGTCGATTTTTTTGTTTAAATATCTAACTCAAAGCATATGAATCCAAGATAATATAGAAAATTCATTATAATTATTATTACAATAAATGTTTGCAACCTTGTAAAATTGATAGTATAAATATTTGGTCTAAAAATGATAGTCTAAATAAATATTACTTTTAATTTGAATTTTTCTAAGTGTTCTTAATTCTCTTTTGAGTAACATTGTCATTGTCTTCATCTTTACTATTTGCTCTCTTCCTTTTTGTTGGTAGTGTGTTATTTGCAATTCGGTTATTGTTGGTAGCATAGATGACAACGTCATGCAATGAGATTATGATATAGGAGCTATGAACTTTCCTTTAGGTGTTCTGCTTGGGGCTCATTTGGTTGAACCATTATTGTTAATAAGTTATTGTGGATAAAGAAATCCCTAGTTTAAGAAAAAAAATTAAATAAATTAATAAAAATTTGAAAATTTAAAATATTATGTATTCCAAAGATATTAAAAGGTAGTTTCTCGCTTCAATTTGCTGGGTAATGGGTTATTTGAGTACTTTCGTTGTCAACAAATCCCCCAAGTAGTTAATATGATTGGTTTCAAACTATTGTTATATTTTTCTATTTTTTTCATGGTATTAAAGAAGTACATATGTATAATTTTTTGGTGTAACTACTAATTTATTTAATTCAATAAGAGTAAAATAGAGTGATTCCGCTTCAATTTGTTGGGTTATTATTTGAGTACTTTCTTTGTCAACCAATCCCCAAGTAGTTAATATAATTAGCTTCAAATTATTTTAAATTTGTTTTTTCCATCGTATTAATAAATTACTTGGTAAATAAATATATAACATTATTTTGTACTATAACTTTTGATATTTAATTACAAGATATTGTAAAAATAAGATAATGGACAATGTAATGAATATCAATTAATAAATTTGAATGTAAAGAATCTTTGAATGAGAGAAAATAAAGACAATATAACTAATGAAATTATTTCTATTATTTAATTTATTTTTTTGATAATGAATAATTTTTTCAAATAAAGGTATTGTAGACACATAATTATAAATTATTATAAAGAAATACATATGTATCATTTTTTGTTGTAGCTACTAATTTATTTAATTTAATAAGAGTAAAATAGAGTGAGAAACTTAATTATGTCAACTTTGATTGAGATGAGGTTCGAACCTAAGACCTTTCTTATAGAAATTAATGGGTAAGTTAAAAGTTAACGGAATATTAACGGAGAAGAGAATATTTAACGGAAAACTTAATGGATAACCATAAAAGTAAGGTTAAATTAGATAATCTCTATTAATAATATTAATCTGATTTATCTTAACCATCTATTTGATTAAATAATTCATCTGAACCATCCATTTGATTAAATAATTTGACCGTCATTTTTTCTACCCATTTTAGGCCTAACTCTCTTTGGCTCTTATTAGTATAGTAGATAGTAGATTATTAAGCTAACGGTGATGAAGTTAGATTTAAAGATTCAAAAGTATGTTGAGAGATAAATATATGTCATTATTTGAGCATGTTTAAATCCACGAATATAATGATAACATTATTTGAGCTTTACTTTTTGTGTTTTATGTCGTCTTACTAGTTTGTTAAAATTAAAAGTTTAATACAATAATTTTAAAATGTTAAAATTTTTAGTTAAATCCATTTAAAAAGCTCATCAATGACATGAGATTTAGAGTTATAACCAAATAAAAATTCAATTTGATTATTTCAAACAAACAGATCCGATTGACACCCCTACATAACAATAGGAGGATCAGTCTAGGATTGACTCTGTTATAATACAGTATCTATTCATAACTATTGCCTACTGCATAACTATTACCTCCACTGAGGCTCAAACTCACCCTTTCTATATGGGAGTGCAATCGGGTGGCACTAAACCACAAGGTTTTGGCCGATTCTGAAGTTATTGAATGACATAAAATTATAAATTACGGATGGTTTTCAATTGTTGTACGTAAGTTAAGGGTATATATGGTCTATGAAGCACCATTTTCACGGAAAACATGCACAAATGATAGTACGTACGTGTTAGTTTCCAGACATGTAATGAAAGAAATGAGCACGTATCATGCTTCCTCATCAAACACGCAGGAATTTGTCAAGTAGAATTGAATTCATCATAAAAGTATGCCCAAGCAGACATCCTTTTCATGCCTCATAATAAACTGCAACGGAGACCACAAGATTGCTGGATTGACATTTAACATTTTTATCGCCTAACAACCTCACCTCGTCATGTGAAATGGGAAATATAATATATTATTCTTGTACTCCGTATATATCTACCTTTAATTTTGATTTGAGAGTTGACTATACATAGGGGTACGACAAGACATACATAGTACATTATATAATGCAAAATTATTGATGTTTGAATTGATTGGTTCAATTGTAGCATAATTAGTTGCTAACGAACGACCTACAATTATATAAGGAAAAACAAAAACCCACCCATAATTTTTTATATTCATAACCGATTTGATTTTCTGATCGAGTCAAATGTCGTCCTTGAAGAAGGACTGGTGAATGGCATCTTCGCTGGGAATGGGTTGTAATTAATTTTTTTGTGGTTATGTTTGAATGGGTTCGTTCGATCAGAAGGTGCGTGTTGCAGTTTGAGATAGATGTCGTAGTTTGACACGATTGACACTTGTTCTTATTAATGCGTATTAACACCGAAAATAATTATTGACCAGACGAAAGGTAGTTACACAAAACAAAATGTTTTTTTTTTTTTTTTTTTTTTTTTTTT